>PYHW01009732.1:770273-814151 GCA_013186435.1 Turdus rufiventris | reverse complement strand
GAGGGCCCTTGCTTCCAGAGACAGAGAGGGAGGGCCTTGCTTCAAAACTAGAGCAGTCTGTCCTTAGAGGACTGCACCCTGTGGATGAATGAACCACAGTAGTTTTGGAAGGACTGTTTGTCATTGGGAGGGACTCACATTGCAGCAGTTTTGGCAGGACATCTCTTATGAGATTGGAACTATGATGGAGAGGTTCACAAGAACTGTCTCTCATGGGAGGGATCCCATGGCACAGTTCTCCTGAGTAAACAGAAAAAGGTCTTAGGTGATGAATTCACCAAAACCCCCATGCTCTGTTTCCCTGTGTTGCTGGTGGGAAAGAGGGAGAGGCAGGGAGGAAAAACAGGTGTTTTAAAGGCTTATTTTACTGCAACATTATTCTCCCCTGACTCTTAATAATAAATTTACCTTATACCTATTAACTTGAACCTGGTTTGCCCTGTTTTCTCCCAGTCCTTATCTCAACTCATAAGACCTTCCTTAATATTTTCACCTCACCTCTGCCCAGATGTAGCAGGAGAGGGTAGGCCAAGGACTTCCATGGGTGCCTGGTGTTTGGCCAGTGTCAAAAAACAGTTACAGCACAGGAGCACCAGGAGCTTGGAGGGAAAACAGGGAACACATGGGAGGTCAGAGCAAAGTGTCTGGGAGGAATCCCCAGCTGTGACCAAATTTTGGTTTTGTCTGTGGATGCCAGCAGCCCTCCAAAGCACCTTTGAGTCTGCACCTGGAGGAGTGCAGGGCAGACCCTTGTGGGGAAACTTCTGTATGAGGCTGCTCTTAACAGCACCCAAGCTCTGCAGGGCTCCCTGGCCTTGTCCAGAAGGAACACATTCAGTGCCTCTTTCATGCCTTTGCACCTAAATAACTTTGACCAACTTCTCTGCTGCACCCTCCAGGGAAGCAGTGCAAAACTTTAAGCAGTTTTTCCTGATCATTGCTGGAGCGGGGCACATGTTGTGCCATCTACCAGTGTCCCATGCAGCAAAGAACACAGCAAACAGAGACCTCTAATGGAGGTTGTGAATAATCACTAGAAGCCTTGGCTGTTTGCGTTACCTCATTTTCATAAGTGATGTGCTGGTCTTTCAGACTCAGAGAGGCTCTCTCACCTAGGTCTTGCTGCAAGCCTGTCTCTGCAGGAGTTCTGGGTGTACCTGGGTGTGTCTGCTGCCTGGGAAAAAAACACACCATCAATTAGACACAGGGTGCTTAGTATACCCCATGTCATTTAGAGTGAATTGTGCTATTTTAAAGAAGCTGTTACTAGCTAGATGGGTTTCCAGAACAGATATATAAACAATACCAAGAAGAAAGAGAAAGGCAAATTGCAAGGTGAACAGAGGCAAGACACCTCATTTGCAAGAAAAGGGAAACTATTCTTACTTGTTCCTTCTGCTATTATTTAGTCTCATGACACAATATATCAAGACCAGTAAGAGCAACACAGCTGCTAATATCGATGTGATGATGACTGTGTTCTTCTGAACATCTGCAAAAAGAAACCAATAAGTTAACACTGAATATGAAGTGATGCCAATATATTTCTGCTGTCCTCTTCCAGGGGCTGGGACCCAGAGTGCAACATTCAGCATTTTGTGCTCATTTATTCTTTGGAGGAGGGAAAGGAACAGTGTAACAATAGAACTCTACCAAAGGTGAAGAATTATTTTATGTTTTTAAATAAATACTGATAATGTCTCACATTTCCCTGGTATTAGGTTGTATCAAACCCCAACATTTTTACTCTGGATCTATTTGTGTTTCTCTTTCTGCTGAAAGAAATTTTATCATAAGAGAAGTGTCCCATCCTTCCTGACACATATCCTCCAGTAAGTTATTCTATGTGAAATGTTTTCACCAGCATTTGGCTCCAGAAGCCTGCTTTGCTGGTATGTCCCAGCTGTGTGTACTGCTGCTCTACATAAATCATTATGTAGAAATGTAGACATACTGTGTATGTTACAAATGTACTTGTTTATTCCATCTATATATGCACACATCCACCACACACACAAACAGGCATCACAGGGAGGAGTCTTCTGGAGGGTTTCAAATCCTGAAATCTTCATCTGGCATAAGATCTGACCTCACAGAAAGTGGTCTAGCAAGACTTATGTAAGTACAAGGTGCCCTCCCACAACTGCACATCCTAAGTGCTCCCCACTACATGTTACACATCCCCACACAACTGCAGCCTACCTTCCCTTCGTTTTTCCAGGTGAAGGGCCTTCTTTTGCCTTCCTTGTGGGTGGTCGAGGAGGCAGAACAAGGCATGGAGGTGGCTGGCAGAGAAGTTTAGTCTGCTTGTCACTGTTACTGTTCTGTTGGTGTTTTGGATGTGATGTATTTGAGATGTTTCCTCCAGGCCTGTGTCATCCAGCCATGTGATGTTAGGGGCTGGCTTTCCTGTTGCTGAGCACACTGCAGTTAGGAGACCCTCAGCAGGCAGGAGGGGATGGAATTCCACTGTGAGCTCAGAAATCGCTGGCAGCAAAAAGAGAAGGGGCTTTTTACACTCTGGTGATTTTTACAGTCAAAGCTCTGTACAAGATCTCTCTCTCTGTACAAGTTTTTTTTATCCAAAAGCATCTGCTATTATTTGCCTTCACTTCCCCTGAGAAAAGTGTCACCTTGGAAATAGAACAGATCTTCCCCCAAAAAAGTTAGACTGAATATAAAAGCAAATCTTTACTTGAAAGCTTTCAGGTACACAATATGGCAAAAAACACACACAGTACAGTAATTCTTCAAATTTTAAAAGGTCAGTTGATTATTATTCCTGTCATATATTGTCCAATTAAAAGGACAGTTGGTTAGGTAATAATTCTTGTATAACAATCTGAACACTATCCACCAAGGAGATGCTTCTGCATGGAAAATCTCCATATGGTGGATAGTACAATGACATCCCCTCCTCCTGAGTACATCAGACTCAAACTGAGTGCCAGAAAGAGAGAAGGTGTTGTTGGAAAACTTACTTTGGATGTTGAGGCATATATCTTTGCTGAAGGAGCCATGACGGAACACACTGAAAATGCATCTGTAATAAGAGTCATCCTCAAGAGTGAGATTTTGGAGGGTGATAGCTGATGCCTTTGGGGTTGCTCTAGTGAAATGCACCTTCTTCTGAAATGACCCTATCAGCCTCTGCCCATGTATTGAGCTGTAAGTGGCCATGTTCTGGAATGAAGTCCCATTTCTCTTCTGCCAGGTGACTTGCAAAACATCCATCGAGAATGAGAAGTTGCAGTAGATATTTGCCTCTCCCCCAAGGGCTGCTACAATGATGGTATCAGATTGGATGGGTTCCTCCAAAGCTAGGAACAAAACAAACCTCCAGATCAAGACAGAAGAAAAAGCAATCCACTCAGGGAAGGCCGTAGTGTCTTGAAACATCCAGTCACATTGTTCCCATCTTGCAGAGAACTGGAGTGAAGAATTCCACCATGGTGGGGCACACCAGGAGACCTCAGACACCCTCTTATCACAGGTAGCCATCACATCATTATCCTCTGCTGTACAATTCCATGGAGAGGAGGAAGGCAGATTGGGAACAGAGGGCAAGCAGGCTCTTTAGCAAGCACAGCAACCACCCAGCAAAAATAGCTCTTGCTCCCAAGAGCACCCCTGCTCTCCTCTTTCCAGCAGCTGCAGGGCTGTGGGAGGCAGGGCAGCCCAGGGCACCCTGCAGGAAGCAGCAGGAAGGGCTGCAGAGGGATATGCCCTGCTCCAGCCTCTCCCCAGAGAAGTGTGCACTACTCAGACATGTGGTGCAAACCTGCTGCATCCCCTGTGCTTAGGAGTTCAGCAGCACCAACAAATAAAGGGAATATACAGGCAGAGCAAACAGCTTGTGAGCAAAGTACTCTGTACTTTCTGTAGCCAAGCCTTACCCAATCTGGCTGCTGCTCACTCATGCCCAACTTACTAGCTACTGTCCCAGTCACCAAATTATATATTTTGGTCAGTATGGTCTCTGTCTCTCTGCTTGCTAGGACAGGTGGTGGTGCTGCTGAGTTCAGCTGGTGGGGGGAATGGGTGCTCTACTCACCCATCGCTGGTTCCACTCTCTGGCAGTCTCCACAGAGCAGCAGGTGGCACATTTCAGCCCAGAAGAGTAAGGGGAAAATTGCTGTGGGGCAAAGTAATTGCCCAGGAAAGCTCATCCCTTTCCCCACTTCCCTCAGAGGGCAGCTGGGATGCCTAAGGGGACTACAGAAGATTATGCATTTTTTTTAGAGGGCTCTTCATGGCCATTTAGCAGCGCCATTGACAATCATTAACACAACTTCAACATTAGCTACGACTGGAAAAAATGAAACAGAACAGGAACTGCTTTGTTCTTTCTTTGGCTTGCTTTCTCTCTGTCAACAAAATGTGGTGATGTCCCTTATTCACTCCATCCTGCCCAGCTCTGCTACAAGCTATCAAAACTATTTGCACCTCTCACGGTGTAAATTTTGGATTTTCCTGGTATGTTTGGGAGGTGTCTGATGGAGAGGGAAGAAACAAGGGGCCACAGGCCCTGACAGACCCTGCTCCCTTTCTCTTTGGCAGGAAAGGGATGGTGGACAGGGGGGTGCTGCCTGTGGATCACTGCCTTTAAGGCTTGCCCGACATCACCCTGGGTGCCAACACTGGAGTCCTCAGGGAGAACACTTTTCTCCCTTGGATCTGGCACAGAGGAGTCACAAAGTGTGGAGACACCTGCAGGTGCCAGTGCTTTGCCAAAACCCACAAGCAAACAAGACCCACCAACTGGATTGTGAAAGGAACCACTGCAGGGGGCAGGTTTGGCTGAAATCTCCTCATTCCAGCTGTGTGATATCATTCCAGTAGGGGAAAGCCAGGGGTGTGATGGTGCTCTTGACCTCAGAGGTGATGTCCTGTGCCCAAGAGGTCCAAGTAAAACTGCACAGGGCAGATCCTGCCCCTATGGCAGTCCAGGGCTGAGATCAAACACCACATGAGGTTCCAAGTTGTACTGACAGCAGGACACCCATTGCAATCTACACAGGCTTTCTGCAAGAAAGGGAGAAGCCTATTTTACAGGAAAATATGAAAAGCAATACCAGTCTGTGTTCATCTCTGCTGTTTATGAATACGACTTTTTCCTTGGTCGGGGGCAGCAGCATCAAGTCCTCTAGTTCTCATAAGCTCCATGGTTTCTTAACAGTTCTATTCCATCCCTTCTCCCCATTTTGTAGAGGAATTCCATACAAGGTGAGATGGATGCAGAACATCCCTCCTGGCACCTTCATTAGGGGAAGAGGCTCCATCCAGTCTCTCATTCCTAGCTACACACCAGCTTGCACTGCAGGAGAAGAGCAGGGCATGAAACCAGTGCGTACCACCACGTCAGAGCCTTTCCACAGGGTCCTTCAGGGGTTTTCAACTTCTCTCCCCTGATGGCTGGTCCCATCCCAGCCTCCTCTGTCCTAGTCTTCTGCTGTGGGCAGAAAGGGTGTCACTATTGCCAGCAAGGCAGAAGTATTTTGGGCTAGGAGTGAGCACCCAGAGGCTGGCTGAGAGATGCTCCAGAGAAAACTCCGTGACATGGAGCAGAAAAAGTAATGACAACTCACTTATGTCCCCTTTGCTAGGGTCAGAATTGCCAACAAAATCCAGACTCTTTAGCAACAAACTCAGAAATCTCAACAAAAACACACATCAGAGATTTTGGCAGAAGGATCTTAGGATGAAAAAGGACAAGAGAGGACACAGCTAATGCTGCTGAGCTCACTCAGACAGCTTTCCTGGCTTAGAAAGGCCAAAGAGCCCATGGAGTTGATTATGCTCAATGCACACAGGCAGTTGCATGAGGGCAGCACATCACCACCCCAAGCAAACACTGCAGCAAACATGATGCAGTCAGCACAAATACCTGTTGTAAGATACCAACCACTACAGTTTGTATCTTGCACCCAGGATACAATAGACTTACCAGAACAGATCTGCTCTTTTCCATCAATCCACAGAGCCTGGTTGGAGATGGGAAAGCAGATCCAGGTGCGGGCATCAGTGGAAGGTTACACATGTAAAGGGTTTTTGGAAAGTACATCTTCAATTTCTTTCCTCTGTAAGAGGGAAGATTGGTGCAGTCATCTTAAATAATGACCAGTTCTTCCCTTCTAGAAGTTCTTCATTGTCCAGGCAACAAAATGGGCTCAGATATTTTTATTACAGCAAGAACCTTTATCCTCTGAACCTCACTGCATTTTTTACCTGGGCAAGGATCTTATTGGCCAGCTTTGTGTTGTGGAGCAAAAGTTAGATTCAGACAAAATAACAACATACAGAAATGGCACTAGCATCTCTAGAAGGTCCTGGCAACAGGTCAAATTACAGAAACAGAGTCTGTCCAACTTGTTTCCTACATGCTCCTTCCCCAGCTTTTTCTTTTTCTTTTGTGTAGTTCCTGAATTTTGCTTACCAAAAGAAGCTAGCTGGTTTTCTCTTTTCAGTCATTTATCAAAATTGCTGGAAGATGCAGTTGTTTGTTTAAGCAGAACAGTTGAAGTTTGTCCGAGCCAGACCTTAATGCTTTTAAATTTTCAGATAAAACATGTTTAGACTTTGAGTACTGGAGAGTGTCACCCTAATTACTTATTTCTTACTTTCTGAAGGGAAAAAAAAAAAGTTTCAAATTCTGCCTAATTGCCCTATGCTTAAATTGAAGAGGCAACTTTCTGGGGACTTCTCTCTTTAGGGCTTTAATTTTCTGCTGATGCCAAAGAGGACAATTACTAATGAAGAGAAAGAGAGTTCAGCAGCAGTTTTGCCAGAGACCAAGAGGCATCCTGCTCCTTGTCACAGCCTGTAGATAAAAGGGGGAGGAGAAAAAAATTTGGCTGCAAACCCAGACTCCAAGAGGGGAAAATATTCAACTAGAAAATTCCATGAGAACAGGTTATCTCCAGAAAGGTTCATTCCACTCATTTTCTGTTGACAGCATGTGTACTTCAGTCAGAAAATTATGGAAATCTTATCGGAAATTGAGGAACAAAATGATATCCAGTGTCAGATCCCTCCTGCAGCATCAGCTCCCTGCTGTGCTGAGTCTTTATCTTCTCTGGCTGCTTTACCCATAGCCAGCCTCATGTCATATGCTGGCCATCAAGGGCCAAAAAGGAGTGCAACTGCTCCCATCCATTGCTAATTAACTCTGCAGACTTCACAAACCAGAACATTTACTCATAGTTTTAAGGAGTTCTCCTTCTAAGCCCTCCTCAAATTAGTTTTATCAACTATCTCTGTGTCTTGGTTGTCCAACTGGTCAAACTCCTTAAGTTACAGTAATTTCATGATTATAAGCTGCACATTTTGACTAAAATTTTGGTCCAAACACAAAGTGTGGTTTATAATCAGGTGCAGCTTATAATCTTGAAATTACTGTAATTAGATGCTGATGCCTGCAGAAGTGACAGGCCACAGAGAGGTACATACAGATTGCAGGTAACATTCATGTTCCAAAGTTACGTAATTTTGGGAGAAGTTTTACTCCTGGAACCAGCCAAGGCCTAAGCTCGTGTTTTCGAACAAATTGCCAACTTGAGAGTTTTCCTGGGAATATTATTTCCCCATATGGCTCCACTATGAGATCCTTCCCCTGCCTTCGGGCTCTGTGTGTGCTCTTTTGCTCTTTTCTCTCCTTCCCTCCTTCCTCCCTAGCTCCCACTTCCCAGCTCAGCCCTATGACAACCCTGGATGGAGAAGAATGAGAGGTGCCCAGCAGATGAGAGGTGATCCAGGTAGCTGCACAGCATCTTCAAAGGTGTGGAAAGACAGAACAGTGTTGGGGAGACAAAACAACCAGGAGAGGCAAAATAGGTGGCTGAGTCAAGCAACAGGAATACAAAGGACAAACTTGTTTGAGGCAGAGATACTGCACTGTGTGATAGCTCAGCATCAGTTCATGGACCAGAAAAAGAGCAAAGAAAGAATAAATGTGCTAAGGGGATGAAGGAAGCTGTAGAGAATCAATAGGGGGGCCCCAAGCCTTCTTGCTCACCTTTCATGAAAAACATCCGTCTCACTGTTGATTTTTTTCACTGTTGTTTTTCCAAGCCTCCCAACCCATGTCTGCCAGATCCACAGCAGAGTGATACAGAGTCACAAAGCTGAGACTAGAGGAATTAAACCTCCATGATGACCACAAAATCCTTCTGCTGGACCAGAGCTCACTGGACAACCTGGTACATCACATCCTTTCAGTGTGGGATGTTATTACCTGTGACCCAGGATGTGACCCCTTTTTGTTTTGCATCCCAGTCAGGTTTCCACCCCAGTGGAGCCTGCAGTGGGCTCAGCACTTTCTCTTAGTGATGCAGCAAAGATCTTGGTTTCCCTGTGCAGCCTGAGCTAGATTCCAAAGAATGTCTTCCAATTGCCTTGATGTGGTTGGAAATCGTTACAATACAGACTTTCAGAAAGAAAGGTTGAAATTATATACATAAATACTGAAGTATTGAGTAGACACCTGACACCTTATTTCTGTTAAAAAATCCTAGAAAGTAGGCAGCCCACACTTAATATGCTTAAAATTAAACCATTCTAAAGTAGATGTGCAAAGATTCTCAGAAAACTACACTAGGACATTTCCCATTTTTCCTCTTTGTGTCTAGGTTCTGGTATTTAGAGAGAAACTTGCAGCAAACAGTGATATTTTGTGTTACTCAGATGATGGGCAGCTAAAATCCACCACAATCTCATTTATGAAAATAGCTACATTCCTGTAAACAAGGAAGGCTCAAGGTAAATTGATTTCTTTAAACTGAAATATAAGCCTGGGTGTTTGTAATGAGACCTGAGCTTTCTGCAATTTACCTAAAGGATACTATCAAATAAAATATTCTGATTGAATTTTTTTTAATTACTAAGAAGTGTAGGGTTTTTCCTGCAATGTTTCCATTCCATCTTAACCTTTCATGCAAAATTTCAAGTGCTCTTTTACTAGACAAAGCTGCCTTTTCCTTAGGATGGTTGAGGACCACAGCTTCTGACACGTAAGTGAATTTAAAACTGTATTGTGTAGGGGTCTTAGACTGGCTTCCCAGAAATTTCAGGTAGCTTTTCTCAAAGTTGAGCAGACTAGAACAGAGTCCATCCACAAAGAGTTGGACAAGTATTCAGTGCTCCTTTCACACATAGCTTTATATGTCCAAAGATGAAAGCAGCAGAGATATGAGAAGGCCCTTTGTGCAGCTTCCAAAAACGATCAATTTCTGGTGTACTGAGAAAACAAAAATACACTTGATTTGTATCTGCCTGGCTTGATAGTCTCATTTATAAAAGAGAAAAATGTAATCAATTAGTGCAATTCTCTTGTTTCCAAGGGCTCAGTGCTGAAAATTGAATGAAAAACAATATTTTCTCTCATGTCTGATTTCATAAGAAGATTACCGGTGTAGTATTTTAGATTAATCATTCCCTCAGGGTCACACAACAGAGGATTGATGAATGATGCTTTCAAAGGTATATCACCAAAACAAAGTTTCTTTTCACTGTACAAATTTAGTCCCATGCCTCAGCAAGCACTGGTTTCAGAAGAAAAATATTCTTCCTGTTTCAGCCAGTGCCTGTAAAATATCTAAGACAAACGTTTCAGCCACATTTCAAAGTCATATCTTCAGCCAGAGCTGTTGGAGCCAATTTGCTGGCATCTTACTGCTCTCTTAGAAACAGGAACCCAGTATCTAGGCAGAATAAAATACCAACACAATATACCTCTGAAATAGTCTGGCATGCCAAAACAGAAGCATGGACATTTTATATTTATTTATTCTTTCTATCTATCTGTCTGTCTGTCTTATTTAAAAGAACACTTCTTACATGAGTTAAAATCTTAACCCAAATCAGCTAAGGTCAGGGTCAAAGGATCTCAAAGCTGAGAGGTGCAGGCTACATTTCTAAATGCATACTCTTTATAGGAGAGAGACACATTACCCAGAACCAGTTTTATCTAAGTGAGAGGCGAGCAGGAAGGTGGCATTCCTGCTTGTCCTTTTTCCATCTATTAGGAGAAATTATATCCTGCATCAACACCACTTGTCCCTAGGCTGGACAAAATGCAGTGACACAAAGTGGCCAAAGGCAGAGTTGGGTGAGATTGACAATTGCCCAGCCTCAAAACAGGCAAAAACCCTATGCTTTTTAAAAATTTAATTTTTTTTTTTGTTGTGGCAGTAGTAGCTCAGAACATTCCCATAGAATTTATTTTGAAAATATGGTCTGCTTCCATTTACTTAACCTGCTTCATATCACTTGTATCATTTCAAGCTCCACACCAACCTACCACTTGCACCTACAGCTATGCAGGGCCACAGCAGACAAAAGGAGTTGGGGTGTTCCCACCCATTTATTAAAATCACACTTTTATTAAAACAAATACTAGGTACCTGTATAAAACCATTTGAAATATAACCCCCAAGGAATTCTTACAAATTGTTAACAGAAGTAACTGGACAGACAAGCACAAACTAATCTCAAAGAAATCTCATAACAGCAGGTAGGATGTTCATCATTCATTGTCAAAACTTCTGATTCCCTCAGAATTCCCACAAAATTCCCTGATTCCCACAAAAGATGGTTTGTATCCATTTAATATTCTTTTTTCCCCCGTAGCTACCAGCCAGTTAATTACCCACAGTCTGTATTCTTGCATTCATTTCATTGCTATGTGAAGCTAAACACTACAGCAGTAGCACACAGCATTTTATGGCACTGCATCTTAGTAAATGGCTTTGTATAGCATGAAGGTGAATACATGTATTGGTTTTAAATGTTCTGTGACTGGATCTCATATTCTCATTCTGATATCATGAATGAAAAAATAAGTCTTGTACAGAATTTTACCTGTAAGCCATTGCATCCCTCACCCAGCTGCTGGACCTATCGTGCTTGTAAGCAGAAACCTCTAAAAGCTTTAAAAACTTCTACATTCAGCTAAAAAAATAAAAGAAACTACAAACCCATACATAAACAGATACTTTTGTGACTCCAAGCCCTGCTTTCTCACACTTCAGGTGACCAGCTTGTAGAAAACAGTAATAGATAATCACTGCCATTTTCCTGGGTTTGAGTAGATTTCTCACTGGCATTGTGCCTTTCTCTCTTTCCCTCAGGACATCCTTTCCTTTACCCATATCCAAACTCCCTGTTTCTGCAAGATATTTTTTTTTTTTTTTAATAAAAAACCTTAACAAACCATATAACAAAGCCAACAAAACTGGTCTAAACACTACCAGAAACCTCATGTTAAAACTCAAATAAACTGCTCTAAATTGCAAGCACAGACTCTGCAGAATGGCAAGGGCTGAGGCCACACAGACTGCTCAAGAAGGGTGCCATGGGCTCTCCACCCCGTTTCTGTCCTCTACAAACGCAGGGGAAAATCTTCTTATGCCATGGCCTCATGCCTTATCCCTCATCAAGGAAGCAATGATGGAAAGAAGCAATGGTGGGAAAAAATGGAGAAACCATAACCATTACTTCCTCCTTTGACAATTAGGGGGCTATAGAGAAAAAAGCCCCAATTGTAACAGCTGCAGCCAGTTCCTCTTTCCTCTCCTCAGCTGTGCTACTTCTAGGTGCTAGGGGGGCCTAAAAGAAGTATTTTATGGCAGAAACCAGGTTTACTCATTCTCAACTCACTTTCATTTTAGTTCGCTTGGCTTTTTAACTACAACTTAGTGATTCATGTGGGATGCCCCTTTGAAATACGTGGATGAGGAAAAACCAGATTACATGTATTTGCTCCAGTAAGCCAGGAGAGGAAGCAGCCTTCATTGGTGGCTTCCCACAAGACCAGCATGAGCCAGGTGGGCTCATTTCTCCTTCCCTAAACCTACAGGACTTCATAAGCATATGGTGCAATTCAGGGAATTACAGGAGATTACAGCTCAGATCTGACCCACTGCACTGGTACTTTATTTCCCATATGGGATTAAATAAAACACCCACTTCCTTAGACCTACCAGCCTCCTGCTTCCCACTGCACTCACCTGCCACTGCACCAGGACACAAACAAAATACATTGGACAACCTAAATACCTCTTCACCTGCCCTTTTATTGCCCTGCTTCCTCTGGCAGGTGGGTGGGATGCCAGGAAACACAAGGCAGTTGTGATAGATCAGGGAATTAAGAAGGGGGCAGTGGAAACCCCTTGAGAAAGAAGGAAACGCCTAGGTGCCTTTTACATTGCTTTTCAAGAGAGGTTTCTGGAAATTGGACTTGGCACTTCCTCATGACTCCTGGCTTGAAGCCTGTTCTCCTGGCACTGGGGTTATAAATTCAGGCTAGCTGCAGTCTCAGCCCGATCTCTTGTGCCCTTTAGGGAACAAGTTCTACCCCTGAAGTTCAGAGCAGTGTGTTCAGAGCCCCTCTTGGTAGGGGGCTCCTTTGGTCCCTCAGTAACATTTTCCAAGCCAGCAGCCCTACAAAATGCTGCCTTGTTTCAGACAATCCCCCATCCACTTTTGAGTTTGCAATGTTAAAATATCAAAAAGTAATAAACAATGTTAAACCCCCCAAAAATGCAAAGCATGGGTTCCACTAAATGGAGCCACACAGCCAGCCTGAGTTTCAAATAAATACTTTACAGTTTTTTCTTACAAAACTGAATATTACAGTGTATCTAAAATAAATAAATAAATATCTATTATAAATTGTCCCTTCTTATATTTCTCTTGGAGAAAGTCACAGGAGGTATCCTTGGAAAGCTTGAGGTGCCGCTTTAAGAGTTTCTCTCTTGGATGTGTGGGTCGGGCAGCTTCTCATGTGTTCAGTGGTGCACCGAGGCTGGGGGACACTGCAGGAGCCCACCTGCTTGCAGCTCTGCACTGCCTGCACTTCTTGGCCTTGGCGCAGGCAGGAGGTACCTGATGGAAGAGAGGTTGTTGAGTTTATTTCTTCAAAATATATGGATGTTTTGAGTGTGAGGGTAGAGATCCTGGATATTTGTATTGCCAAGTAAGACCTTGCATCTCTCTGTGAGGGGAGGCTGAAGTTTTCCCCTTGCAACCCCACAGCAGTCTTCAGCTTGTAACACTCAGTGTAACACTCATGGAAGTGTATAACACACTTTTAACACACACTTTGGACCTCAAGTATAACGCACACCTTGGACCTGTGCTGCATTTCCTCCACTGCTTCTTTTTCTCCAAAATTTTCACCGAAGTCCAGGGTGTACATGCTAGGCATATACTTCAAGGAGGATGAGGAGCCTTCACAAAACTGGACTGTGGTTTTCTGAAACAATGCCTCTCAGTTTACCACACCTCAAGCTTGTATCCTACACTCCCTACACGAGGATAGCCTTGGTGGACAACCAGCAGTGCCTCAGCCTGTGCCCAGCGTGGCACCCCGGGCTTCCCTCACAATGGTACAGTTTCCCTCTAAGACCACATTTTGTTTCAGACCCATCCTCAAAGCTGCTGCCTCCATGAGTTGCATTGGCTGTGTTGAGGGAGGTTATTTTAGGAGCTGCAGAAGACTGGTGCAAGGGTCTGGCCACTGCTTACACAACTCTTTTGTGCATAAATTTAGTAGTAGAGTGATGCTTCCACCACAGCGTGCCTTGTCATTGGCACAGTGAACGTCTTCTAGCTGCCAGCACTCTTGGGCACCTGTAGGCTGACTGTGCAGAATCAGGTTTCCCCTTCCCAGCTCTCTGGCTGGGGGCTCATTCCTGTGTCCCTGTCCAGCCCAGGTTCAGCCTGGCTTGGGCAGTGTGCAGGCAGCCCTGGTGTGGCTGGGTAGAGCCGGGTCATGGTATTGATCCCCAAGACCTGTGGGGGTGATTGCTGCACCCTGAGGAAAGGCAGACCTACCCAGCAGGGCCAGGCTGGGTTCCTCTCTGGGTCACACAGGTGCCTGAGGCAGTGGTACAGGAGGCAGGCGAGAAGAAGGAAGGCCAGGGGGACCAGGACCACCAGTGCAATGACAGTGGTTGGTGCCATGCTGCTCTCTGGATCTGTAGGGAAAGCAGCAAGAACTCAGTTTGTGCATGAAGTAAAAAAACAACCCGAAACCCATCTCAGGCATTCCTTGGCCATTCCCTGGGTGAAATGGGGTGGACAGGAGCACTGGGAGCACATTCCACCATGATGCACACAAGTGGCACTGCCAGCAGATCTGTGCCTGGGGTCTGATGTTAAGGTCAGGCATGCAGAACACAGCCCCTCTGAGCTACCCAATGCTGGCATGTCTTGGTTTTTTTGTCATGTTATGTGACAGGGAACCCTGTCACAATCGTCCTTCACAGAGACAGGGAGGCTCATGGTGGGTAAGAGGACCTGAGGAGTAGCTAAGACATTATGTGCCATTGGCCAGACCATTCCATGGCACCTCCTCCATCCCTCCCAAGCCCAGCCACAGCTGCTCTCCCAGGCGCCTTCCCCACCTGCTCCCAACCCTCTGAGAAGTTTTCTGATCTATCCCAGGAGGTGCTTCCCAATTTCTGTCCCACTCCAGAGCAGAGGCAGAGTTACATACTGACCCTGCTCCAGGCTGTCTGTGGGCAGGACCAGGGTCACGTTCAGAGAAGGGTGTTGGATCATGCAGGTGATAGGGTGCTCCTGAAGGATTTTGGAGTGGGTGTGGGTAAAATTGCTGATGACAGTCACGGTCTGGTTGCTGAACTCTATGTGGTACTCCCTTGGTTTCTGCTGCAGGATGCTGGGAAGGTGCCAGGTTATTTTTGGAGCTGGTTTCCCTGTTGCTGAGCAGCTCATCCCCACCATTTTCTCAGAGTCCTTAGCTTTGTCTGGACTGGGTATAAGCTTAGTTTCCACTTTGGGGTCCGAGATGGCTGTAAACAACAAAGAGACAAAGTCCGTTGGTTTCTGCCTATGTTTGAGCAAAGAACATCTGTATTTATAGTTATCTTGGAGGAAAAGCTTGCCACCTAACCTTAACTCCCTCTTCCCAAAGGCCCAACAGTGACAAATAAACATGAAAGTGATCAGACAGCAGTCTAGAAGTGAAGACTCAGAAAAAAAGAAAGGGCAAGAGGGTAGAAGCATCTGTTTCAGTTCTGTTACTAGCAGCAGCATCCCAGCTGAGAAGTGGTAATTATGGCTGAGTTAAAAGCAGAAGGTAGTGAAACTGTGAAGTCATACGCCCTTCTCTCTTCTGAAGGAGCTGAACTGCTTACATGAGTTAGAATTACTTTCCTTTAAAATTACCTGCAGGATTAGCTTTACTGCTGTTTGAGGTGTGTAGAGTTGCAAATCAAAGGACTAAAAGCATCTATTTATGCAAGACAGTGAATTTGTATGTGGTTACACCATGGGATTTCACCTGTGGAGGGTTTGTGCTTGTATAACTTTGTTTCCTCTTGTAAGTGGGTTTTGGGTGCATCATGGTATCCCTCAAAACTATCATGAAAGGTCACTTCTGAACACTTCTCTCACTTCAGATTTGCAGATGCTGTCACATTTAATTTTAGTCTGGAAGAAGGATGAACTACAGGCATCATTCATGCTTACTCACTCACATGAAGCCTACTTGTTGATTCCTATTTTACAACTATATTTGCAAGGAATAGATAAAAAGGGAGAAGCCAAGAAGCTTTCAACCTGAATAGAGCTCTTGGTGAGATCTGAACACATAAGGCACATCCCATGTGAAAAATCACCTCTTTATCCTTTATCACCTATTCATCCTTTGGTGTAAAATCATACCATAATTAACATCAGAAGGGACTTCAGGAGATTGTTTAGTTCAAGCCTCTGCTCAGTTTGCCAAGGTCCGTTTGTACAGGCCAATATCTATAAAGTTGTGCAGTTCCATTTGGGAGTGCAATCCATGGGTTTCTGCATGGCAGCTCACCAGCCTGCCTTCTACTTCAGTGCACGTGCTGATGGACTAGGGGGTTAAACCACACTCCACTTCTAGGTCTTTGTTTCTGAGAATATTAAGAATATTGCTTTCTTAAAGCATTTGAGCACAGTGGCAATTCTAGTTTCAATCAAGTCTGAGCAACCAGAATACCCTCTGATATAAAAGGTATCCACTGCTATAATTAGTAAAACTCCATGTGTATATTACTACTTACATAAGAAAAATAACAGTGCTAAGTGCAATATTTATGCTGAAATTAATTTTTGTCCCAACACTAGAACATACCACTATCATTTAGCAATCCTGCTTTTAAACAAGCAAACAAAACTTCTTTTCACTCTTCTTAGGAAAAACTGATTTTCCTTTTGTAAGGTAAACAAAGATTTGTCTGTGAGGTGTAGCAGACACTGCAACAAAGGGAAAATGCATGTGCCAAATGCATAATGGCACCTATAACCTCCTGGTACAATTCCAGATGCACCTCAAAAGGTTGTCTGTGTCTTCTATGCCATAACTGCCAGAGGGTGGAAGCAAGACTTTGTATACCAACAATTCTGCTGCTTTTTGTTTGTTGTTCGATTTTTTTACAAGCCAAACCTCATATATTTACTATGATTCTGTGAGTCTAGAAAAAATGAACTTGTATTTCTCAGATTTTGCATCAACCATAGGCAAAACCGCAACCCTCAAAGAGTTGCTGAAACCTCTGAGAAAAACAAGGAAAATGTGTAGGGGGATTTCAGTTGGAACTTCTCAAAATCTCCCAGGTATGAAAAGACTAGTGTTACAAACAATTTATGTTTTGATTATTAAATGGTCTCTGAACTTCTTCTTTCACTCATGGGATGCATAAAAATAGCATATCCACCCACAGCATTAACTTCAAATATTGGGTTGCAAATTTCAAAAGCAAAGGGAGAAGTCACAGATGTTACCATAAACAATAAGAAATATTTCTCCATGTCTTGTCAGAAACACATACACTCTGCACATGCTGTTCTTCTGACTAAGCAGTTCTCTCTCTTCTCACAATGGACCCCAAGGAATGATCCTGTTGGGCTGAGCTCCTCTCTAGCAAATGTCTGTAATAGATGCACTGTCAAAACCTGTAAAGTGCTTGCTTTTTCAGCAAAGTCCTGCTACACTATTTGCTGGTATGTTCTGGCTGTCCATGTTTGATGCATACACTTAACTGCTTCTTTTTGCCTTTCATCAAAATATTTGTTTCCAGTGAAAAAGTCTTCGCCTGAGATGTTGTGTGCCAGCACTTGCTTTAGTCTCTCTTGTAGATCAGTATGGCAGATGTTCCCAAATTTGAGCTCTGTCAGCATTCCCAAATATTTGAAAAAGGGACCTTCTGTAATGGCTTTTTGTAATTAGAGGGGGACCATCAGGTCATGATATGCTTTTTATGTTTAAAGGCTTAGCAGTGGTGTTACAGAGAATGATAAAAGATTGTAGGAATCAAAGCATGCCTCATGATGACAGAAAGCTTTTTCTAACCCTATGGGTGTTCACCAGCAGTACTGTGCCTTGGTTTCCCTAAATAAGAAATTGCAATGGCATTTTTCCAACTGTGCTCAAGACTTCCAGGCAAAAGGTGCCACCTACAGTGAAGTCATGCTGTAGGCAGTCTCCAAGGACAGCACAGCAAATGTCCAGGGAATTTTGTGACTCAGCAAGTCTTGCCCATCCTCATGTGGTACATCCCCCTCTCCCCATACCTCACCCTCAATCCTCATCCTGGATTTCATTCTCATCCTCTTTGACTATGAAGTGTGGTAAAATATTTCCAAAGTAAAATGAAGGGGGAAAGGGAAGACCACCAAGCTTGCTTGAAACTATTCTGTTCCAAAATGGATTTTGCTACAGGGTAGGATATTTCTGCTTCTTCCTGGAGTTGCTGTTTCCAGCCAGGCAGGTCTGACATCCCTCCAGTCATACCAGTTTCATTTTTCACAGTGCTATAGCCAGTTCTTATGTGGTTTCACATCCCTCCATCACGTGGCAGTGGTGCCTGCCTGCCCTGGAAAAGCCATGCTTGCGAAGGCTGCTGTAATTGGGCAATCACCAGCTCGTAAACTCCCTAGCAGTCCCCTCTTGAGGGCAAAGACATGGTAGTGTTTCATTTTCAACTGGTGACTCTGATTTGCTCACCCTGCCCTGAACCTCTGAGCCTTGGGAGATTCCTGCTGGCTTCACTTTCCCTCGTGGGGCACCCTCTGGGCTTGTTCAGACAAGTTGTTCCCATCATTAGGAGTAGGACCAAGACTGCAGCTTTTAAGTAGCATCATACAAATTAGCTTCAATGAAATAAGCATACATGAACTGAAACCTTCTGTCAGAGTGCCAAATGCTCAATTTGTTCATGGCCACCCTCCAGGGCTGATTTGATGCAGCACATTACAGGAAGGCCACTGTGACCTTGGTGAGAGAGCCTCTGGCAGTGGCCTATGAGCTTATGACAGAAGCAAAACCCTTTTCAGCTGATGCATTTTCATCTGAGATGCAGGAAGAGATTCTTGCTTGAGAGTGTGTGGCAGCAGAAAAACATCCCTTTTTTTTTTTTTTTTCAGAAGTAGTGTTCTGGTGAAGGATGAACGATAGTCAAATGGTTGGTGAGTTTGGGAAGGAATTCCCCGACTTGGATAGAAAAAAAAAAACAAACCAAAACCAAAAACCAAAAGAAATCTTTATGTTTATGAGGCACTTCCCTCTTTTTCCTGTAATTTATAATCAGTGTTTACCCTCTGAATGACACAGAACTGGATTTCTTTAGGAACTTTCCTCTTCATGTATGAAATACTGCATGAATTTCTCGTAATTTCTCTTTTCTGCCCTAGTTTTCCCAAAAGAGGGGGAAAAGAATTTTTTGTTCCAGACTTGATTTTCCTGTGTATTTCCCACCACCACCTCCTTCTTGCTATAAGTTACGAACTTCCTTTCTCCTCATAGAGAACTCCAGAGACATGTGTGGACATAAATCTCTGTGTCTTTGTCAGCAGAAGGTATTAGGGAAAAACAAAATACTCTGCAGGGGTCATACCAGTGACAGAGCACAGACACTGATACTCTCCACATGGGATATGATCTTTGGCTAGTTTCCCTACAGAAATCTCATTTCCTGAGGAAGCCAGGAGCCAATAGGGTGTCCCCAGAGCATGTTTAATGTCTAAGCTTTCTCAGCTGGACAAAACCCAGCAGCTTTCCTCAAAAGATAAGAAGCTTGTTACTCTTAGTTCTTTTGAGTTCATCTATTTGTCCTTATTTCAGGTTGCATCCTGCTAGTTGATGATTTCATGTGGAGGTGACAAATATCACCATCTTGACTCATGATGTGTTTCAACTTTCTTCTTTAAGCTGGCTGATGCTGACCTGCTCAAAATATTCATGTGTCAAATCCCACGAGCTGTATTTTAGCTTTTTTTTTTCTTTTTCTTCCCCATCCTTTTCCTGACCTCAGCCCAACTACTGCTATTTTTACTCTGACTTCAAAATGAGCTTCCAGCTATTTTGGTCACGCACGTGCCTCTTTGCCTTTTGAATACGTTGTAATTTTTAACTACCAAATGCAGAGCAAGTTAAAAATGGCCTGATTTCCAGGATTAGGGGGTGAGAGCAGCAGTGAAGGTAAACAGAGGGGCACAGGGTTCGTGTCTGTGGCCATGCACAGCACAGCACAGGGTCAGGGAAACTTGGAGGAAGTCATGGGTTACGTACCAGTTTTGAATCTGCTGCTGCTGACTTGAAAGGGAAGAAAATTAAAGAACTGTTGAACGCTGGTTTCCCATCAGAGGTAAAACCAGGGAGGCAGGGAGAACTATTTTTCCCACATCAATGTAGCAATGTTAGGGAAGGCTTTTCACAGGAAAAATGAGTCTCTCCTCAGATGAGTACCCTTACACCATTACAGTGCCTTACCATAAACGCTGAGACACATCCTGCCGGTGACAGCTCCCGAGGGAAAAGTGTTGAAGATGCATTTGTAGCATCCTTCATCGTGGAGGGTGACTCCATGAAGGGAGATGGCCGAGGCTTGTAGCTCGCTGTGGGCAAAGCTCACATGGCTGACGTAGGCCTTGGCTATCCTCTGGCCATTCACTGTGCTGTAAGTTGCTATGTTGTCTTCAGGGCCGTCCGTCTCCTTCTGCCAGGTTACCTGTATCACGTCTTCTTTCGTGACTGACCGACATGAAAAAGTAACATTTCCTCCTGCCTGGACTGACTGGACTTTTCTGTTCATCACCTGCACAGAGGCTGGGGGAGAAGCAGGTGCCACACTCAGCGTTTCTCACTCTCTTCTGCAGCCCAACCCCAGCAGAAGCCCCTGAAGCCCCTCACCCTCATTTCCAAGCAGAACAACTCTGGAGGATATTGCTATTCCTCCATCAAGGGAAAAGTTGAAAACGCAGCTTGAAAAAGCTACCCAGAGAGTTTCACCAGAGCTGCCACCTCTCACACCAAGCATCTTGCCAGCCTCCTCCTGTGCTGCAGAGAGCACATTGAGAAAGGCAGCTCTGGTGTTGGGAGCCACTGATTTGTCTGCTAGGTCTGCTATTCCATGGGTACCCATGGAGACATTCCCTAAGCTTTTAGCCATGCTGATGACCGAACAGCTGTTGGCCCAATACCACCCTTAGTCCTCCTCTGGCATGGGGTGAAGCAAATCAGTAAAATTGCTAAAAATTATTATGTGTCTCACTATACATCATGCATTCACACTTGTCAGAGACTGGCAAAGATCAGAAAATCAGAAGAAAAAGGCAAGGACCTGAGGCAAACTCCATCTATCTTCTTATCTCAACATCAAGGTCATGCTGCTGAGAAACACCTGCAGAAGAGACCCTACCAAAGGCTGACAGGCACAAAAACTTGCACAGCATAAACGCCATAAAAGTCTCCAGGGAAAAGAAGAAAACAGTCAGTCTCCTCTTCCAATTCACGGACATGAAAAAAATGTTAAGTGTACAAGCAAGGTGAAGCTGACAGCTCAGCTCCACAGTTCTCTTGGCATAATAATTTTCAAAGTTTATTTGTGCATGTCAGCATGGGAAGCTGTTATCAGCATGTTACTGATATAAGCAGTAACAATTGCAGCACTGAATTCAATTTACAAGAAAGGAAATATCTTTGCTGGGAAGGATGAGGCTTGTCTGCAGTGGCCAGAGGTACATTAGGCTAACCCACTTGACAAAGCGCTCTGAGAGTCTGGCTGTGACCACGGCCAGTGGATTTCCATCAAAGACCAAGAAACCAGTTGTCAAAGTCACTTTGCTTTCCAGACCTTAGCAGTGTCATAGGCAGCCTACAAACCATGATCATGGAAGCTAGTTCGAAACCAATTCAGCCTGTTCTACATTAATTTTAAATGCAATACCAGTGTAATACATCCATCCTATTGATGGTCTGAGCAGATATCTACAAGCACAGTTTACCTGCTTTATAATTTGCTCATTGCAATAAATTAATACATCTCTCTGGAATTTATAAATGCACTGGTGCTAAATTAAGAAGTGGATGCTGTCAATGCAACCAGCAGTGATATGCCTGAGCCTCAGGTAAATCGTACAATGCCACAAGTGCCGTGTCACCACTGGGCTTGCCCCAGGAGGATGCAGGGTGGGGACTCCAGCACCCAGCAGCACAGAAGGAGGCTGGCATGGCCACTGAGGTCCCTAATGCTGTTAGGATAATGACACAGACACCCAGACAGACAAGGGAGTTACCTGGAACAGCAATCCAGATGCTGGAGAGGAGCAGGCAAGTGACTGTCATCATCTTAGCTGTGTGCTCGGTGAGAGGAGCGAGAGAGCCACTGAATGCCACTTCCCCTTTCTTATACATTTACTTATACTCTTGCTCTAGGGACATTCCCGTCATGCAACTACTATAAACTTACCTTCTGAAAATCTCCTGCCTCTATGACACAACTGACATGACAAAAAATGTCAGAAACTCAGATTTTCCCAGCTGTGCTGCTAAGCAGACAAAGGTACTGGGTTTTTCACAAGCACTTTGTCCGTAAGTTTGGGTTTTCATAAGCACCTAAATACAAGTGGAGAATTTGAAACTGGCTCAGCACCCAGTGTCTGTGGGTTGCAGGAGGAAAGACCATCCTGGCCTTGACACAAGCTCCAAGAAAGGCCATGATACAATGAGTGGTGCAGATGTCCCTCCATGTAACTCAGGATGTAGCAGGGGTCTGCACCCCTCATGTAAATCAGTGAAGACCCAGGAGCCACTGATGCTTCTGTAACACAACTCTTTTTCTAGGTTAAGGAGACCAAAACAAGCCAAGAGGCAGACTCAGGCCCTAGATCATGTGTTTGCCTCAGGGAAAGAGCAGAGCCTTGGTCTCAGCTTTCCTCACTGAAGTTGCCCCCATCTCCACAGGCCCATGATCCTTCCCCAAACCTGTCTCTTGGAAAGACAGGGTTGCCCTTACACCAGCACACTCTTCTTCCTCCACCATCACCTTAGATGACATAAAAATAGATCACATAACTTCTCTGAGTAATTGCTTTTGTGCATTTTTGCTTTGTCATGTCATGCCTGTGTTCCCCTTTCTGTGTGGCTTGTGCTCACTGCTGAAACCAGCCAAGCCCTCAGCTCTCAGGTGGATCTCCTATGGCACAGGGGGGCAGCCACACTGAGAGACCTCATTTGCTAATCAAATTTCTACTGGTAAATCATATTTCACGTTTCTGAGGTGGCTTACATTTTTGCAAATTCTTACTACTCTAAATGACTGTGAAAACAAATAAAATGTTTTTTTTCTCAGTTGAATGGCTGCACTGATTTGCTTCAAGCTATGCAAATCGGTTGCAAGCCAGTAGGCCCAAACCATAAAGTGACACAAAAGTTTCTCAAACATGCTTTCACATTTATGGTTCCTTCTCTCCTTGGTGGCAACTAATCTGAAAACAGAAACAGCTCAAGTATAAGTATTCCTGTAAAGAAACATTTCCTTTGAGATGTCTTATTTTCCTTTCCTTGAGTTGTTTGCATAGCTGCACCTTGCTGCAAAATTTCTGGAAGGTCATTCTGGCCTGATCAAAATGTGAGATCACCACTTAGCAATCACAAAAGGAACTGCACTTGATTTTAAGAAAAATTGCAAGCCCAGCTGGTGTGTAGGAAATATTCTTGTCAGTTTTAATGAGCTTATTTTCTTCCAGAAACACTCTGATCTTCCAGAGCCCTTAAAAACTATGTACTGCTAGAGGAAACATTTTTCAATGAAGAGCAAACTTTCAGTCTTAGCAAAGGACAGAGATGGCTCTGCTGGTGGGAAAAATTTGTTGGCTTTAATTTGTTACAGCATCCCTGGTGAGAAAGAGCTGTGTATGCTGGTTGCTCCTTCCAAGCTCTGCCTTTCCTCTGACAGCTCCTGGTGCCTCCGGGAGCCTGCAGGGACCTCTCTAAGAGCCTTCATGAGTCCTGTTTGCATGCACATCCAACTGCTGCAGCATCTCTGTCAGACCACTCCCCTTTCCCCAGGGACCAGACAACATCAGCAGTTGATTAATTGCTTTAAACACAACGTTTTACTCACAATGTGAGATCCATTAACCCAACCACTTATTTGAAATTTGTGAATGTACCTTCAAGTGCATGTATTGCTGCTCTGTTCATCTTTGCATAGACTTTTGGTGGCTTACAGACGTTCTCCATCCTTGCCAGCCGGATCCCATGCTCTTCAGCTTCAGTTCCACAATGTCCTCATTTCTGAGAACTGCACGCCATGCCTGAGCTTCAGTCACTTTCCAAAGACAGGAAAAACTTGGGGATAAATTTGGCAGAAGTAGTTCAGCAGCTACTGCTTGAAAAACACAGGGATTTGTATTATTTTCTTCCTTTCTGCTTCACCAGGATGTTCTCTTTAGTTCTGAGTAAATTTAAAAAAGGGACATACAAGAATTGCACAGTCACAAAATGCCATCATTTCCCCACAGACCAAGTGACTAATGCAGATAATAATTGCCATAGTTGAACTTCCAGAAAACCTTGCTAAGGGAAGTCACTCGGGCACAATTACAGTCTAAAACATTGGTTTGACAACCACCAGGCTAAACCACTGTTTTTTCAGCCCAGGTTAACCACTGGAAATCTGCCTACCTTATCAGAAGGATTCAGTGCCACCTCTCAAGACTTTTCCTGTACAGAGAACAAAGCAGGTGGAGAGGATTTCATCCACTTCTGAATTTTTGGGGGTTGGTTCCTCAGCTCTAGTTGTAGGTAGCATTGTTGGGAAGCAGCTTGAATGCAATTGAACAGGTCTGGAGCTTTATAACATGTTTAAGTAGTGCCTACATATAGCAAATCACTCTTCATCTCAGTTGAGTTTGGAGAGCTGCAGTACACTGAGGTAAGGACAGCAGCCTTACCAACACCTACCAACATCTGCTCCAGCCTCTGGCACTGCATCAGGGCAGGCTGTGGCAGCTCAAAGCCAAGGGATGCTGCAGGACCAGGTGGTGCTCATTTGGGCAGGGTTACAGACAAATTGTTGTGGTTGCACGCACGTTTCAGACCAGAGCACACAAGGGTACACAGACACAGCTGTTTATCATTGTCATGTTTGAATGGGTGGTATGTGATCTGTGAGCCCTCCCCAAACTGGATTCCCTCCCTCTGATATCACCCTGCTATCAGCTGCAAGTTACAGTTTCTGATGCTGGAATCTGGTGTAGGAGTGCCTAGCAAAGTGCAAAACAGAATACAAGTAGAAGACTGGAAGGTGGAGACCTAGCTCATAGTGGTGTACCTCTGTCTGCAAAACCACACGTTCCCAGGGGACAGCATGTGTTCTTAGAGTCTCCTGTTAACTGCCTGACACTTCTTACCTCTGAGGTTTGATGAAATGGCTGCGGATACCTGAAGTCTTACAGAGATTTAATTTTTTTTTTTTCCTGGCAATCACAATGTGTCAACTAAAACTTGCTTCGTCCCCAGCCAATAAGCCCTGCAAATTATATTTGTGGTTCTTCTAGTTTTCTTCTTCCTTGCAGCTTGGGAGAAAGAAAAAGGAATAAAAGTGTATTATTTTTTTTATAAAGGACAAAAAGGAGACAAAGAAGCACAAAAAGACTGTACTGGAAAGCTTCAGTAGCAAAAGCTATGCTTCATTGTGGTTTGAAGTATTTGGTTTCTACCGTTCAGTTGTCAGAGCATTTCTCAGAAGAACAAGATGGCTGTCAAGTGGTTTCCTCTTGCCAAAAGCATCCTAAGTTGCTATTTCAGACCACAGAACCTAGAGCCAGTCCATTCTGCAACACATCAGCCACTCTTTGAAGGCCACCAGCTCGTCCCAGCACCCCAGGAAGCTACATCACTCATCCATTCCACCTCCCTTCCTCTCTCACCCCCACTTGTTAATGTTTGCATGCAGTGGAGGCTTTGGGGTGGTTTTTGGGTTTTTTAGGTGCGCAACATCTGGGTGCTGCGTACAGTGAGATAACGAGCTGCTTTGGTCACTGAGTTTCATTCTGTAAAACAGCCAGAAAACAATTCAGCCAGCAAGAAAACCACACCAAAACTGGCTACCAAAGGGTACAGAGATCCAGTGGAAGGATGGGAAACTGTCTACCAAAAATAAGGTAGGTCCAATACCATTTTATATTTGATTACTAAACAATAGGGCTAAGAGAGCAATCCTGAAACAAACGATACCTGCAATCAGCCTCAAGGGATCATGCAAGGCACCATGAGGAGCTTCTTGATTAACAAAACATAATTTAGAAAGCAAATTAAGATGAACAATATAGTTCTTGGTATGTCAAAGAGTATTGCTTCAGGACAATGTTTACAGAGGTGACATTGTCTGTAAGGTCACAGCACAGAGTCTGCTGAAGGGAGGAAGGGATTGCACCCTGGTGAGGAACAAAAGAACAGAGAATACCTTTCATCTACTCCAAGTTTCCAGGCTGGAAAACTACACTTAGAGAAGATTCACCTTGCTATCTCTTGTCTGTTGGTGCCAGATCTCATAAAGACAAGCCTTTATATACACTATATAGAAATAGACTAAATTGTACAATATATTTCAATGCTGTACATGAGATATGTGGGTATCCTATACTTATGTACAAGAGTGGTTAGGAATATATTGTCTCTTAAGGAACTATAAAGACAGAGGAGGATGCTCAACAGGAAACACCTAGGAGAGGTGGAAAATTCCCTTTCTTTTCCACTGTCTTTTTGCTAGGTCAAAGAAAAGTCATGCAACCTCTGAGTACCGCACCCTGACTGCCTACTTGGTCTTAAGGAGCTCAGATGAGGCACTTCATTGCCCAAGTTCAACATTCCTCTTGTTTGCAAAGAGAACACATCTCTCACATCTCTTTGCAGGTCTGTGGTCAGATGTCGAAGTTGTGACCACGTTTCCTGGCTTTGAGAAAAAAAATAGAAGTCCCCAAAGCACGAAGCCTTGCTCTCAGAAGCAGTTTGAGCCAAGGCAAACAAAATCCATGTAAAACCTCACCTGTGGCAGCAAGGAGCAGTGATGAGCTAATGTGCCTTAAGGGTCTCAGGTCCAGGCTCTCAGCTCCCAGGTTTGCTGAATCCTCCACTGTTTTAAGTGGTCTTGTCACCCTTACATATGGGACTTTTGTTGCTTTTGAAATAATTTCTGATTGTTTTTTTAGGAACGGGAATAAGAACAGAATTCTTTAAAAGAACTTTACGAGCAAGGTGTTTGTAAGGCAGATTTTTTCCTGCCAGCTTGATGGGGCCATGAAACCCATATCCCTCATCAGAGGGGAGGGACCACTGCCATAAAGACATCACTGGCACGGTGCTGTGCCTCAGTCTGTGCTCATGCAACTCCACAGCCTGTTTTCTTCACTTCCAAAAAGTCCAACAAACCACAGCCAGGAGAAGTCATTCAGGGAGAGCATTGCCCAGCTGCCCTAGCGTGGCAGACAGCAACTCAAAACATCTCCAGCTGCTGTCAGAGCTGTGCCAGCTTGGGGTGATTTTTGTGTAGCACATCTTAGTCATGGCTGCCTCATTGCTGACAAAGCCATGCCTTTCAGAAAAATCATAAACTCTGCAGAAATTCAGAGGGATGGAGAAATGACGAGGGTGGGGTTTTTGATTTGGTTTTGGTTTTTTTTTCCAGCGAAAAAGTAATTCCTTGCAGTGACTCAACATCCTTGTAAAACTCTGGCGCTGCAAAGTCTAGTCCTGGCCAGTATGAGAAGCAGAGACTGAGGGCCAGCTAGGAAAGTCTCCTCTGCTCCACAGCACAGGGCCAGCTCAGAGTCAGGCTAAAGGGACAGCTCAGGTTACAACACAAAGTTTATGTGTATCTCATAACAGAAAGTCCATCCACATAAAATTCCTCATGCATTTACCTCACCCATCATCATCTCTCCTGAGTAACTTTAACTAGATGTGGAAAAAAATCAAAGTAGACAGGCAGCTGGAGATGAGGGAGTGTCTGTAGGTCTTGGGAAAATTGGCAGCCAGTCAGAAGAAATATTCCAAAATTATCACTCCAGGGAGACAGGCAGGCAAAGTTCATCGGACGAATTAGTTCACATTTAGGTGAGGACCAGCAATGTCTGGTGGGACTCGAGGGAGGAGGCCCCAGAATCAATCACAGGGGTGGGCAGAAATTAAAGTGTACTGAAGCGATGGGGCATGGGCCTTTCTTTGCCAAGCAGCCAGCCACAGAGCAAGGATGGTGCTTTTTATCTGGCTGCATATAGGGAGTTTTGAGGGTTTGGCAGTTTTGTGTCAGAGGTGGTGAGTTTAAGGAGCCAGGTAAGAACTGGATATTTTTGGAGGAAGGTCCAGCTCTTTGTGGACCAGCAACCTTTTGGTGTGGCCCACCAAGTCAGATGGAGCCAACAGCTGCAGCTGGTGCCCCCTGAAAGCCTCCCTCCTGAAGGCTGATGGTGTCATACCCCACAGCAGGTCAGAGGAACTTCATTTCTGGGAGCAGGTGAGGCTGGCATCACCCCTTATTGAGGTGGCTCTGTGGGTATGACCTTACCAGCAGCATCCCACTGCCTCTGCCCAGGAAATTCCCTCACCCTTCAGGGACAGAAAAGGGTATCCACTGGCCTGTCTCTCTCAGCCCTTTGGCAGCTGGGTTGAAGTAAATTCAGACTGAAGGCAACTTTAGTTTCAGGCGTGCAAAGCAGGCAACACAACTTGAGCTCTTAACAGCAGCTGCTAGGAGGAAATGTTGCAGGCCCTACCATTTATCTGTAAACTCTGCTGTTTCCTCTGTAATTAATTTCTTGACTCTTTCCTTCTTCCTATACATCCCCATGTCTGCCATTTCACTCCTTCTGTTTGGAGCGTTTGCTTTTTAGAAGCATTTCTGTATTTAGTTTGACCACTTCCCGAGCATGATAGCCCTGTAACATAGCTTCTCTGCAAAGAAGTAAGTGAAACTACAGAAAGAAAGAAAAGGAAATCCTTTGTTCTCATTTTAACGAGTCACATTTGTCCTCTTTCACTGCTGACCACAACTATTTCCCAGCATTTTTACTGATAAAGGTATTATTTATAATAGCCTCAAAAAACCTCAGTCCAATAAAAGCCAACTCTTCAAAGCCCCTCTCCACTCACAGGCAAGCTGGGCTCCCTTTCTCTAACTGCTGGGGACCTGCCTCAAAGAGTCAGTAGCATGAATGCAGATGCTGAGAAAGGCTTTCAATTCTGAGACCATACAATGGATATTCCCTGCAGGATTACAGGATTGACTAAATAAGAATTTTTATAAGTTATGCATCAGTTTACAGATCGAATTTGCTATAGGAACATATGCTATTTATCTTTTGACAGTCCAGGGCAAGGGCTACCCAAACCCAACAGCCTTTTCATCTGAGCAAGGGACTGAAAAATCCAGCTGAAATTCTGGTTTCAGAAACCAACTAAAAATAAACAAACAAAAAAAGTGGAATAAATAAACATCAGGAAACAAAAATACTTATATCAAACTCACAATGTCTGACAGCTAAACAGCCTCCTAATGTGAGTTATGTGTATTATAAATACATAGACATATTTTAAATGTAGCTCATAGGACTTCCATTGAATTGTATGAAATGGTCACACTGGCATCTCCAACTTAGCTGGAGAATTTTATATCCAGTATAGGCAAAACTCATATATATAAGTCAAAGAAAACCAGGTAGGTAACCTGGAACAAGGTAGTATTATAGCTTTATTTTCATACCCAGCTGTAATGAAAGCTATCTAAGTTCTCCTACTAAATAGAAAATTGGGAAGGTCACTAATATTTGCAAAACTTTCTGCTACTTTTATAAGAGCAGCAGGGACATCTGCAGAAAGAAATTCCAGGTGAGTTGCATTACTTAGGTAGCTTATAAAGGGAGATTGTAAGAGCACACATTTAACAAGGAAAGTATCAACAACGAAAAAGACTAATGACATTACCTGTTTTCTTCAGTCCTGGGAAAGAAAAAAAATGCAAATAATCAATTAGAGACTGATTCATAACATACCTCCACCACATGCTGTGTGTAATCTCTAAATTCATATGACTTGGCAGCTGTACATCCCTTAGCACATTTTTAAAATATATATAAATCTAGCATATAAATATTAACACTGCATTGCAAAATGTCTGTTAATTACTGGCCATTTACAAGCGCAAAATTGTAAACTATAAGCCACAGCACACCCCAGAAAGCCTAGCTCTTATTACCAAGAAACTTGCTAACAGCAACCTGAACACAATGTAAAGGCTCCTAGCTTTGCCAAATAATTTCAGTAGTCAAACCTGCAAGTAAAGTCTTCTGCTTGAACCAGGAGGGATTATTTCAACTGCTAGAGATCAGATCTGGTAGCCTTGTACCCACCCCCATGTTTCTGCTCTTTTCTGTCACACTATGGTTTTCTTCCTTTTGCTTTCCCCAAGACATGGTAGAGGTCAGATTGATGCAGCTCATTTGTGGGAG
This sequence comes from Turdus rufiventris, assembly GCA_013186435.1. Lineage (NCBI taxonomy): Eukaryota > Metazoa > Chordata > Aves > Passeriformes > Turdidae > Turdus > Turdus rufiventris. Next base: position 784,364 of record PYHW01009732.1, on the reverse strand, counting down.
CATGAGACTGGTTCTTTCTTTCCTATCTCTTTCCAATATTTACTGCTAGAGCTATTTAATATGGACAAGCCCAGAAAGGCTGGGGGTTCCTCCAATCCACAGCCTTTGCTGCTGTTTGCCAGGGTTCCCAGGGAATAAAGGCTGTACTTCCCAGGAACAGCTAAATGCTGTAATATCTGCCACCAGCAGCCACTCTCCATGCCTGGACCAATGATTTGTGCCTCTCTACCCTGTGGCAGCCCCTGCTTCTGAAACCCTGAGAGCAGGGCTGGGTGCATGCCAGGGCTGCCTCTCAGGGAGAACAGCAGCAGAGAAGCTGCCTAAAGGGCTTGTCCAAACAGCTGGAGAAGGCATCTCCCTATGGATTTCCATGTGCCCCTGGCTGACAGCAGGAGGTGAGGACCATGAAGCCCCAGATCTGCCTACTCACCCTTATTTCCATTCCCTAGGTGGAAAGTGCCCGTCTCCATCCGGAGAAAAAGATATTCCCACAAGCAAAGTAAGTAAACAAGCTGCTTGAGCCCCTTGGGGGTGGTGTGGCATGGCCTGAATGGGGACATGGGGGAGCTCTCTGCATCCCTGCAGTGGCAGCTGGCAGGCACAGCCTGGCAAGGCATTTTGCATCTCAGCAGGGGGAAACCTCCCTGCATCCAGCGAGGAATACACCTGCCCTCTGATGTCCCACTGTGCTGCATTAGTGGGGAGCTCTTTGGTCTTTTTTGCTTCTGGAGAAGGCAGCAGGAGTGGGCAGCCATCCCCTGCAGCTACAGAGCCCCAGGTGCCTCAGCCCTGCCTTGCAGCAATGGGAGCCTTGGCCCTTGTACAGCACAGCCACATCTGCAGGCACAGAGGGGGAACCTCTGCTGTGCCCCTGCCTCTTGCCCTGCAGAAGAGGTGGAGGCTGCTGAAGCCAGTGGGCTGCCAGCACAGCACAGCCTACACTGCTCACCTGACCCCAATCCCCTGACACAGACATTGCTTAGGACTTTCTCTAAACACACGTCACTATGAGGTGTTCTCCTAAAAAAAATAGTTTCTTCATATTGAACATGCAAATAGGGAAGACTCTATGATAGCCAGGATCATGTGCTCATGTGAATCAGGAGATCTTGGTTTAGGTTCAGGCTGCTGTCTTTCCCCTCTTGTGGGTAAAACCATTCATGTAGCAAAGGTCTAATAATTTTATCAGTTTCACAATTTGCAGTACTAGCAAAAACCCTCTTGTTAGTCATCTACATTGGCAATTTCATGGCAGTGTTAAGGGAGCACGATAATGTTTGAAAACATCATAAATTCCCTAAGATGGCAGCTTTAATGCAATATTGAGAGACTGATGTCTCTCCTGTCATGTTGCAAAACAAGTAGGCTTAAAAAGCCCTGTTATCTTCAGCAAAAGTGAAATTTCAACTTGGGAATTTTACAGGAGCAATATGTTCAATCCACCTCATATTAAGAACCAGACAGACTCATTCTAGACAAGGCTAGCAGAAAGCAGGATGCAAAATGACAGACCTCTGCCACTTAGATGTTCATGGGACAGAGAGACAATTTTCCAGACTGCCAAACCTGTGCAAGCAGACACGCAGCACATGTGGTACATCAGGTAGTGCCTCTGTGCCCCAGCACCCAGCCAGCAATCTCAGGCAAAATTAAGGGTGCATGGGTCATAAAGCTAAAACACACTCAGAAAGCAAGAACTTTCATTTCTAAGACAGACATCTAAAACTAATTTCAGTTAGTTAAATGAAACAAAACCAAAACAAAATTAAAAACCCAAGAAGACCGCACATCTAGGTTTACTTCAGGTCAGTGAGCAGTGTTGTGTGACACAAGTGTGTATAATCTAGAGACAAGATAAATCTCAAAAAGCCATCAGATTTATTTAGCTCTCAGAGGGTCAACCCTTTTCCTTCCTATTGTCACAAAAGTTCATGCTTTTGCACAGCCCATGTTCAGTCTGTGAGCGAATCTGTGATGATGAAAATATTTGTCTAGTGTTGCTACTCCAGAAAATGACAATCACATGTGTTTTCTTCCTCTTTCCTCAGCACAGACCTACAGCCATCCATCAGGTACCATCAAGGTAAAGACCAAAATTGCTTTTCCCCCCTGCCACTCACTGGGAAACTGAGTCCAAAACATATTAGAAACACAAAGTGTCCATCATGTTCCTGCAGAAGAAGGAAAAGCCCACAATCAGACTATTGCTTAGGATGCAGAAAAACACCAGCTTAAGCCTACGTACAAAATAAATGTATGCACATAAAACTGTAACTCTGAGATGTAGCCCCACTCCTGGGCAGCCAGTGGCCAAACAGATTGCAGCCCATACTCATAATTTCTGAGGCTGAGTGTAATTTGCCTGGCCCAAATCAGACAGTTCAGGAGGCTGAACCTTGTGATGATGTCTCAGAGAATGTCCTCAGCCACCACACAACTTTCTGTGAGGTTGCTTCTCTCTCCTCCTTCCCTTCTCCACTCAGCTTTTTGGTAGCCAGTCTCTTGACTACTGGCAAGGCTCCCAAAAGAGTTTCAGCATGACACTTTCTAAAAGTAATATAAATGGACTACTGCCAACCAGGTTTACTAATAAAGAAATCTTCAGTTGAAAAACAAAGGGAGATTTAATACTTTGAGGCTTAAAGGGTTTTAGTTAATCTTTGCACTATAAGAAAATAGCAGATGTATCAACAAAGGACTAAGTCTCTGTTGGAAAAGAATAAGGTTTCCCGTTCCAGTGTCTCACTGCCTCTAGAAGGAAGAAAAGAAGGAAAGAAAAACTCCACAAAACCTAACATACCCTTTTGGGTTGCACATTTAGTTTCTGATAAATCAGAATAGAGCAAATGGTTGCATTGCGATGCAGGAAAGGCTGGTAAGATAAACACACTGTCTGTTCATTCTACCTCCCTGCTTTGAGGTTAGCTTTAGGAGTTCTGACAACGCACCCCAAAGTTATTTAAGAGGTAACTCTGTACCTGGGTGTGTGCCCGGCTGCTCTGCCCAAATTTATCACCCTGGAAGGCAGGGGAGGGGAGAAGCCACTCCTCAACTGTAGCACTTCACACTCTTGTGTGGCTGTCTGTCTGTGGTTGTTTGTGTGTATTAATGTGCTGAGTTCCTAGAGGCAGGACCTGAGTACCTGTGGTTTGCTGCCTCTGCTTTGTAAAAACTTCATTTTAGTGGAGGGTAAATGAAGTTGCTGCTTGAGTTCCTGATGACAAACAATCACCAGAAGCCCTATGTACTGCAGAATGAAGTGCTGCCATTTAGCAGCCTAACTTGGTTTGGTTTTGGTTTCCTTTCTTTTTTTTTTAACAAAGATGACATCAGCAAAGAAAAAGTTGGTGCCCAGCAGCTAAGTGGGTGTTTAGCAGAAAATTTTGAAGAAAGTGGGCAAGATGACAGAAAAGGGTGTGATGAAATGAGTTCATCATCTGTACCTGTGAGTGTAGGATGGCATGTGGGGGAAGAGGAGGGGGTGGAACTGTAATGAGGAACCTGCCTCTGTAGCTGTCTTGTTTTGAGAGTTTTTGGTGTCCCAAGGAAAAGCCCCAGAGCTGGTTTGAAAACAGGCCTTTCAGAGGTGTTAGTGCAATAGGAGAGATGCCCCTTCTATGTGTTAAACTTGGCCTATGAATAATGGAAGTTTTCACGCTTGCTCCATTGGCATGTGGGATAAATCACTCCACCTCTGCACTTCAGTCTCCCTACTGATAAGAGGTTGATGATAACAACCTTTCAAAACATGATGACTGGAAGAATTCTGGAAAATGTGACTCAGAACATGTCTTGGTTAGACCTATTTGTCTGAAGGCACAAGAGATACTCCAGGCTTCACTCAGTGGATTGAGAGCCACTCACTCATGAAAATTAAGATGCTACCTGTCCTCATGTCGCAGGTATATTAAGAGAAATACTGCTGTCCTTCCATCTTTGCAATCATGACTAAGGGAGGAGAGAGACATGCACTTGATGATAAGCAAATCTGCCTTGATTGTTCTGCTCCTTAAAACACCTGGAATTTCTAAATTTCAAAACTTTATAAAACCCCAAATCAAAAATCAAAATTTATTTTCACTGAAGTGTTCTCAAGGTCAGGAGATCTTCCATGCAAAGCAGAATCTATACAGACAATGTGATTTGCATAAACTTGGAAAATCCAAGGTGAATTCTGCAGGAATTTTGTTCTAACACTGTCCTTCTTCTAGGCTTGAAAAATAAAAGCTAACCCTTTGGAATTTTTAACCCAAGAAACAGAGACCTCTGTTCCACTTACAGAGTGTGGAAGGGAACTACAAATGTGACCAAGAACCCAGCAGCACTCACTCAAAGTACTGCCACTACTGCAGACAGCAGAGGAAATCACTTTAAAGCTGGTGTTACTCACTGGCTTCAGTACCCAGCATTCAAAGCAAGAGCAAAAGAGCAAACAAATGATTAACTTCTGGCTCCAAGTACTTAATCAGCGCATAGTGGCACAAGATTTAATAAATTATCCTGCCAACTATCCAACGTACAATGACCCACAACCCATTAGCAAACACCTTCAGAAGGCACAATGAGGGACAAGCCTAAACAGAGCTGGAAAGGCATTTACCCACATAATCTTACCTCCTCCTTTGCTAATGGCTCTTCTTTCTCTTCCTTCTGCTCGCAAGGACAGCATCAGATGAGGGCAGCAGGGATGGGATTTAGCCCTCCTTTCATCTCTGGAGAGGCCAGGGCCATTCCCGGGATAGTGCATCTCCAGTACAGCCACACACACACACACACACACACTTGGGGTCTAAATTGCCTCCCAGACCTTACAGTCTCTCTGGCAGCTTGCTGTGACTCCTGTCCCTCCCTTTCTTGCTCTGTTTTCTTGTCGTTTTTATTCTACAAGTCACCCTGACCCCCTTCCTTCAGTTCCTTCCCTGAACACCCCATATTGCTTAAATCCCAAATGCTCTCCCTTCACAAGCAGGGATGCCATGCCCCATGGAACTTTCCCTTCTTGCCCATCAGCTCCTATTCCCTGCTTGGGTGGGTGTCCCAGGGCTGATCTCTCTCAGGACAGCCCGGGGTGGTTCAGGCTCCATCAGTGCTGCCATGCTCCCTCCTGTGGTGATGACCTTTTCCTGAGGCAGCACTGATTTACCAAAATATGAGTATTGGTCTAACACTGCTACTCAACCATGACAGACAAAAGACTCTCTAACAATTTAAAGTTACAAAGGATGTGTTTATTCAGCGCTGGGCAGCAGCGTGGGGTAGCCCCCTAATACGTACACAAAATTGCAGGTGGTCACAGAGTCTATTTATTGACAAAAGGTTTAAACAAATACATCTTCATAATACCAGCCCTTCCCATCCCCTGCTTCCTGTGGTAATTCGTTTGAATGGCTATTAAGCATGTGTGGTTGGCTTCTTAAATTTAGTCTAGGGTCGTTTATGTGGGGAGGGGTCTTAAAAGGAGGAAGTAAGGCAAGTCTTCCTTGCCCTGAACTCTTGACCCTTTCCTATAAATGACAATACAAATGGCTTCTGGGGACAGTCCAGGTTTTCAAAGAATGGGTTTCTGGTTGTATTGTTCATGTCTTTGTTCATGTCTCTTTGGGGTCTGCTTACTAGTTTTGTCTTCTCCCATTGCAAGCACAGTTGAGCAAACATAAGATGACAGGCTATCAATTATTCACGTTTCAGATAACTATCTCAAGCCTGGTTTTCTTTTAACTTCTAACTTTTAATTATTTTCAGCAAGGCCTATCTATCCATTTGCTTTTAAATTAATTCTAGTAAATAACTAACTTTGAACTAAAATCCCAATTTCCCCCTCAGGAATACGTTGCCAAAAAAGATTCAATGAATTCCAGTGAACTGTGGTACTCAACTGTTAGCCACGAGGTAAAACATGAAGTCTCTGTGATTGACAGCAATAATGAGACAGAATATGCACTTATCAGTGTGCCCAAGAGGAAGGCAAATGTCACCAGCCCTGAAGAGCATAGTGAATATGATGATGTCCTGGTATCTTAGAAGACACTCTTTTACCTGAGTGTGTGCAGCCAAGATAACCATCTTACCTCTGCTGTTGGATCTTCAAACAAATCTCTCTCATTACCAAGCTTACTCATTAGACTACATCTACCAATTATTTACTATGAGACAAACCTGTCCACGAACAGCTGATCAGAGAAAGAAATATGGACTGGGTACAGGACTTGACATCTAAACCAGGAGGAACCAGTAGCCACTGCCATCATAAGACAATGTTCTTCTATAGAAAATTAGGAGCTACAATTTTTTTTCGGGACTTTTAGAATACTTATTTTTTTAAAGGGGCTTTAAAGAACTACTGACATAAATCTCAAAATTGCAAACAGGGTCTTTCTGTTTGTTTGGGGAATGTTTCATGTTTTAAATGAAAGCATAAACCTTGTGTTAGATGTACTTACTCTTGTCAAAAATTTCTCTGACATGCTTGATTTGTACCATTATACAATGCACAATTTTTATAAAGAACTCATTTCTCAAATTCCCCCCTCCCTCTTCTAATGTAATACTACTTATTGTGAAGTCTTAAAGTCAGAATTACATAAAAAGCCCCAAACCAATAAACTGCATGCAAAACAGATATTATGACCATGAGAAAACAGTCAATACTGATGCTGCCCAGGTGGTAACTACCTCTCAGTAGCAGAAATGCAGGTGCTGCTTCCATGATACAAAGCTTCCACAGCTGACTCCCCCTGGAGTCTCCAGTTTGGCTTTCTGCATTGCTAGAATATCACCTCCTCACAGCCCAGCACCCCTCTGCAAGCAGCATGTCTGGACATGTGCAAAGGATTGAAAGCAGGTATTCAACTGTTTACCAGAGCTCTTAAAGTGATTTGTGCCTGTGATCCTGCTTAAGCATGTCTTTTCTCTCCTTTCATTTTTGTAACAAAATAGTACGGAAGAAAATGCTGAACAGTTTTCCTGATTTTAAGTCTTCTCTAGCATGTGACTGCTGACTGCAGCCCTGGCTTTGTGGTGCAGTGCCTTTGTGACTCCCACCTGCCATTTCCATGCTGGAATAGTCCCTTGGGCTAGTACACAGAGCAGTGGATGGACACACTGCTAGCATGTGCAGGTATCACTGCTGTGCCAGGCAGCTGAGTCTGCCCAAAACTCATACTGGCTGACACCTGCCAAAGGATTTTAAAGGGCTGATTGTACACTCCACAAGCTGATTTTTAACTATGTCTCAGTAGTCTCGGTCATTAAAGTATTATCCTCATTTCTTCTATTAAAATTAGTATTGATCATTTACACAAAATATCTAACTTGATGTAACAATGTGTTTTCACACTGCTGTGTCCCTAATGGATTGAGTCATAATAAATTCACTGTCTTATTTTTGTTTACATGATCAATTTAGCTCACAGATATATAACCAGAAACCACTTTTTTTTTTTTTTTTTTTGACACTTCCTTCAATGAGAGTTCAAAACGTGAGTGGATGCAGTCTATAAAACCAGACATTTTCTGCTGAATATCACTTCTTACTACAGCTGCCCCTCCATCTTTTCTGTGAGGTTCTGGGGCAAAGGTATGGATGTAGAAGAGGATGGCTGGAAAAAAAAAATTAACCCTCGACTCCTTTCTCAACTCTTAATGCCCATATGGGTATCACCATAAAGAAGTCTAATAATCATATTATTTTTCAGTTCCTAGAATAAAGATGAAGAAGTGTTCAAGGAAAGGATCAGGTGTGTCTGTGAGAGCAATAAGATTGAGCAGCATTTCAACAGCAATTTATTTATTTGCTGATGGTACTTTCATAGACTTCTGCTTATGGCACAAGCCATGCAAGCCATGAAGTTTATCCTTCCCCAGCATAAGAATCAAAAGGAATCTCTCTTCTAGCTGTATGCTGCATAGACTATTTCAGCAAGAGAAATTATAGTTCTTACAGTCAGTCTGTGTCTTACAAACCAAGAGGGAATCAGAATAAGCTACAAATATGAGAGTCATTCAGACTTCCAATTTGGACCAGAATGTTCCCCAAGTTCAGTTTAAACACATGCAACAACAACAGCTATGGGTTTGATGTACAACTCTGTCAGACATGCTTCATACAGCACAGCATTTAGAATTCCAATGGCTATTTTCCAACTCACACAGCTGAAAGACTAGAGCTTCTAAAGAATGAAAACAGTCACTTTAAGAACAAAAATAAATAATTTAATGCACAATAATGTTGTCAGATTACTCTTTTAAAAAACTAGCAATAGTAGAAAGAGAAAAACAATTTTCCATGACATATTTCTTAAAAAATGCTTCTTAAAATAAAAGTGCCCATCCAACAGTACTAACATTTATAAGGCTATAAATAAATGACAATATATACTTCACTCACATGGTAGTGAATATGTTCCATTTTGCATAAAATTAATGCTTACTTTTTATGTTGTAGCCAGTTATTGTCTGTAACTTTCATGCCACACTGGCCTACATCATTTGCTTCAGCACCTTCCTCTTGGCACTGGTTGATCTCATCAGGTCTCTCATCAACAAGAACAACTATTTACTGCCTTATTAAGGCAAATACTTTACATCTGTTCATTTTAATCCCCAGTGCTGGGCAGGAACTACAATTAAGGGTATAGACTAGTCTTCAGATTTACAAAAACACGTCAAGCATCTATCTATTCACTTGCAGCAGCAGCTAACTGCAAAAGTGTTAATTCTGCTAATTTGATCCTTTAAAGATTCCTGTGACATGCAGATGTATTAATGAACAAGACATGTCTCTTCATGCTGCTGTTTTCTTCTTTTGTATTCCACATTGAAGAAGAGAAAAACAGAGCAAAGAGCACCTTATCCAAGGAGACTGTAGGAAGAATAAGGAAATCATGAGAGTTAAAGGATTCTTAAGAAGCTAGTGCAAATGCCTTGCATGCAATTAAAGAATACAAATATATATACACACACGTATATATATATTTAGGTTTTCAAGCTGTTTTACAAGGAAAGAGCAACAAGGGAAAGTGGCATATGGAGTTCGGAGGGAAAAAAATTGAGTGGAAGTGTTGAGGATGAAGCTGTGTAGATAATTTTGCATAAACCAAGAGAAAAAGAAAGGAGCAAGACTGCTTTCAAAGCTCATGCAGAGGATTCAGATTTAATCATAAGGCAAGACAAAGCAGAACTTTCAAAGTCAACAGAGCATGCATCAAATACATGATTTTCTCAAGGGTGAAATGGATTATTGAGATATAGAAGAAGGAGGTAGTGGTGTTACAGCAATAAAACAGTCATAAATATACCACATTTGCTATTTACAATATTGCGTCACAGGCAGTATTTACAGGACAACAATTTCAGAAGTGTTTCTGCCTAATAAATAGTTCCCTGCCCTGGGATTGCTTATAGATAGGGAATCCCATCTCTTCTAGGTGGTGATGAAGATGAGGAATTTTTCCATAATTTCTCTGAAAGTTAAAACAGTACAATATCAATTTTTAAATGAAACTATAAATATTTATTTCAATGTATTCTTTCCTGTCTCTTTTCACACTACTTTTTCTAAGAATCCTGTCAACATATAAGGAATAAAATGCTTCTAAAAATTGAAACTCATGACTTTCTGATCTCTTGTCCCTTAGTATGAGTCCCAAGAAAAACCAATACGAGTTAATTGCAAACCTTACTTACCTACACTTCAGTGCTGAATTGTTAGCCTAGGATTATTCTAAAAGCACATAGGTGTGACTCAGTAACTTGGGATTGGGGGAGGCAGCTCCATGCATTGTTTTCAGTACAACTTCAAAGCTCATGGGACTTTTATACAGGCATTTTCTATCAGGACAAATACAAATGCGTTGGAATCACTATCTAGTCACTAATAGGCATTGGAATCACTGCCTAGAAAACACCTGGAAGAATGAACATTTAAAAGTATTTCTCTGCATAATATATTTTCCAAAAAACTACAGAAAGACAAAAATCAGGGGACTTTTTTGTCCCTTGGATTAAATTGTTTTTTGTTAACATTCAAAACCTAATGTACAATAAGGAGAAATATTTTTAATTATTTGTCTCTTCATTATGGTACACACATATGATGAGAATTTTTTTGTATAGATAAAATGCAGTATTAGATCAGAAAAGTTGGTTGGAGTCTAACTGGTCTGATCACTATTCTCTTTCCCATCAGAGGACTAAACAGTGAGTCCCAGGTTTTAAGTTAAGCATAACAACACTTTCTGAAAGCTATTTTAAAATGTTCTTAATACTGTTATGCAAATCATATATACTAACCAGTCTCAATATCTTTCTAGAAATATTTTCCTCCTTTCCCATAAATACTTCTGTTCTTTGCAAAGAAAGAGTTTCTCTAATGTACAGCACTTACACGTGAGAGAAGTTGGGTTGAGCTTTAACCTGTCACATTCAGATGTCCCAGCATCAAGAGTATCTTCATCATAAATATTTTGACGTAAAATGTTCCTTATAAAATCTGGGTTCATACTGTTTTCCATAAATCCCTCTGTTGATGGTGGTACAGAAAACACTAGCTGATAAACTACAGTGGAGCTTTCATTACTGAAAAACAAAGTCAAGGATTAATGTCTTCAGGTTTCAACAGGATTTTTTTTTTTTTTTAGAAGACTGACTTTTCTTATCAATCTTGGAATGGATTAACAACCCCCCCACGTTTTTCCAAGAGAAGTGTTACGAAAGAAAACTGCCTAAGATGCCAGTTTCTGCCTCCCCCTCCCTTCTCAGAAGGGCTCTTGAAACAGGGGTAGTACTTGGAGCCAGCCAGAGACATGTTTTCAAATGCCTGAGGGACAATGGGACACGTGTTCTGATGGGATGTGGTTTCCAGCACTGGTGCTTCACAAGAAGCTCCTGATAAGAGGTGTTGCAATATCCCGTGCATATTTTAGCTAGGAACCTGTAGGAAGGTTTGTTTTCCTGCTAGCAGTACCTGGGACCACCCAGCTGGGCTCTTGACTCAGCTCTGGAGGGGATCCCACAAACCAGTGCACTGGAGACCATCTCTGGAGACTTCGTTTTTTGACTACGATCCAACAGCTATCTTTTGTACTCACAGAATTCAAAACATTTTCAAAAAACAGTTGAATGGGGGAAAATAAAAGGAAAGAAGAACTCCAGCTTTGTACTCGACGCTCTAAATCATAAAGAGCACCCACAAGGCTCAGGAGTTGCAGTTCAGTGTTGAGCAAAGCTGGCATGCCCAAGGCTGGCTGGGCAAGGGAGCATATTCCTCCAGGGAGCAAAGTGCCCTCATGCCACATTCCAACGTGGCTATTCCTCTGTCCTTGCTATCTCAAAGGACTTTGCAAAACTGCTTCCCTTGATTTTCTGCTGGCTTTCTAATTTCTTTTTGTAAGAGTTCTTTTTCAGAAGTCCCTGGGGAACCTCTCTGTCTCCCCTTGCCTCTCTCCTATTTGTCCATGACAGTAGAAATGTATATTCCTCTTGCCTTTGTCTCTTTTGGGAACAAAATGATTCTCTACTCCCCATGAACCCTGCTTTATTTATTTAAGATTATTAAAAATACGTCAATCTTAAGTGTCTCCAATAATCAATTTTCCTTTTAATAAATATCCTTGAATGTGTTTATTAAGGGCTGCAATTGGAACCAAAGATAACAGACGTGATACTTCACAGTAACAATTATATAATTTTAGCAGCATTTACCATTTCCACCAGAGGATCCTTTGACCAGTTTTCACTGCCCAAACGCATAATTTTTCCAAGCAACCTATTTTTTCACAGATTTAAATATTGCACATGTTTACATAAGCACATGTATTTCTAATCAGAGGCCTGTAATTTTCAGATAACTTTCGTGACAGAAATTGCTTACCTGAAAGAAATCACCTCAGCTGACCTAAAGTAACGTCCTAAAGCTGGAGATGAACTGTAGACCTCTGTTAGCTGAGAGACAGAAAAAAAAGTGCTTTCAGGAGCATAAAAGCAGGTGCTGAAGGTCAAATAACAGCAAATACCTGCTCTGGAAAGGGTAGAGAGTCATTTAAATTTGACAGATAAGTTAATTGTGCATTTGAGTGATTGCTAACCTTAACACAATGGAGGCACTCAGGGTGAACTAAAAGTAGGTGCTCATGTTGCTCTGATGTTGTTAGATTTGGGATTTAATTAGTACCAAAAGGCTCTTCTAACTCTTATTTCATGGAAGGGAGGCTCTCTGTCCTGAGATTGCCTTCCCACCATGTCTAAAGGATCACTGCCGTGTACACTGAGCTTGTTCCAGCTGTAACTCAGAGTGGTACTGGCTCAGCAGAAATCACAGCTATAAACCCAGGCTGCAATCATGCACTCATAAGAGCATGCAGCACACAGGATTTTCAGCTCCTATTTTGGCTAGATGACTTTCACAGGCTTCTCCTAAATTATTCAATGATTCTATGAAACAGGTGAAGACTGTTTTAACAAATGGTCAAATTTAAGGGAAAAAAATCTTTTTGTGCTTAAAAGCAGACAATTAATTTTTTTTCTAGATCACAAGTTTAAAAAGTACAACACATTTGTGGACTTGCAAATGACCGAGTTGCTATGCAGAGAAACAGGTATTTCTTAAAAGGCAAAACACTGAAATTACGTTCTAAGCAGAATCAACTTTGCCAAGGATCACATAAACACTTACCCTCTTAGTAATGTCCTCTGAGGAGACGTGTGGGAGACCACACATTAACTCCAATGTTCCTGAAAAATTGTGAAAATTTCCACTGCTTAGTAGTTCATCAGGATCCCAGTAGTCATCCTCATCTATGTAAATATCTAACAATCCAAAGGAGATAGAAAGGGGAGAGACAAGTTTCAGTTAGCTGAAGTATTAAAAAAAAAAACCCTCTTGGCTTTCTCCAGGGTGGCTTTCTCACAAATTTCCTAGGTAAGGACTGACTGGAAAGACAAAGTGCAATTCACCTGAAAAAAGTGACAGCACATGGAGGTCAATCACCCCCCTCCCTTAGCAAAAGTCATCTGCTCTGGGAGCCTGACAGGCAGTGACACCACGGGACCTACATCATCCATGGCACCTACTCCAACATTACAAAACATGATTTCCATCCGCAGATCCAAATCGCTTCTTGTGATATTTTCTCACTTAGCTACAAACTTGAATTCCCATCTGATCAGGATGCAAGTTACTTGCTGACTGTTAAGATTAAATAATTTACAACAACTGCTGAACTACACCACCACCCTCTGCTGTCAGTATTCCAGCTTCTGCAGTTTACTGAAGGATTAAAGGATGTTATTGTTGCATTTGTGTTGTTTGTATTAGTGTAACCATGAGTGACATACTTACTAGAATAAAGAACTAGGCTGATGAGAATGACCAGGAAGATCACTAGAAATATCATAGTTATAACCATCCATAGTTCACATTTCCAGAAAACTACATTTCTGCATGACTTCCAGGGATTTCTTTCCTCCTATAAAACAGAAGGTTATATTGAACAATCAATTCAATAATTCAATTCAATTGAATAATCAAGTCAATTCAGTAAGGTATAATTTAATTGAAAAATTAGGCAGGAAAAAAAATTGAAGCATTTTTCTGCTGTCCCATTTAGAAACAAAACCCCCACATGGATGGGAGAGCCTCATTGGTAAGCAATGCCCTACATCAGTGGTTCCCAGCCTTGACTACTGCTACAGGAGAAAATGCAGACCTAGAGAAGGTAAAGGACATTCACTTGACAGAGACTCTTCCCCTTTGTGCAGAATTTCCAACTCCTGAATGGGCCATAAAGCTAAAGTATTGCAAAGGTGATTTCTTGGCTCCATGGGTTTTTTAACTATGTGAATTGAATTTGCATACCCCACAAGCTCTCCTTTTAATGTTTGTCTTCTCTCTCAACTAAAGAAGTGTCTCTGGAGGTATTTCCAAAACCATTTACCTCTGCAGCAATGATGATGTCAACTTGCATAGCTTCTGGGTGCCAGAACACAAAGCAAAGGTAAATGCTGATCAGTAGATACTATTGCATTAAACCCTCTATAAAATAATTGAGACTTTTACAGCTGACTTAGGTTTTTCTTTTATAAGATTGGAAACTT
>PYHW01009732.1:756642-770223 GCA_013186435.1 Turdus rufiventris | reverse complement strand
GCATGTATATACATTCATGCGGAAGAGAAAGGACAATACCTTGCCTGTTATTTAATTTTTAATAAGATTGAAAACCATGACAGAAATCACTCTTCTAATGAGTTAATCCAACAGGATGAATATTAAAAACAACAAAAAAGAGCAAGCTTAGGTGATGGCAAAACAGATAATTTAATCTGTTTTGTTGCACAGCCAGAAGAATCAGAAGACTGAAGCAAGAACTTGAATCCATAAACAGACTATGCTGTCTTTTTAATTACTCCTCTCCCTTTACCATAAAGGTGGTAGAAAACTCCGTGTCCTTTTTGATATCAGTACCAGATAAGGAAAAGCACATGCTGTAGGTTGTCTGGACCACACACGTGCAGATTGGCAGGAACCAGTTTGTGCTGGAGGCAGTAACCCAGGTTTCCTTCCTTTTTGAACTGTCTAAGAACACAGAATAACAGAGAGGCTTTCACTGAATTCCACTGAATCAGTCAGTAGCTGGCTAAAAGCTTTTGTGTGGGTGGTAGGAGAACAGGGAGAGAAAACAGGCACACAGAGAAAGATCTTACAACAGAGATTCCTCTAGGATGAGAGGCAGGAAAAAGGAAACACTCTCTGTAGACACCTCTGCACATAGAACTTCGCTCTGCTGGAGAATGAAAGGCAAACACTGAGAATGTTTTTGTTTACAGCATGCTTTCAGCTGTGACTACATTTGCTTTTTTAAAATTTGATTTTAAAAATATTTTAAAAGTATTAATTTAAATTTCATAGTTAACACTAGCATATTGTTCTGTATTTTAAAAAATCTTCGAAGCCAGTAACTACTGCCTAGAGTGAAACTATGAAATCATCCATAGCCTCATCAGTTGAGACAGACAGCTGTCAAGCCCAAGTTTTGATTGAGCCACCACTTGTTTAGACTATCAGAGAAACCAACTCTATCACACACAGCAACCTGGCTGGATTCCAGGAAAACATTCAGCTCCACACCTTCTGAACTTTGCCCATAGGCTGGGGGGAAGCGACAGCAGCTGAGAAAGTCTCTCCCTGATGGGTAGGGCAGCTGTGATTAGATTAACCTGCCAGCTGAGCAGAAAGCAGACAACTTTCCAGCAGTCCCTATAGGATGGGAGCCAGTTGCTGAATTCAGCATAAAGAGAGCTCAAATGAAAACTCACCTCTGGAAAGGGGAAGAATGAACCCAAGGGTGAAGTTTCTCAAAAGTCAAGCAGATCTAGCTGACCCCTGCCTCTCCTCCCCCCTCTCTGTTCCTCTTTGCACCCCTGGAACGTGTCTGACCCTGCAGTGAGCTGATTCACCTCACCAAACCACGGGAGATGTAGCTGACCTCTGATACCACAGAACAAAGGGGAGTTTGCCTCTCCAGCAGAATGAATCCACCACAAATATTGCTGCAGTGAGCCATGTAATCCACTGTACAGCAGTCATGTGTGAATGTGTTATTGCTGTGAATTATTCTGTTCCATAGCTTTAAACTAAGGGACTAGGAGTTACCTCTTTTAGGATTCACGTGCTGATCTTAACTGAGGTTCTGGAGCATTCTATTAATACAAATTCATAATGGTTAGCAACTGAAAATTACCCAGAATTAAGAGAATCCAGCATGCTCTGTTTGAGGACATCTTATTTTTGTTTGGCAGCACTGTTTCCTGGTTAACTTCTACTGAAAGAAAGTCTGGTTTTAAAACTTATTTCAACTTTTCTCTTTTTTTGTTTTTGAGCCCAATCCCACCGAAAACACATGAAAAGAGAAAGCAAAACTCAGAAAATCAATTACAGTTTCAGTTCCTAAATTAAAGCTTAAATTCCCACTCTCATATTAGAATACTTCATTGATATTAAAAAAACCCCAAGAAAAAAAGAAAAAATTACATTTCATGGGTTTTTAGCCTCTTTCCCTCAAACAACAAATTCAATCACCCCTACAAAATATTCCTTCAAGTTGAATAGTATTTCCCCCCACAGTAAGAACCAAATGAAAAGTGAAATTCCTACCTTTCTCGTTTGGCCATTTAGAGTCCTGTGGCGATCAGCCTCACTTTCCTCTGCATTATTTTCCTGTAATTCAATAGCCTCATGCTCTGGAGCAGAGTTCATTGCTTGTGTCTCTGGAGAAGGTTCTTCGTGAGGACCTCTGTCTCTGAAGTGAGAACGGAGACAACTCATTTCCTTCTTGTTTCGGCTGCAATTATGGTCAGCGACAGTTCTGACACGAGACTGGAAACAGCGAGAGTGCGGATGGTTTTCACAGGAGAGGTCTCGAAATATGTTAAATTGGGAGAATTCCTTGGAAGAACAAATGAAGTCGTCTTGCAGAGAAGGGGAAGGCGGGGAAGTATCGATTTGTGCAGCCGTGAGAACTCCAGCTCTGCTGTGCAATACTCGGTTTTCCAGTTTGCCTACCTTCCTGTACCAGCCCTCAACAAGCAAGTGACTAAACCTCCAGCAATGCTGTCATTTGCTGGGACGATTTTGAAAGAGCCAGAGTGTTCTCTGCTGCCAGACAAACAATAAAATGTTATTACTGTTATCCATGCATCTAAACAGATGTGCTGAAAACTGAGTAAAAGTTCATAGAGCATGCTGTTTGCTTAGGCTGGCACGCTGCCAACACGTGTAGCTCTAGTGTCCCTCTAGTCGATAGAAAAATGAACACTAATGACTTTGTGCTGTGAATTGTTCTCCCTCTAGCTATTATACTGCCTAAAATCAGATCTGGATTAAAGAATCATTTATGTCTTTTAACATACTACCCCAACACAAACCTGAAAACTGCTTTTAGGTAAAAAAAAACCAAAAAAACCCCCAAAAACAAAGGACATGGCTAAAGAGAAGAGAAAGATGGCCTTGAATTTCAACTCGTGCTCTACAGGACATGCTTTTATGAAACAAGGTGGTGATTTTCTCTGCTAGCTTCCCACATTAGCTCTCATGCCCTTGGAGTAACTCACAACAGCTTACTGCAGCCAGGGGCTGGTTACAACCCCAGCCTCCTCAACGTCCTTGATCCTACCTCCTCCTATTTCTCCTGTCCACACTCCATCCCCGTGTTTCTCCTTCCTCCCCACAGAACATCTCTCTCCCCTCTGAGTTAAAAGTTCTGGGCAGACAGCTGCTAACCACACCCTTGCTTACTCTTTTGTCCCAGCACAGGGAGTATCATGCTTTAAGAGCCAAGCACAGCTTCTCCTCTTCCTCCTTTCCTACTGCCTGGTTATCCACTCACAGCACCACTCCTTTTTCCTGCCCACAGCCCAGGGTGCTCTCCTCCCACCCACCACTTCAATTTTCTCTTTGTTCAACTCACCTTGGTTCTGCCACCAAGATGTCACATCACACCCATCCAGGCAAAGGCACTCCATGAAAGTGAGCACATTTTAGGTTAATCCCACAAATAAAAAGAAATACAAATTGTATATTCCACACGTTTTAGTTCTGAGAATCCTTAAAGCTCTGGAGGACTGAAGGTGAAGCTGAGCAGTCATCAAGATCAGAACATGCATCTGGATCCACAAAATCTTACTTGGGACATCTTACACTAGAAAAGCCTTCATTTGATTCTCACTACTCCTGTTGGATGTCAGGTTCATTTATTTAATTTCCACTCACAGTAGACCTTCCTACTGGATTGTTTGAAACCAAACTGTTCCTCTACGACAAAGAGTTAATGATTATACAGATCTCACCGTGCAAAGGCCAAAATCCTCATTTTGCTTTATATATTTGTGAAGAAGCTCCTTAGCTTTTTTCACAAAAGAAAGTCTTTCTTTCATCTGGAGGATCTAACTTCCACACTTGGTGCATTTCTTCCATGTGAAATACTGACCATTCTGACATGTTGCTGAGAAACTCTCAGAGAAAATGGGAAGTCAAGAAGTGAGCTGAACTTTCTAGGCCAGGCTTTTATCTAAAACAGAACCACAGGAAAGCTGTTTTCTTCCCTAGGCAGGATATTTCTGGTTTCAGCAAAAGGAAAAGGAAACTGATGCCCTTAAACATGCACTTTAGTAACAGGGGCACATTAGGCTCAGTTTAACAAAACCGGGAAAAGTCCAAGGTACCGATGCAGATCTGATTGCACCTGGGGTTTAGAGTTTCAGAAGCACCTCCTAACAAATAAAACATAGTCCCTTGTAGTTTTAGCATGTTTATTTAAAAAGAAGATGTGAGTAATTGAGTAGGCACTAAAGAAACAAACCTCCTAACATTCTCACTGCATGCAGATTTACACTGCTGGTTCTTTTCAACATTTCCCCCACACCCTGCCAAGGTGAGTCCAACATTAAGCAAAGATCACATACTTCTCTTCTGCAGGGTAAGTGTGCTGTGTGGACAGCAATAAAAGGTGTTCAAACTTCCAGCTTCATTTTAAAAATATATATATTAAGAAAGCTAAACACTTCCAAATATTGAGCACAACTCTGAGACCATCTAAAGGGTCTTAGGGCCATCTAGACAATTCTTTTAATAAGCTAAGTACTGGTATCCTGAAGTCCCATAAACAGCTTTGGAAACCTTAAATTGGCTAGATTTAGAGAGATAAGCTTAATCAAGAGATTAAAATGATAAAACCTAGATTTACTACCAGGGTTAAAGGAATGTTGCTATAATTTTCTTCTTTTACTTTCTTTGAGCCCAGAGATGCATTCAACCACATAAATCCATTTTCCTTCTATGTCCATTCCAATTTAGTGTGGCCTTGTGGGCACAGCCCAGAAAGATAAACAAAAAAAGTTTTCCTGAGCCTGAAACTCTGCTTACTGAGGAACCAAGGAGAAACAATTCTAACCTACCAGGAACATGCTAAAAATTCACAATGCATGCCAGAGCAATAACCTATACATACTGAGCACATCTATAACATATTGCAAACATTAAACACTGCAGTAATCCAAATGCTAAAGAGAGTTTAAGAAAACATTATAATTTCTTTCTGTTTAAAGAATTAAGCTCATTAATTCCTTCCTTTTATTTAGACATCATTCCAAAGAACCTAAAATATGCTCTTCCAGTTCTTTAATTAAAATCACTTGCATCCTAACATTTTTGAACTATATATCTGGTATTTTAAAGACAACAGTCATGCAGTTGTGTATAACTAAAAAGAATTAATCTCAGCTTTGTATACAATACACTATTCATATTTTTGACAACTATGAAATAATTATTTATGTTTAGAATCCTTGAACTGCCCTAAAGAGTTGAATACATAAGGCATGTAGCCATTTTTATCCAGATATGCACGTGGAAACAAATACAGATAACAAGGGACAAGAAAGGAGTTGCGAATGAGGTATGGATGGAATTTTGTTACAGGTTCTGATCCATTTCATTTTGTTTTTAAGGCAGTGCTGTTTCTGCAAATAGGCATAAAGAAGATGAATCCATAAAGAATCTGGAGTTCCTCTCAGGCTGAACAGTTATTGCTAAGTGAATCACAAATGATAGTTTCTTCATTTAAAAAGTGTATTATTTAAAAAGGAGCAGTCACTGGCATTTTCATATGGTATCATCAAGCTGGCTGCAGTAGGAAGCAGCTTTCACACAGAGGTGATCTGCATTTTCTCCTTGGCTCATCAGTTTGTGTTCTGACGGATCCAGTCATGAAGTGCTGTCACCTTGGTATACACCCCAGGACGATTGCGCCGAGCACAGCCCTCACCCCAGCTCACAATGCCAGCAAGGTACCATCTATTGCCCTTCCCTGTGCAGGCCAAGGGACCTCCAGAATCTCCCTAAAATGAAGGAAGTCCAGCCATTAGTGCACACACAGAGCACTGTCATGAAAAATAGGTTATTTAAGAACAGTAAATACCTGCCCCTCTTTTTCTCAAATTAAAACTTAATATTAATTAAACTTACTTCTGGATGTAATTTACAGAGACAGGTGTCATATTTATTCAATTATTTTAACTTATGGGTGTAGCATGCTTATAAATATAAAACTAATGGCAAAAAAACAGTTTATAAAATTACTCCTTGATAATGTCCCATTACAGGATTCATAGAATAACTCACCACAGCCCAAACAGGGAGAGAAAAAGACAGGGATTGAAATAGGGAATACTACTACAATTTCAACACAAATTTTTCACAGGTTGAAGGCAGATCTCATATACTGTGTGTCAAATAGGAACAGAAAGATACCACACACCCCAAATAAAAAAAAGCCAACAGACCAAAACAAATAGACCAGGCACAATTATCAGCAGATTTATAATTAGGACTGAGTCTGCAGTAGACTACTTTGTAGAGGCAGAAGAAAGAACAAAGATAAGGAATGTGCAAATAAGAACTGGCTTCTTAAATGGAACATGCAGGTTTGCACAGCAATGTAGAAAAAGAAAAATACCCATTCAATTCAGTTCACAGGATCAAAATGCACTTGGGCTCATCTATGCTTTTTTGCCTTTCATTGCTTTAACCTTGTATGTCTTCTGTGAGCTGAACTGTTCACAGACCTCTGGGCAACTACAGTACAGCTATTCCTAATGCACACAAGGCAGTCAGCAGCCTCCAAATTGACCCTGGGGTTTGTCTGAGCCCCCAGTTGGAGCCAAAACATGTAAGAGGTCAGGAGAAAGCCACGTACTGAGAAAAGAGTAACCACCCAATCAAACAAAATTATCTGTTATGGTGGTACAAAATTATCTAGAGATAAGAGAAGAAGCCAGAGCTCTTCCTCTCTCTCAGGCTGCTGTCATACTAGAAGTGTTGATAATCCAAGAGCCTGATGTCAAAGTGACTTGAGAGAGGAGGCTCAATTACTCAGCCAGTTCTGAAAGACCAAAGGGGCTATGTGCCACTGGGGACAGGAAGGATCCTAAGCAGAGGAACCAAGGTCTAAAACACCCTAGAGAGACAAGAAAACAGTCTGAAAGGGTTAATTTTTTATTTCTTGTGTATCAGATCGTCTAAAGATGAAAGGTATTTGGAATCCTGCGCAACATATGCACCTCTTACATGTCCAGGAAGAGGTGAAACCAAACAGGACACTCACAAGTCTGAAAGCATAGTAAAGGGGGTTTAGGGTGCTGGGGGGGTTCCTGAACTCCGAGTGTCATTCCTCTCTAGCACTGTACAGGAAACGTATACTATATTTACATAATATATATACCAGTGACAGAAAGAAAAACAACAACAACAAACCCCAAAACAAGCAAACAAACAAAAACAAAAAACAAAAACAAAAAAACCCAAAAAAAACCCCCAAAACCACCACCACCACCAACAACAACAAAAAAAAAGAAAAAAAAGAAAAAAAAAATGAAAAAACAACAAAAAACCCCAAAGATGCTACCCAGACTAAGAACTTAAAGACCCAGAGGGCCAACATGGTTGAACTCAAACACAGCACAACATGCTGGAAACTGGCCAGTATGACACACAGCTGAATTGGTTAAAAATGCCCATCTGAAAATTCAAGGGCATTTCTTATGCAACACATTTTTGGAGGAACATCGCCCCTCTAAAATTAACATATTTTAACAAAAAAATTCCAAGGTTAAAGTTTGCAGATAAACTTGACATAATTCTACAAATATTTTATTGTTTTGAAGAATTTTGGCCCATCATGAGCTACAATCTTGCAAAAGTTCTCCTATAATAATAAGTTCTCCTATATAATAAAATTTATATATTACACCAAAAATTGTACCAAATTGCCTCAGTCTAATAATCAGTTACAAATTTCTATCCCCTTTACATGGTAGCTGCTACAAAAAACATGTTTGTAAAGCTGTTATTCATCATCAGACCTTTGAACACCAATGATATTCACAACTACACACAACTAGTGCACTAGGAGAAAGAAGGCAGAACAGGTGAATTATGACCAAAAAGCAGTTTCTGATTGTGTGTGTGTAAACAAGCTGGGTTTTATAACTTACACTACTGTGATGTAGTCACAACTTTTAATTATACTCATGAATGAATGAATGAAATTAAAAAGCATCATTACAGCTGCAGTTCCCAAAGCTAGCTTAGCTTTTCCTTTCATAATTCTTTGCAATTGTTAGCAATACATTACTCATCATAATTTTGCAGTATTTAACAATTCCACACCCAGACAGTAAAAAAGATAAAAAGAAATGAATACAAGTAACATAATTCACAGGTGGACCTTTTATCACAGATGATTCCTTTTATCTTTATATCTCTATATTTTTGTTCTCTTGTATGAGCTATAATTGCTGAAGATGAAAAAGAATTCATCTTGACACATTTACCCTTTGCCCTTGCAAAACGATGTTTCTTAAGAGAGTCAAAGATTATCTATGATGAATTTTCTTCCTTATTTTGGTTGGCTTTTAGTTGCCATGTTAAATTAACCATAAACTCACACTCAAGACATCTCAATTAAAAAAACCCAACCAACCAAACAAAAAACCCCACCATACAAACAACCTAAAACTGAAGAGTTTTCCAAGGAAAGTGAACATTCCTTTGTAGTTTTCCTGTCAGTTCCAGATTACCTGGCATGCATCAACACCACCATTAAGATTCCCAGCACACAGCATGCGGGAAGTAATGAGATCGTTGTAGAGCTTGCTGCAAACACTTTGGTTAATCATTCTCACTCGAGCTTCTTGCAGTGTTTTGGCAAGGTGACCTAGAAAAAAATACAAATGGAATTGCAGAGGTTAAGGTGGCACAAATTTCTTATGGAGATACCAATTATCAAAACAAAAGAGAATTGTTATAACTCAAAATCTGTCCAATCAATGACAGCAGAGTATTTCCCTTCCCTTCAAATAGTTCCTGCACTAGTTTTTGAAAGTTGTTGCCCACACTACCCTATGGCCATAGAGGGACCAAAGCATCACCTTTCCATTTCCCTAAGAATTTATCCTTATGACCTTATTCTGCCAGGAAGTGGTAAAAGTGCCATGCAAATTGTAAGATAAGGCTGCAACAGGGTGACTAAATTTGCATGCCATTTCAAATTATGCCTGAGGCTTTTTGTTATTATTTACACCATGGTTGTGCTCCGAACAGCATCCAAGTCCTACAAAATTCAATTTCTATATTGCTTTCCATCCACTCAGTTCTAGGGAAGAAACTGAGGAATAAAGCTGAGCGTGGAAAACCAAATAATTTTTTTAAAACCCCGAAGAAGAGTTTGTAACTCACAAATTATGCCAAGAGCTTAATTCTGTACTACAGTATTGACATAAGGTGCCCTTGTGAGCAGCTTGTATCCTGACACCTCTGATGTGCTGAGATGCTGCCCAAGCCTGGGTTTCAAGGTGTTTAATGCTGAGACAGGGCAAGGATCCCACAGGCTACTCAGTGTGCTTTTTTCCTGCCTCTCCACTGCAGCTGGCTGCTCCAAGCTACACAGAGGCAGAACTCTTCATGAGGCTTACTTTAAACTGCCTTTGGTTAAGACAGAGAAAATGAAAGATCCTCCACTTTTTTTTTTTTTTGGCAATTATTGCTGCTTATGGCTCTATATTGTCAATCAGAAACAAATCTTTTCTCTGCAATAGTTGCAAGTTATTGATCTCTTTACATGCAAGGTTCTATTCACCAGATAAAATGAGTCATCAAGATGAAAATGGGCACATTTTTGTAAACCTATAATAATTTGTTTTTCAATGATCTGTGACACCTTAGTATGCATTTTGTTACTTTTCATCTGCCACTCAAGCAACCACTCACAACTCACAGACTGCAGCTAAGATCTTTCTGGCTTTTTATAGACACACTAAGTAAACTACACGGGTTTAGTTTTTTTTGCTTACAAGTATAAATTTCCACTGTTAGAGTTTAAAACTAAGCCAAACTTGCAAAAAGTATATCCAGGAAATGAACATACTATTTTCTTTTATGGCTCCCCAGCCAGTTACATAGCAGACAGTTCCATAAAGAAATACTCTAGAGGTGCTGGGTAAACAAATGGGCTGTACCAGCTCACTGAAGAGTACAGGTGTCTCCATTTCCAACAGGGCAATGTCATAGTCTGAGATAGATTGGTCATACTGTGGGTGGACAATAATCCTTATGATTGATCTCATAGCTACACGATTGCTCTTTTCATTAATAATATGTGAGCCCATATATGCTCTCCATCCCATTGGAACGGAGTATCTGGAAAAGAAATTGTTTTAGAACATCCCACAGGGAAGCAATGCAGCATTAGTTTATTCCATTTTAACTACTTTTCAATATTTAGGACATTCATCAAAACCAAAGTGCATGGAGTAGAATATGACTTCAGAAAATAGATGCACTCTAGTCTCTGCTAAAACATTAAGCAATGTTTTTACTTGCTGTTATGAAAATAATTAATTTCCTAGAGCTATAAGATCACCTCCTTGTTATGCATCATGCTTTGGAACTCATGAAAGTTCTATCTCCTATCTCTATCTCCTCCTTATCACATGTAGGAGGTATGCATTTTCAATTTACACTACCTAAACTGAACATCAATGAGGTTTTCACTCATGAATCAATTAATAAGACATGTCTTGGGATAAAAGGCCATTCATGGATTCAGAAAACTTCTGCATTTCAAAAGAAAGGGAAAAAAATGTGTTTACCCTAAATCTAACAGAATCTATCCTGCAGGATTCACTGGCAATGGAAGCAAAAGAATAACTTCAACTTAAGACTTTTGAAGCCAGCAGACTACACCAAGTGTTTAGGTAGTGAGGTCACGTCACCAAGTTATAACCTGGATCAACTTATCTAGACAGGGAATAGCTTCTGCACATTATTGAAAACAATTTTTTGAGATTATTAAACTGCAAATACTCTAAAACAGTATAATTTCTTCATACCTCACAGACTCAGAATCCAGGAAGCAATGGGCAGCAGAAACCAGCCACCTGTTGGAAATCACAGATGCCCCACACACATGGCCCTGTGCCCCCAGCTGCAAACTTGCTTGCCAAGGCCACTTCTCAGATCTTGTATCTATGCCTCCAACAATTCTGGTTTTCTTAAGCTGGCGTCTTCCACAAGCTAACAGAAATAATTTAATTAATTAGTACAAAGCCCACCAGGTAATTCACTTTGCCATGCTTGACACAAACTTTTACTCTTGGACCTTTTTGTGCAATTGGTAAAAAGGTGGGTACTTGCCCGTTTCCATTCAATAGGCAGGTCAGATACAAAGCAGTCATTGTTTATCTTCCTGTGTAGCTTTCTAAAGAGTTGAATAACTCAAAAAGAAATGAAATACAATCTAAAAGTTCATTTGAATAATTCTTGCCTCTTTTCCCTCCTTACAAACACAGCTGCTTGACTGCATTTCATTCAGCTCAAAAAAGCAGCRAGACCTACCAGYTTATCCTGGAAGTGCATTGCTTGAAATAAGACATCATAGACAGAATGGATGAGTTGATTTAGAAGAAACAGCACAAAATTCAAGATTGACATTTGCACACAGTGTTAATTTCCAACCAGGTAATTAATTTTTAAAAATTAATATTTGACTTAGCTCATTCTTAATCCAATAATGCTTAAATTGCTTAGTTTCCCAAGTAATCAAATTTTTTTAAAATAAATGTTACCACACCACAGTTCATTTCATCAGATCCATCTGTACAGTCTCTTTTCCCATCACACTCAGGATTTGGTTTCAGCAAGCATTTTCCATTGAGGCACTTGTATGCATAAGGGGAGCAACTTTTGTAAGCTGAAATAAGAGAGAGAAGATAGTGTCACATGTTTGGAGTGATGCTTCCAAATTATTACCAAAACCTTGCACTTTCAGCAAGTTGTTCAAAGCTGCACATTTTAGCCTACTAGAAGTAGTAGTCTACACTGGTGTAAACTGGTCCCTCTATAGAGAGGGAACAGGGGAATGATCCACTCTCATTGATGATCACACTAATTTCAGTCTCCACTGTCCCTGAGGAAACAGAAGTCCCTCCAAACTCTCCACACTCCCATTTTACATAACTCTAACCTGAGTAAGTGTGACTTCTCTGATCTGTTCTTTTGCCTTCACCAGCATTACTGCCATTACAAATCCTAAATCTTCACAGCATCTTTTCATTTTCAAGTGAAATTGAGAAAACTGTGGAAGAGCTTTATAACTCCCTCCAATAAATTTCTGACTAAATTTCTGATAGTCCTTCTGACTAAGGACTATGTAAGAATCCTGATAGATCCAAGCAATTGGCTTATATTATTATTCTTACTACCAGTTTTTTTACAAAGACCTCTAAACAGGGGGTTTTTTTGTTTTTTTTTTTTTCAAAGATTTACTCCTGGCTACCCCAAGATTGAAAGCAAGACAAAAACTAGATAAGCAAAATGCAGCAAGTCACTGGGGAGCCATTGGTAGTACCAGCAATGCCCACAAACATTGTGGATCTACAGTAAAAAGACCATCACTGTGGCAGAAGTCCCCAACCTACTATGTCTCTCTTCCTTAAATTATGTGGTACTGATCTGGCAGCATTTGGGGAGAAAGTACTCTTCCAATAGGATCACCAGCAAGGTGTGGTTTTCTTACTAAAATCCCTGTTATCCTGCATTTTTCTTCATTAATTGTCTAAACTCTCCCAAAACTTAGTTTTACTCTGCATGATTTATGTTCACTATTATGAAACTTTTACTTTGTGCCATGAAAAAAAAAAGAATCTAGAAACAACACATTTAACCATTAAAAGATGCATACTCCTGCCTTCCAGCATCTTTTGTAAAATAGCTAAAAATACATACTTACAGCAGTTGTTTTCATCACTGTCCTGCTCACAGCTGTCACCACCTTTACAAGACTTAGACTGAGGTTTACACTTCCCATCACCACAGTTCATTTGTTCTGGAATACAACCTGAGGAAAAAAGGTCTGTAAATTTCTAATACAAACCACAGACCAACGGACTACACTTCCTGCCAGAGGTCACCTGGATGTTTCTGTGCCATTTCTGTCAGACACTTACTTGCCTTGGTTTTGATAGCATCCAGTGACAGAGAGACTTGTGCTGTACTCTCTGACCTTGGATTACCTCCTGGTCACTGTTTCTGGCATCTTTTGAATTTTCCCTATCCTCTTTGACATGCAGTGCCTACTTTGGTACAGTAATCCAGTTGAAGCCTTGGGAAGGTACTTTCAAATTTCTGTCTTACAACCTTGTGTGACACTTCAAAACCCCAGAACAAAGGCAACCAACCAACAAAACACCAAATAGAAAACAAAAGTATTTTGTTTGTCACAGAATGTTTTGTGACTGACTCACAAGTCCAGTTTTTGAGCAGCAATCATCCCCCCCAGCCATTTTTTAGCAAAAAACAACTTAGGCAATCCACATGTGTGTTCAATTATCTACATTCAGATCTTCCCAGAATCATGAAACTTTCTGAGTTGGAAGGAAGCCTTAAGGATCATCGAGTCTGACTCCTGGCCCTGCACAGCACCACCCCCAAGAGTCAAACCCTGTGCCTGAGAGCATTGTCCAAACACTTCCTGAGCTCCAGCACCCTTGGGGCTGTGACCACTTTCCTGGGGAGCCCGTTCAGGTGATCAATCACCTCTGTGTGAAGAACATTTTCCTAATATCGAACCTACCCTTCCCCTGACACAACTTGAGACCATTCCTTCAGGAGTGTCAC
>PYHW01009732.1:728772-744849 GCA_013186435.1 Turdus rufiventris | reverse complement strand
CTTTTAAGATCATATAACAGCTCCAGGCAGGCTATAGTTAATATTTTTAATGGAAGCTAGCACCATACAACAACTCAATTTTATGCCCACTTTGATACAGCATTTCATACAATCTTTGTTGAAATAAAAAATTCTTGAGCATACACATACAAGTTATCACTTCAGTGATTCCACCATAATCCTTTGGAATTGCCTGTGCACTTACCCTTCAGGGTTTTCAGAAACTACCAGGATTATAATAACCAGCTGCTCAATAGATTTATATTTCTTACCCAGAGCTCAAACAGTGTTTTGCCCCAAATTGCACATTTAAGGATTTGCTTTCAGAGGTTAAAACAGATTGTCATTTGAATGGAAAAAAACAAAATAAGATCCTTCAAATGCTGAATTGTTGTTTCAAAAATTAAAAGTAGCTTAATATACAACAAAACAACCCATGCACTCAGGAACAATAAATCAGACTTCATTTCTCTCACCAATTCTACAAGGCAGGACAGAAGTCATACTACTATCTTAGCTCATATACTCAAATGCATTTCTGCATTTTTAATTCTCTTATGGAGATGTACATGTTCTTCTAGATAACTAATTTAAAATGCATTTAAAAAGAGAGAAAATCATAGCTGAATATTTCAAATTTCTACCATATGCTGAAACAGCACCCACCTGAAAGCAGCCACCTCAGACTTCAGGTAGTACTTTCCCAAGAAGGAAGATTCATGTGTTTCTGCCAACTGACAATGAAATATTGATAAAAGAAAATGTAACATTATATTTTAGTGCCAATATAATCTCTAATATTATAAAGTGCTTCTCTTTTTCATTCTTTCCTCTTCCTCACCTCCCTCCCTCACATTACAAGCACTGTCCATAATTTTCATAAAATGTATCAAATAAGGATCATAATTTCCTTGCACTAAATTCCACTAAAAATTGCTTTTTCACATCCCATTTCAAGACCATTGCAACAGTTCTTGACAATTAGTAATGAAGAAAGTGTTTATGAATACGTTTTGTTTCAGCCTTTAAACTTCCAGTATGATCAACTTGTATTGGCTGTGCACAAAGCACCTTTGAGACACCAGATTAGTGCTTTTGGGAAATGCAGGTTAACAGAGAGCATCTTTGTCTTTAAAACTGCTGTCCACATGTCCCTAGGAAACAGTACTGATCTCACAAATAGAAACTCATAAAAAGGGCAAGAAAGCAAGCACTATTGTGAGTGATAAGGAAAATTTAGAAAGTGAAGCATTGAATTGGAGGTAAAATTAAAAAGCAAAAGAAAAATGTATCAGGAAGAGAGTTTGAATAAAGTGAAATAAAGCAAATCCCACTCTCCTATTTCCTTCAAGACAAGTAATTTGACCGTAACCCTGAAACCTTACTACCTAAAAAATGCTGACCTTACTCTAAGGTCACAGCCCCATCTGTCTAGCTGCATTTCTAAATCTAAAAACTTCCAAGGCTCTTGTTAGCTTTAAGCTTCCTGTTTCTAAGGAAAAGAAAGAAAAGGGCTAACTGGAGTGCCCTTGTCATTCCCAGCTGATTCTGTCTAAATATTTACAAAATATTGCTCTACTTATGTGGAAACTTACGTAATTTTGGATTGCTTTTGCTTGCAGGAGAAACTTCTGTGATGTTGGATCATTGAGGTCATTTGTATAAGTCAAGTTAGGAATTTCTACACTTCCACTGATATAAATAAAGGAATAAGCTGGAG
Organism: Turdus rufiventris; assembly: GCA_013186435.1. Taxonomy (NCBI): domain Eukaryota; kingdom Metazoa; phylum Chordata; class Aves; order Passeriformes; family Turdidae; genus Turdus; species Turdus rufiventris. Next base: position 743,129 of record PYHW01009732.1, on the reverse strand, counting down.
CTGAGGGGAAAAAAAAAAAGTATAAAGAATTAGCACACTTAATAATGTTACAGGATAAGAGGCTTGCAGAAGTATGTGGTTTGTCCTTGGCATTTGCAGGTATTAGCTCTTCAGAGAAATATGCAGTAATAGCTAAAGCACTGAGTCAGTCCCACTGACAGAGTAATGCCCAGCAGGAAAGGAAAAGAATGAGATAAAGGTTTAAGCAGGGATTTCTACTGGGATGATGTAATTGTAAACTTCCATTTTTTTGCAATGCTCTACTCCTAAAGATGCATGGTTTTAATGGCTGTATGGTGACATTTGGGAAAGTACATAAACAATTTAGGTACCCATTCTGTTTTTTAAAAAAAGTGAAGAGAAAATAGACAAATAATCCCTATAGGCTCCTACAAAAGACAACACCAATAACGATGGTATTCATGAGCAGAGACAAAAAATAATTAGAGATAAAATGTACACTTTCAATATTCTTGTGCAACTACTACCTGCTAATTACTGTGCATTTTGTTGCTTTAGCAAAGACATTAAGAAGAACGAAAAGTCAGTAGTTTATGTACACACGTTATGTGCATTATTTCACGGTGCAAAATATTCATCCTACCCAGACCATGCTGGGAGTAACACTTACAGAGTGAGTAGTGCAGGACTAGCACAATTGCTGTAAAGGTTAAAGAAACTGTAGGTAATATTCCTAGAAAACATCTCCTCCAGAAACACAGCTTCATCCATTTGGAGGAACGATTCTTTTGGCACAAACCTTCTTGGCAGGATGGGCAGTGGCAAACATGTGGCTTTTCCTAGAGAAGGACCATGGATGACATCAGTTAGTAGAAAAAGAGAAGAGCTATTGCATCACATTTTGGTGCGTTTGCTCTCTTAAAGAGATTAAAATTGAGAGAAGATCTTTCATGTTATCAGCTAGGTCACACATGAAACCCCCACCTTTCTGGGCTATTTCCTTCTTGTAAGCACCTCAAGCTGTGAAAGCAGGTGGGGGGAGCAATTTTCATCAATTTAGTTAAGGACAATTTATTAAGAACAGGGGTCAAAGCACACAGGAGTGGACAGAAATAATTTCTTTACTGTGTTCCTAGCATAAAGCTTAGCTGGTGGCTCTTACCTGCCCTGCAGCCCGTTCAGTGTCCGGAGCTGGAATGCTGTACACAGAAATCCGGCCGGAGGGACAAGCCTGCAGCATGATGCCGTGCCAAATGCCTTTTGACAAACCAGCAACACCCCCCTAAATGAACCCTGGTTCTTAAACACAACTCAGAGTAGCTGCTCTCCCCACCACACACACCAGGCTTCTCTCATTTCACCTTTGCCATAACTGCTTGAAGCTGGAGCCAGCTGATCTGCTGTCAGAGAAGGTGGGTAGGAAAAGTTGCCATCACTGTAACTCTTTGTTTTCCTGACTGGATAAGTAGGATACGGATCCCATCGTTTGAAAATGGATCACTTCTTTCAGAAATACAAGAATAGGGAAATCATTGATGACGCAATGCAAAGGACATGGAACCAATTTACAGATAAAAGGTCCCAGGGCAATATAAATGAGTCCACTTCTAATAAACACCCTGGGGAATTCATACAAATATCCATAAGAGAGGAGAAATGCTCAGTTCCATGTATCACCTTAGTTTTCCAGCTTCAAGACGGTATCACAGAATAAAAGCAATAAATAAATTGCAAACCAACTTATGTTCACATTTCCTGTTTGAAAGCAAAAGCAGCTTAAGGTCAGCAAACCATCAAGTTCAGCATATTCTGTATGTAAAATAAGAAAATCAACGGTGTCTGTGGGAAAATAACATATTTGATACATGTTGAAAGAGAGATAACACAAAGAACAGAATCTAGAAAAGCAAAAGAGGATGAAGAAATCTCAACCCCAGAAAAAAAATACAAAAGGAACAAAACAAATCCCAACAGTTCACACAGAGATTGCAAAAGGGATTAATTGGAAAGCAATCATCACAGCTCAGAAATTCAAACTACAGCTGCAACAGATGGTTTTGTTCACGTCCTCTGTTTTTCAACAGCCTGTCTCTGCTGCACACACAGAACCTGCTCACTGACTCTGTGCCCCTTCCTTCATGGGAAGGAAAAAAAAACACAGAAAAAAACCACAGGAAACAAACCCACTTGTGTATAAAAATTCTATCAGGACCTTTTAGAAACTCCGGTTTTATTTCAGCAAGGACAAGGTCCTTGCAATAACACATCACCATACTTATCTTGATAAGGTTGCCTGTAGCTCAAGAGTTCAAATTATTAGGTGGATGAACTTGAAAATAAAGAAATTAAAGCAGGAAATAAAAACTTAATAGGTCCAAATCATGCAGTGAATTAAAATTAAAGCAGGAGAAGGAATAATCGCCACTCAGAGCAGCAGAATTTCTGATCTACAAAAATTAGGGCCTTTTGGATTAGAAAGGATTGAATTAACTTTTTATAGTGTCTCCTCTCCCTTTCTGCCTGTCAGCTGTTCTTGGTGGAAGAGAAAGGGAAAGGAGTATTTGTCAGAGCAATGTTAAACAGTTAATTGCTGCTTCACAGTTACTTCTGCATTGGCTGCACACACCCCAGAAGAAATGATGAGTAAGCCTGAAGCTCTCTGTTTACACATTCAATTATATATTCAGCTTCCTGAGAGATGAGTGCACTTGCACTTAGTTGGTGCCTTGAAAATGAAGTTTATTATTGCACCACCCCCTGTGTTCTCCAGACATCTTCATGGAACAACCACCACAAGAAACAGCTTCCTCCTTTTTCACCAAAGCTTGAAACAATGGTATTTATTACCTCCAAAGGTGAGTTCCAGAATCAGCAAGAGACATGCACAGAAATTCCACCACTGAACAGTTCTTCCAAATATGATTTTAATGAAGATATCCAGGACATGTTTTATTCCAATAAAACAGTTTTCAAGTTACAAGACTGAAGGCACATATTTGTGTATCCATGGTGCAAAATTTGACACTCTTGTGTAGACACCTGGGAAATTTGGTCTTCCACATCCATAACCCCAGCTCACAATGCCAGTCAAAAACCATTTTCCATCTCCAATGCTTTGACATGACAGTGGTCCGCCAGAATCACCCTAAAAATAATGTATTGAGTTATATGTGTTCACAATATGAGTTATAAAAGCTGGGGGAAAATTCACAGGAGATGTTTTGCATAATTCCAGTGATTCTATTTTCATATTCACACAGTTCAAACAATTGATAGGGATTTTTTTTGTCAAGTAGATGGCATTGCACAGTTTTACCAAAGTTTGCTCTTTCACAAGAGAGATGGAAATTCTCACTTTTTAAAGACACTAATCAAGATATTACTTTGCATGGACTATATTTGAAAGTCACTTGTTTTTTAACCTCACACTTACAGCTAAACCCCAAAACTGCTACTTAATATGTATGTACATTGATTGGTTACACACAAAAACTCAAAAATAATAAGCTTTTAAAAAATGTGTAAAAATAAGATAAACACAATAAATAAAGTATTTAATAATTGTATGACTTCTTTCAAATTAGAGGTAAATGGAAACAGAGAGAATCCCTCAATTGTTTTGTGTTTGGGGTTTTTCTTTTCTTCTTCTTTATTTTTTTATTTTATTTTTTTTTTTTAGGAAGGAAAAACAGCCTAAGGATTGTCCTCTAGATGATACTAGCCAGCATTTAATGTTTAGAGGCCCATAATGTCTTTGAAATTAGAGCAGTTAAAATGAAGTCTGTTCTAGACTTCAAAATTTAATACAGTATCTCATAATATTGTAATACAGCACAAAGCAACTAGGACTCATCCCTTTCAGGGTGTTATTTTAGAAATACATTGGTACAGCATCAGGTATAAAACCATTTGCCACCATTTGTGGAAAATTGCTTGGACCAAGCTTATACTTCCCTGCCAGGCTCTGCTGTAAACACAGCACCTCTGAAAGAGACCCATTGGCAAATTAAACTATACCAAAACACTGGGCGCAAGAAACAACTTCTAAAAGCAAAAGGTGCATTTGGCAAAATTCAGATGTTTTTCAAGAGAAGTGCCTTCTTTCTAGACAAATATTTTGTTAGAGCTAGAAAACTATTTTGCCTTCACTTTATAGGTTGTTGGAAAATATGCAGGTTAGAAGGGATCTCTTCCAAGGTGCTTCGCTGCTACCCTCTCCTCAAAGTAGGAATATCTTAAATTGCCTCTAAAAAGGTAAAGAATTTAGGAGATTCTTTTTTTCCCCCTTCTATGACAAATAAGATTTTAAATTTAGTGAATAAAACTTGCAACTCTTTTCTTTCATTCCTAGGATAAAACAAAAGAACACCACCACTTTTCACAAAACAGGAATACCACAATTTGATTAGCTCTAGCAACTGCCAGACAGACACAAATCATTTACCTTTACAAAAATGCAGCCAAAATTATTTCCTTCCTTGGCTATATCTTGGCCAGCCATAAACAAACAAATTCTCAGTTACTGAAAATTATTTTTAATATCAATGTTCTCATTAATGTCTAAAAAACTGTTGGTGCATTATACTCCCTCTGCCACTGTAGGCTCACTCATTTTTATGTAGACCAGTAAAAGCTAGAACATCTTGAAGATTACAGATCTCCATCATAAAATTGTTTTATTTTTTCAGCAGTAAATTTACTGCTGTTTTAGCAGTAAATATGTGTGGTTTATGTAAGTTCAATATAATATGGTATATAAGATCTGTAATATTAAGTGTCATATATATTGTGTATCTATGTGGTTTTACTACTGTTCACTAGAATTTGGCACTTTACATTTATCATCTTTCAGTTTTTCCAGATCAGAAATACCTTACTTTTGCAAATTTATGCCTAATTGCCCGCATCTCATCATACAGTCCTGTAATTCCAAGTTGGAGGGGAGGGATCCTGAGAAGAAACAAGCTAGTTTCTCAGTTTTTTCTTCAGCTGAGAATCTTTTATGCCAAAAATTGCCTGATTTCAACTTGTTACTGGGACTTACAAATTGATTGGCTCTTGATCTGCAACAGAAATTTAGTGATACTACTCATGCACATAAAGCAACAAAATTCTGAAATCACCCAGAGAAGAGATTTGCTGACACACAATTCTTATATTGCTCTTTTTCAAAACTGAAACATGCTTTATACCTCAGCATGCAACAAGGAAAGACAAGCTAAGCTCTTTGCAAAGTTTGCTGAGATACATACTTTACACCCATCTCTTTTCCCAGATGACAGCCCAGCACAAAACATCCGTGCTGTGATAATCCCGTATGTGGAATGACATAATGTCTGGTCAATAATTTCTACCTCTGCTTTCTGAAGAACTGCTGAACCTTCATCATCTGGAAAACAAATTCAGAACAGGATTCAAAAAACAAATTCTAAACAGAGCTTAGCAATTTACTCTTCTTGAAATACAAAACAAAAAGTCTTCAGAAAATATCCACAGATACTTTTGACCATTGAGTTATTCCAAATTCCAAACAACTAATTGCAACTGAGCAAAAAGCCTCTTTGAACAATCAGGCAATTGTGTAATGTGATCTGGGTCCTTCAGACACAGCAAATACAATGGCATAATCACTAGGACTGGCCAAAAAGTTTTTCTTTGTTTTTTTCCAAAATGTCTCAAGACTTCCTAATTTGCTCTCTTTTTATTTCAAAAAGAAAAAAGAATTTTTACAAAGATATTTAGATCATCACATGACAGATTTGCAGTGAGGGCATATTTGAAGGAGCTGAATTCAAGATTATTATTATGAGTCAGAGTTTCAGAATGCAAATTCTGACAGCATAAAGGACCAATTTCCAAATTTGCTTTTTTTCTGTCTGAAAGATTTGGTGAAACACCTCTTTTATCTAACATATTCTTTAATATGTAACAGAATTAAGCCACGGTTTCCCCTCCTTTCAATACAGAAGGCCCAATCTCATCACCAGGTGATTCTTTCAAAATCTGGTTACAACCAAAAAGCCCTCACCCAAATATTCAAATATGCAAACATTTGTTTACATCATGAAACTTTGTTTTAGGATTTGACAAAGCTAGTAAGTAATAAAGTATACTTTGAAATTAAAAGACTGATTTGGCACTTTTATTGTAGAAGCTAATGAAGAGAATAGCAGGCAGTGATCCTTATCTCTGTGGGAGATATCCTCTGCTACTGGGCCATCTGTTAAAACCAGCTGGGGCAGTCATCTTTATATTTTGCACAACCCATCCTTCCTCCAGGAAGATATCAGCTGTTAATGGGCCATTAAGTCCCACTGTATGACTGATAAAATTACATTGTAAGACGCCTCACCCAGGGGAAGGAGGCAAACATTTCCTACCTAGATTTGGACCACCAAAGTAGCCTTTTTTCCACTGGACTCCAGAGGGAAACCAGACCCTTCCACGTCATCACTGGACCTTTGGAGGAAAACTGCACCTTCTACAGGAGCACTGCTTCAACTGAATCACATCTGTCACTGCAAGAGGACTGCAGCCACCATTTAATGGGACTGCTACCAACGCCCTGCCTGACGGGGTGTCAGGTTGTACTCTGACTTTGTCAGGGTTTGGAGTTTGTTTCTTTGTAGTACTGTATTTCTATTTTAATTTTCCTAGAAAAGAACTGTTATTCCTAATTCCCATATCTTTGCCTGAGAGCCCCTTAATTTCAAAATAATAATAATTTGGAGGGAGGGGGTTTACATTCTCCATTTCAAAGAGAGGCTCCTTTCTTACAGACACCTGTCTTTCAAACTAAGACAGAAGGCTCCTGAGAACAAAATTTGCTTGATGGAGGGGATAAAACTCACCTGCTTCCTGCTTTTGGCCCCACCCTGTTATCCAGCACTTGTCCCCTCTGCGGGCTTTGTGGGAAGAGGGAGGAAGGCAGATGGGCTGGATGAGGTGGCTCATGGTGTCCGGCCACGGCGTGCTCAGCTGCAGCAGCGCGATGTCATAGTCGTAGTTCCTGCTGTTGTAGTACTCATGCACTATGATCCGCCTTACCCCCGACACAAACTTGGCACGGCCTTGTATTTGCATGCCCAGGTGGGCACGCCATGCTCTGGGGTCTGCCAGCCTGGGTGGGAGCAAACCAAGAAGTAGTTTCTTTAAAAAGTACCTCAAAACACCCTCTGACAGCAGGGCAAGGGGAGCACAGCACCTCCATGCAGTTCAGACTCTGGAACCTAAAGGCACTTGTAGATTTTGGCCGTATTTTGGACAGATATAGAGAGAAGACTGCTCACTTGCTCCCTTGAAAGCAGTGGGCTGCAGACACAAGCCATTCTTTCGATATCACTGAGGCTCCACAGTAAGCAGCTCCCACAAAATGAAGGCTGACCTGCCAGGGCCATTCACCTTCCTCAGTGTTTGAGCCACCTACAATCCGAGAGATGAGACTGCTGATCTTGCTACTGCCACAGCCTGCAAGACATATTTCAGGTTATAATCCCCATCTCCAGTAATGGGGATTCTCTATTTCCATTCATTTTCTTTTTTTTTAAGGAAGGGGATTCCCACACACAGGATGAAAGAAGATTGCACTTCGAAATATTCTTAAATCTATTTAATTCCCCTGCTTTAATCACAAAACTTCTCTCTTTGGCTATTCTATTAATGAAACAAAACGTGACTCCATAAAAAGGCATTAGCTTGGAAATTTTACTAAGTCCCGTTTCTAGCTCTGCTGCAGAAATTTGCCCCTAAGTAATGTCAAAGGATCTGTTGATTTAATAAGCATGACAATTAATATAAACAAATAGGCAAACCCTCATCTCTTTCTGATACTGTCAACCCTGACCTGAAAGGAGATCATCAACAAAGAAGTTCAACATCATAAGAACACTTACTGCTTGCCAAAACAGTGGAAATTATACAAGAAAAATGTATGTGGAAATTGGACATTTATTTGAGAAACAAGGTGGCACAACCAGTATTTTATAAGGAAATGTCAGTCTGACAATGTGTATTTCTAACAGGTGAGGAAGTCATGTCTCATCAGCACAGAAAACTGAACTCTTAATTTGAAAAGCAAGGAAGAAAGACCCTTATGTAGAGCCTCCTGTCCATCCCTAGTTCTTGCACACAAAGTTTCTGCTCAGGAGTTTTGGACCCGCACACAGGTATTAATATTTCTGGACCCTTTCCTGAACACATCCAGAAAATTGAACACAGATTTAATGTTTCCAAATAAAAATAGACATATAGCCAGCCTCTTAAGACATCCTACTGGATCCAAGGAAAGTTCTAACAGATTTTCTATACAAGCAGCACACCAGAGACAGCTGAGGGCCAGGCAAGATCAGAAAATGGTTTGGTTTGGAAAGAGATTTTAAAGAACATCTAGTCACAACTCTCCCACCATGGCCAGGGCCACCTTCCTGCTAGACGAGATTGCTCAGAGTTCTATCCAGCCTGGCCTTGAACAATTCCAGGGATGAGGCATTGACAGCTTCTATGGGGCAACCTCTGCCAGGGGCTCGCCACCCTCACAGTGGAGAATTTCTTCCTTATATCCGATCTAAAGCTACCCTTTTTATTATAAATCCATTCCTCCTTGTTCTATCATTACATGGTCTTGTGAAAACACCCTCTCTAGTCCTCCTTTAGGCACAGGAAAGTGCTAAGAGCCTTCTTCCTAAAGCTGCCTCTTCTCCAGGCTAAACAGCCCCAGCTCTCTCGGCCTGTCTCCATAGGAGAGGTGCTCCAGCCCGCAGGTATCTTCCTGGACCTCCTTTGGACTTGTTCCAACACATCCATGTTATGTAATACACTTGAAACCATTTGGTTTAAGCAACTAATCCCAACCCCACTTTTATTGCTACTGCAGTGACAACAATCTGTTTGCTTTACAGCAGACCAAACTGAAAAGGTTGTATAGAGGTTACTTTAGGAAGATTTAAGACTAGAACCTAACTTGATACTATGAAATACTGGGGTCTTCACCATCTGGAAGAGTCAGAGAAGTGAAAAGTTCAGGATTTTTTTTTTTTTTTCTCATTGCAGCTGTGTCACTCCTGAAGTCCAAATACAGTCCAACTTCAATGAAGTGCCTGGCATTGCAGCAAACAAAAGTTCCTGCCTCACCAACTAACCAAGTTCACTCTGTGATTAACCCTGCTGCCCTAATCCTTAGCATAGTTACAATAAGCAGTACAGCTAAGGCTCCCCGTAATTGTAAGCCCACCTTCCCACAGAAACTTGGTAAATTGTGCTACCAGATCTGAGGTAAACTGATAGCTGATCATTACCCAACTATCACAGAGAGAATGCAATAAAAATTCAGTGCCTGCAGCCTGACTTGTACCCACTCCAAAGCAGGAAGAAATAAAGTCTTTATTGTGTAAAAAGTTCAAAGTTCAGAAAGATGAATATTTGAGAGGAACTTACTGCAGCTCCTTTCATCACTTCCATCAACACAGTCCACAGTCCCATCACACCTTGCATATTGTTTCCTAATGCAAATGTTATTCCTGCACTTGAATGCGTGGTTGGTGCAGGGAATACCTGAAATAGTTATGAGGGGAAAAAAAACCCAGAACAACCATTGGATCAGCTTAACACATGAAGGCATATCTGCACACATATAAGATGTACTTGTATTAATAGATAGGAAGTACAAAATGACAAAAAGGCACTTTGGCTGGGATGGCTTAACATCTAAACAGAATAAACTTCATACTCAAATAGAATATTTAAATAGAACTGTATCTGTACTTGGGTGTGCATTTACTTGGCTAAGTTCAAACAAAGATTTCCTCCCATCCTTTTCCACAGCACTAACACACACAGATATAGTAGTGAAAATTAGATGTAGAGTGTAAGGACAGCAAGAGAAAACATCCAGTACTCTGCAGAGGAGCTCTCATTTGTATTTCAGCATTAAATGTGAAATGAAAGATTGCCATGAAAGCAGCCTTATTAATTGTATCCAGTAAAACTGCAACCCCCAATCTCAGCATTTTCCTGTTTCCCTGTGGCTTGCAATAAATGAGGCACTCAAACCCTGTAATCATTTACACAGACTGTCTTGTCAGAGGGTCAAAAAAGTTCGTTAAAAAAGTCACTTGCAGCACTTTTCAGTTATGCTCCCTTTCTTAAGTCCCTTTCATATGTCACAGCCATATGTCATCCATTTATTCTAAAAAGTTCAAGAAAGTTCTGATTCAAAACTTTCATTTGCCTAATGCTAAATTTATGGCTTCCACTAACCTTATAACCCTGAAAACTGCTACAGAGAAACCATAATTTTTATAGTTATTTTACAGATGGTAAAACAGACCTGGGAATTAATTTGCACAAATCATGCTGTAAAGAGATAAAAATCTCAGATTCAAGCTTTAAATCTCTAGATCTCCATCATGCACCTGAAGTACTTAATTCTTGTCAGTATTTTGCAGAAACAGATGTTCATGAGCATATTAAAAAGGAATAGTTTAAAATCAGTAATGACTTGTTCCTGAGTCTATCAGAAAAATTGAACGTAATTATATAGCCCAAGTGAGATTTGACAGTGCCTCAACCTTTTGAATGCAGCATCCAGAATTCAAGTCAGGAATAGACAGACAACAAAAGAGAAAAGTTATTCAGGGGAGCAGCCTTACTGTGGGTGCAGTTCTGCTCATCTTTTCCATTCTCACAGTCACTCACTCCGTTGCAGACAATCAAATTGTCCTGTATTGCGAAGCTGGAGTTGCAGTTCCACTCAGGGACAACTTTAAAAATATAAGCCAAATCAGGTCCAGAAGCATGCCTGTAAATGCTAACACATCCCCTTCTGACTATGTCTGGATACAACATTCATTCCTTCACAGCATGGCACAAGGATGGGCATCAGCGCTACATTATGCATGGAGAAAATAAAGGAGTTCAGTGAACTTCCCAGGTGGAAATGTTTAGTATCACTCATCTACTCTATGAACCACCTTTGTCATTCTCCCACAAAAATAAAATAACTCATCCCAAAATGGGACAGATCTTATTAATAATTGCCGGCTTTTATCACACGAGGAAAAATTAAAATGCAGCCTACTACAGCTATATTGCATAACTAAATTTCTTCCCAGTGCCACACCTTCATTCTTGGTTTTGTCCCTTGCCAATTCTAGGAATTAAGCATTCAAGAGACTGATGGATAGTCTGTACCTGGACATACAAAGGAAGCTGAAAACCTCTTTTGTTATCCCCATTTAAAAAATTCACCTTGTTTCAGCTGCATTCTAAGATTAGAAAATGCATGCACTGTGTTTTCTAGTCAAGATCTCTAAAAAGTGAATACAAACCACAAGAGAGTTCATCGCTTTCATCGAAGCAGTTGTTTATGCCATCACAGCGCTGCATCTGCTGGATGCACAACCCAGTAGAACACTTGAAATGTCCAGGTGGGCATGCTGGAGGTTAAAAAGGAAAAAAAAAGCCACAAACAAAACACAAAAACAAGCAACCAAACTTCAAAATTTCCTTTTCACAAATACTGACAGCTTGTTTCAATTTACAGTCACTAAGCTACTCCAAGGGACGATAAAGTTGATCTAAATTTAATAGTCTGTATACATTGCCAGCACTTAAATTGAATTCAAATGTTGAAATCTGGGATTTAAAGAAGATGAAAAAATTTCTCTAAAGTTCCAATTCAGCTGTTCCTGGAATAAGTTCCACAGGCTCTCTAGGGCTGGACCAAATCAGCCAGTGTTTTGTGGTGCAACATAAGACTGCTTAGAATGCCATCTTTATTTTAAAGAACAGTCTAACTTCCAATAATCAGAATTTGCAGCACTTTGCAACTTTGGTAAGTAACCCGCATTGAGTTGGTGTATAAACTACATAATTCTACCTTATAAGCTAAAATAATCAAATTTCCCCTCTTTATACCTGCTCTACATACACACACTGAATAGAGTTCCTTTAATGTGACAAGTAACTAAGTATAGAAACCAATGCTTCTCTACTATAAAAAGAATATATAAGACTAACACAAGTGGAAAAGTACCAGTAAACAAGTTGTCTGTTTCAGGACTGGAAAAACTCAGGGTCTCAGAGTTTATAAATTTTTAGAGCTGTTTTTTCAGCTCGGATTTCAATTTGCACACATTGTATATAAATGCATGGAAACACTGAAATAAGCAGGTGGTTATTTGGTACTCTTTTCATTACCTGGAAGCCTTATGGCAATAAAAACATTGCAAACAAAGTGTTGGGGATGAAAACAAACAGGAACAGTAGACTTGTACTGACTGCACCATGGTCATAACCATGCAGGAAGCTTTGAGGACTGTGCAGAAGAGAACAGCGTGCATGCAGGAAACCAGAGCATGCTGCACTTGCCCACAAACCTTAGATGCACAGCCTAGAAAAGGTTCTTTGTTTGTAGTCATTTGACTTAGTGAGATTAGAGAAGAAAGCGAACTGAAACCCAACAGGTAATTTCCTGCATAAACTTAATTAAGTTTAAAAATGCCTCTTCCCAGATCTGAGATGCAAAGAAGGGTTGAAAGAGATAAAATCCATCTTACGCTGGCCGATGTTATAGCTGCCATACTCCACCAGCAGGGGCTTCTCAGAGACCTTGGAACTGCACTGCAGCTCCACACTGGCAGCAGAACTCGTGATGTGGAAGACTGTTTGGTGATCCACGTAGTAACCACAGTACCTGGAAGTGTTCAGGTGAGTTCTAGAGCAGCCTGCATGTGAAAACTGCCCTACATACAATTTAAATGCCAACACCACTGAAATTAAGAAATGCATTCAGATGCCATACTTTAATTAAGAGCCAAACAAAAAAAGTATTTTTCAGTAGTCACCCAGCATTCATCCACCATTAACACTGTGGAAATTTACTTCTGAATGTCACACCTTCAAATAAATAATCCTAAAAATAATGCCTTGGGTGCAGATCTACTTTAAATTGCTATTTTGGCAAAGAGGTTCCTTGGACTTTTGCCTAGGCACAACTTGATTCAGAGAAACCTAAATGCTTTCTGATGCCAGCAAACATTTAATCCATCCATTGCTTATTAATTTCTAATGTTTCTTTCATCAAATATGCCAATCTCTATCTGGGGGTTGGGCAACAAAAACACTGTATTTAAAAAAAGAGCAAAGAACAAACAAACCCCAAAGCAAAAAACAACCCATCACCAAAGCTTCTTTGAAATCAATTAATGCTGGATCATTATTTTAAAAAATGGAGACAATTTTAAATACAGTAAACCAGTGAACACCAACAGTACAGGTTGTTCCAGAAGTGGAAATAAAGACTCTCTCCTCTCTTGCAACATTTATAAGAAACACAATGTTTATAAGAAAAACATCTGGCTTTAGTATTCCTGCCAAAATCAAAATACGTAGGAATCTTAAATGGATTTAAGAGCACAGGGAGCTGTATTGATTTTTAGCAGACTTGGCACACACACTTGGTTTGACAGCAGTACAAGGTCACTCATTGACAACAAAATGAACAGAAAGAACTAAAGAAAAAAATGGATTGTTGTATTGATAAATGGAGTAGTGGACTCTTAGCCAAAGGTAAATATTTCCCTTGTGTGTTTTTCCACATTAAGCAATGTATCAGGACTGCTCTTCTTGTCAATGAATGGAGAAAAATTGTTCCATGATTTTCATGTGAACAGATGTTGCCTCAGTGTCCTGAGCACCCCAGTGAAGTCTGCCACAGGGAATGGACACACTCATTCATAAGTTTTCATTTATGCCTTATTTCACCCCATTAAAATGAAACATCCTGTTAGGAGATCTAGGAGATTCTGTTCCAGCAGTGTGAAAAATAAAGGAAGAAAACAATTCAAAAAAACAAGACTCCTCTTTGACATCCTGAAACCAGATGCAACATCCCACGTTTTTTACTAGATCAAAATTAATTGTAAAAGAAGCACCAAACAAAGAAGCAAGCAAACAAACCTCTCAAATTAAAAAAAAAAAAACCAAAAAAAACAAACAAAAAACCAACAAGAAAACAAACAAAACAAAATAAAAAAACCCAAGCAACAACAATAAAAAAAACCTCAACAAAAACAATCCACCAAAAAACCCATCAAGCAACAACAAAAACCAGAAAAAAAAAACCCCAAACCAACCAACCAACAAAAAAAACCCCAAAACCAAACAAAATATCCACAAACAAACAAACACCACCCCCCCCAAAAAAAAAAAAAAAAAAAAAAAAAAAGAAACCTCAAAAAAAACCCCACAAAACCACTGTCTTGGGTTACAGTGTAAGGCGTAACCAGAAGTTTTCTACCATCTACGTGAACTGTGAAAACCGGTGGAGCAGTGTTTCCTTATCTTCTCCACGACCCATGATGACTCCCTCTGGGAAGCAGCTGCCACTGAGGGGCCAT
>PYHW01009732.1:714887-728722 GCA_013186435.1 Turdus rufiventris | reverse complement strand
ACAAGAGCTCTGGACAGCCACCACTGGACCTTTCCACAGGATCAACAGAACCACATCCATCACTCCAGCAGGACTGCAGCCACCCTTTAATCAGACTGCTGCCTGCACCCTGACCAACAGGGTGTCAGGCCATATTCTGGCTTCATCAGTTTAAGCCAGTGTTTCTGTACCATTGCCTTTGTTGTAATTTTCCTATTAAATTGTAGATCTGACTTGGAAGCTCTCCCAAAACATTTTCGTGTGGAGTTTATTCCTCCTGCTGGTTTGCTTTGTCAAACCAGTACACCCTCCCATCAAATCTATCAGTGTTGAGTGAAGACTTCCTACAACAGGAAGGCTAATTGTCACTAATTTTAGTGTTTGTCCCCGATGCTCCCAACCTAAAACAGCCTGTCAAAGTGCACAGCAAAATGCCATTTACCCATCTGATTCCTTCAACTAGCTCACAGACATTTTCTACTTTTCTCCTTCTCTCAATGACTTAGACAATCTTCCTTCCAACAAACCCTAGCAACACAACAAACAAACAAAAAACCCAAAAAAGTTGAAGTCTGCATTGATCCCTTCTCAGACAAATAAAACAAACTTTTCTCACCATAAGCAGAGGAAATTGCTGCCCATCTGCAGAAAAGCTGAAACAAGTACATGTCCTTTACACAGGGAGAAACGCCATCTGCCCATGGGATTTGCAAAACAAAGCTACAGGCCCCCAGGAGCCTTGTGCTGGTGTTTAGTGATCATATATCCAAGCCCAGGGCAAATGGACATTGCAAAGCACCATCTGTAACTCTGTGCCATTGCTCCAGAAACTGATTCAGGGGTTCCTGTCCCATATGTTGGACAAGTGAGTGGGATAGTTTTTCAGGGGATGAGTGGATACATGCATGCTGTAGCAGAAACAATGGGATATTGCACTAACAGTTTTAAGACAAATAAAGCACCTCTGTGTTCACATAAACCTATAGTGGTCTGCTCATAAAAGACTCATTGGTATTCCTGCCTCCGAGAATTTCAGGTAAAGAAGTTCATCAGTAACTTCTTCGACAAGGCAGTGACAACCACTGGAAGAAAGACAAGGAAGAACTGCACGGTTGTGTCCAGTGTCTCTGCTTGGATAAAGCTTTCCCTCGAGGTCTGAAGGAACCTTTTCTCCACCACCTGCTTGGTCCCAGTGTTTACAATGTCAGTATCCCAAAGGTTCTTAACCATTTTCACCCAAGATAACAGAAAAAGCTTCCCATAGGCTGCAACTGCAAGAAGCTGAAAAATGGGGGTCCACTGTCTGGGTCCCTTCCCCCCATTTCATTAACAATTAAAATTTGGGAATAAAAATAAAACATCATTATGTTTCATGCTTGAAGTCATAATTTTTCCCCTTCAAAAATAAATATAGAACAGCAAATCAGAAGTTCAAAAGCCTCACTTCCAATGAAAAACTCTCTCAAAGGAAAGCTTGTCTTGGTCTACTACTATAACCAGCAGCTTGCAACAGCAAGCAGGAGCATGTGTTCTTGTGCAGTACTTCAAAAGCAACCCCAAGTGCACTTCTAAGAATCATACCATGGACATGTAACTCTGTGGAATGCATAACTGGCAGGTTTGCCAAAAAGCTGCTCGGATTCCTTTCAGGATTCTCTGTCAGAGAATTCTTCATTATGAATCTGTGATAAATTTTCCTCCAGATTTTGCCTTTGTTTTTTATCTCAGCCATCCCAAAGATCACAAATCTTTCAATTTCTGTCATAAAAGATCACCAAAAAACCCCACAAGCACACTAAGTGTGGTGTGCTTTGACTAGTGTTTTTATGCAATCATCTACTCCAGCAACCAATTCCCATCAAGGTGCAACTATAGGAGCGTCAAATTGAATTTTCACTCTATAAATACAACATGCCATTGAAGAACAGATAAAGTTTTTTCTTCTCCCTGTAATCCTTTTAGTTGTACTCTTAAGGGCCGAATTCACTTAGTTCCAGTAGTGAGCTCAGAAACCCAGTTTCAAGACCAATTTTACTGAGGTTTCCATTTGAACGAAGTTTAAGAAAAAAAAATCTGATTATTTAAATCTAGCCTTGCGTCATCATCCAGCATTCCAAAGATGACTTCAAAACTGAGGAGAATATAGGTGGACAATGTGCTGGGAAAGCAGTAGTATCTTAAAACAGTAGCAATATTTTAATAAAAAACACTTCAGAAATACAGTGGTTTCTTTGATGCCACTTTGTGCAGTTTCTCTTTCAAGAGTCAGTGACTGGAATGAGGAAGCAGCTACAGTTCTATTTCCAATCATCTCATTGCAATGGCCTTCACCAAGAAGCTAATTAAATTCATGGTCCTCTTGAGCAATCATGGAATTAAGTTACACTTAAAAGGGCTTTAAACAGACCTTGCTTAATGACCCCAGAAAGCACAGAATTATTTTAGGGTTCACAGAACATCAATCTTCATCCAACTCTTTCCATTTCTCTCTCTCTCCAGAGAGTACCAAAGACTCTTGTCTTCATCTTTCTGGTACTTTTCAGTAGAATATATATATATATATATATATATATACACACACACACACATTTTTATAAGGATTGTTACAGCATCAGCTGAAATGAAAGAATGGTAGAATGAATTCACCCCATTGAAATGAAAGAATTCACCCCAGTGAATTACTTCAGTCCTTATGGAAGCTGAGTGAGCTGCAGTAGTATGGGAAGGTTTATTTTGGAACCACCACATTAACAATCCATGCAGAATACTTACATGCGTTCATTAATTTTCCACCACCCTCGCTCACAGCCTTTAATATTCTTCTCACTAATGGTATAGTTATGAAACTTCAGAGCTACACCAAGGCTCTTCTGTGGAGTCTGTTGTGAGCAAGAAAGACAGAGTAAACAGTCTTCTTTTTCCTTTTGTGGGCATAGAACAAAAAAGTCTATAAACGCATTTCAGGAATTAGGGAGTTTGGCATTGCCACACCCTGGGAGCTGTGCTGGCTTCACCAGCTCAACAGCCAGCACTTTACACACTGGCAAGCTATTCAGTCCTGAGTCAAAGCAAGGGTTGGCACAGCCCCACCACAGCTGCAGGATTTCTCCCCCTGTAGCCAATAACCTTCTCATCTTCAGAGAGCTGCTGGCAGTAGAAAGCAGCTTTTGTATCAAGATCAAAACACTCAAACGTGTCCAAATGTACTTGTGTAGGGACACAGAGCCCCAGAGGATTTTCAGAGTTTAGGATACTGGTTGGAATACTTCTGTCACCTTTGTAATGCTAGGAGTTACTTCCACCACAATATTACAGTCTGCTGCTAGCACCTGCTCAGCCATGCATTCTTTAGTATTTTACAAAACATTTTTAAACCCAGCAAAATCACGAGTGTTCGTACTTCATTGGAAATTCCTTTCATAAAAGGAACCAAGTCTTTCTTGCAAGGCAAGGCAGTGTTCATTTAAAAACATGGGCTGATTCAGGCCAAAAATCCAGAAATGAAAAATTTTCTCCCTCTCTCTTACAGAAAATATAATTTGGGAAATGAGTGAAGTTTCAATATTGCACAAAAACACAGTATTGAAAATGAAACTGGTTTTGAGCAATAAACCTTTCTATCAGAAGTCCAGGGTGAACGGAAGGTTGTAAATTTAGCCCCCCAAAAATTTCCTTATCATTCTGTAGGTTATGGCTAGCTGGACTTATATTGCTGTGTTTCAATCTGGACAGTCAACAGCTTAATAAGAAATGAATAACATAAGCAGGAAGAAGGGTAAACAGTGGACCTCTTCACATGCATTGCTATATTCTTTAGAGAGGAAACCATTGAAGGCAAAGCCTAAGTCAGAGCCCTTATTTTAGCAAGGCTAATGAGGAAACACTCATGACAGAGAAAACAGAATTTCTTTAAAACAATATCAACTTTCAGTGATTTGCTTTCAGGAGAGTACCTGAAAAGATGCAGAAAAAGGATACCAAATTAAAAAAAAAAAAACACAACACACAGTCTATGGGATTGTGCTGGCAAGACAGACCATTCTGAAGACAAATTAAATATATTAGGCATATGGAAAGATAGCAGAGAAGTGACAGTAATAACTAGGTTAGAGGAGGTTTTTTGTACATACTTTTCATCCAAATTTTTGGGGGGTGGGAAAAGAGGAAACAGAAAAAACAGTAAAGTCTTACATTGCCTGCCATGAAGTAATTCTGCAGGCTAAATATCAAAACTTATCTTAGTTCTTCACCTTTGTAATAGGACATCTTAGAAATTATGTTCTCTTCCTTAAAAACAAGTGCACAGAAAGAGAAAAAACTGATACAAAACACCTGAGCACAGCCAGCTCCTCAGCAATGCCATTTCTATAAACTTGTACACACGGGAGGATGCAGGTTGCTGCCAACTCAATCCCTTCTGCTTTACTTTACCTCTATGTGCTCAAAACACACTGCAGTGCCTAAAGAGAGGAAGAATTATGTTACCTGGAAGTTCCATGCACACAGGCATTTCGGAGGATAATAGCTTGGGTAATATGGACTTGTGATTCTCCCTTCATAGCCAGTTTCCTCTTTTGTCACTATTGCTTTTCCACATCCTAGAAGGAAAAAAAAAAAAAAAAAAAAGAGGCAAAATTTGGCTAACCTTGATACACTTTCAGCAAAGCTATTCAGTGGGCTCAAGCATCCAAATTTATCAAAAGTCTGTCACTGCAAAGCTGGGAAGATGAGGAATTATATTTAGCTGGATTCAAGTTGTGAAAGGAGACCCTTTGCAATGAGGTACACAGAAGACAAAGGATGTAAAGATCCAGGGATGAGTGCTGGGCTCTGCAGGACCAGAAGAACACACTGTAAAGTTCAGCTGTGTTATTTCCCTGAAGACAGTTTTGCAAACAAGAATACCAATGCATCCATACTGCAGCACCACACAGGGACCTCTAGTCTTAGAATGCAGCTAGTTAGAAATGAAATGGACAATATACTAAACTCCTTTCCAGCCTCCTGGAAACCAAAATTTTCTTATGACTGCTCAATGGATTTATAGATTTCATTAAAGACAAACTAACACATGCAGAGAAACAAACAAAGAAAACCCAGACTTGAACTTAAAGAAAACAAACCAACTAACCAGCCCACACAGAACAGAACTTGATGTTAATTATTATGAAGAATTTATCATGTGCTTTTATGATGGTATATTAATGCTTATAATTACTATCAACGTGAAAAGTATGCAGCATCTTCTTCAGCAGCTCGAATTTCCCTGCAATGAGTTGTGTGAGATTTTTCTCCTTGTGCCACTTGCATGACATTCCTTGTACTGTTTGTGGTTATGATCTCACCATTTCTTAAAGATTAAAGCAATAAAGTTATGGACTTGATGCCCAAACGTTACTGACTCTTTTGTGTTCCTGAGGAGGCAGGGACAGATAGCAAATGCAGGCAAATCAACTGAAGCTTTATTTTCTGAAAGCAGTTTTTAGTGCTGACATCCTTCGACGTTTAACACGATCCCACAGTCCCAAGGCAGAAGGGAGACCACTGCTACACCTGAAATAACAGCCCCATCTACTGGCACATTGCAGTCCTAGCCAACTGAATTCAGGGCTGCTTTCAGCCTTTTTCCTTCATACTTCCAACTAGTCCGATCAGACTACTCAATAGGAAGTAATTGAGTAATTATTGAGTAAGTACTCAATAGGATGGCACACAGTAATGCAGAAGAGATGAAGGGGAGACAGGCAGCTGTAAAAATAAGAAACTCACACACAGGAATCATTTTTCCATAGTCAGAAACATGAAAGACACTTCAGGAACTCAGAAGAAACAATATAATAAACACACTTCCAAACACAGAACAAACCTACTTTCTTGGGTAATAACCTCAAAATAGCCATGGAATTCCTTTTGCTCCTTTACTTGTGCTGCCTTAAATATTACCAGCATGAGATTATTTGTGGACACAAGTGACACCAATGAATCAGCTGGCTCACATGCTCTGAGGGGGAAGAAAGAAGAGCAAATACATAAGCAATTGCTTAAAAAGCAAAAAGCTTAACACATTACTCTCACTCTATGCATAAATTTCCCACTAGCTCAGATCTTACCTACTTTAAAGTCCAGTCAAATCTCTACGCTCTTGAGTACAAAAGTACCTGCTACAGGGCCAGTTAGAAACTCAATATTGGAAATCCTTCTTACAAAAAGAAGAAAATTGCAAACATGAAAATCAATATGGAATGGTTTCGCTCTATGACTTTCAGCCTTCACTCTCAGTAAAAATTAATGAAGTCAAAATTAATGAAAAGCTGGAAGAAAGTGAGATCTTATTTTATTAGACCAACAGTTTTGTCATCTTGTTGGGGTGTGGGAAAGATGAGAAAGTTATTCTTCAAGTCAAGAATTTAGAACCTGAGGTAGTCAAGTCTCATTAAAAGAAAAAAATATTACTTTCCATATGCATTACCTAGTAGACATCTTCAGTCCTCTACAGATACTAACATGTAAGTGAACACCATCCAAGTCAATTGGAAAGACAGATTAGTACAGGACAGCTCTCAAAAAGGACTGAAAAGCCAATGCTCTGGTTTTGGGGCTTACACACAGACTCAAATGCCAGAGAAAAGGGTTTCAGGGCTGAAAACACTGAGTTTTTGTTTACCTCATGGAGGTGCTGTTGTTTCCTCTTGACTTACAAAGTTCTATGAAATTAATTATCAGGGATTTTAAAGAAAAAGCATAATGGATCATTAAAGAAAGAGGAAAAAGAAAAAAAGTAATAGTTCAAATTCCTCAAGCCATTGCAGATTCAAGTCAAGATTTTTATAACCCTCTAAACAAATAGAGCAGATAAAAAAAAGCACTGAACTAGTGAGTGTCAGTAAGTGAAAATCACAAGACTGACAGTTTCAGAACTTCAGTCTTTATCTGAAAAGCACATCTTTTCAGATACAGAACAGTTTCCTTAAGGGAGGAAATTTTGATATTCTCTTTTAGTCAGCGTCTGTTTCCTGAGAAGAAACAGGAAATTTTGCCCAGTAACACGGTTACTTTTCATAGTTCTGTAGCTAGCTGAAGATGCACTCCAGTTGAAGAGAAAAAATTGAAGAAAATTTTCTCTTTTATTAGCAAGATAACTTATCCAAGAAATTTTAATTTGTCAGGTGTTATGTGAGTAACACATGAAGATCAAAGTAATTTTAACAAAACCAAACTAACCAAAAAAAGGAACATGACGCGTCTTCAGAAAAAACCCCAAAAGTTGTCAATTAATTTTTAATAGAAATTTATACTCACCGGTAGAGTACCTTATCTTTGATTGGCATCAGAGAGTCATAAATGGTGAGGGAGTCAGTGATGCAGTTATCTGCTTCAATCTGAAGGGATACTATTGAAAGGCGGATAAGGTGGCCCACGGATGCAATAAGCTTGAAATAGCAGATTGTTCCCTCTGAGGTAGCTCGTGTATCCAGAGGAAAGTGCTTGTGTAGTTGGTCAGCATAGAGATCGTACATACAATTTGTTCCTGGGAAAATGTCACATTTTCAACACTGGATGCAATCACTCCAAAACTCCTAGATCCACGTGGCATTAAAACAAGAAATCCTAAAACTTGTGTTAAACTAAAGCAAAATATGGAAGCATATCTAACTTGGAAAACAAAGCAATAATAGAATCATAGAGTAGTTTGGGTTTTCAGAGATCATCTGGTTCCAAACTCTCTGCCATGACTGGGATACCTTCCACTCAACCAGGTTGCCCAGAGCCCCATCCAATCCAGCCTTGAATACTTCCAAGGAGCATCTACAGCTTTTCTGGGCAACCGTTACAGTAAAGAATTTCTTCCTGCCCTAAACCCAGATCTACCATTTTTCAGCTTAAAGCCATTCCCCCTTGACCTTGTGAAGCATCCCTTCCTGGTTGTCTGTGCCACTCACTGTTTTCATCTTAGCTACAAGTCTGTGGTCAAAGAGCAGTCTACTCATAGAAAGTACAGAGCATGGCCAACAATGCTGTAATTCAGTTATTGCAGGATGCTTGCACTAAAGCAGAGCCATTTTGTAAAATTTGCAGTTAAAGTTCTGCGGAGTGTCTAGAGGATAAATTACTTAATTCTTGGCTGAAAGATACTCATCTGCTTTCAAAGCATAAAGGAACTTCTTGCCTCCATGGACATGAGGATATTTAAAATACATAAAACAAAATCAAAGCAAAAATGCAATTGCATTTGTGTATCCCTCCAGCTTTTTTATGGATTAAATGTCAGGGATCTCAATGTTTTATGATGTCATGAGCTAGAGGTGCTAGCAACAAATTCAGATTCACCGAGTCCTTCAGTTTGGAAGTGATGCTAGGACTTTTCTTGCTCAACATTCTGCTCAAAGTAGGATCAAAATCAATTCAGACCAGAACTTTGTTCTGCCCAGTCTTGAAAATTTTTGCAGTGTTACAAATCTCTGTTAGAAATGGAAATACTGTGAAATAAAAATTAGGCAACCTACCCTACACAACATTTATAAGAAAAGTGTAAAAATTTGTGTCATAATTTAGACAAGGATAAGAAGATTACCCTATTTGCATCCAATTTTCCAATTAAGCTGAAACAAATGCAATTTCCAAATAAAATATATTGAGGTCTTTATTTCAACTCAACATTGTATCTTGTCAGCAAAAAGCTTAGGGAATTTTTGTTTGGTCATATCTAAAACTCTTAACATAGCTCTTTGAAAGATGAGAAGGAAGGAAAATGCAAATTAGGGAGAATAAGAGCCAAAGTTAATATTTGCATTAGTTTCTGCCCATTACAAACATAAGTCTCTGAAATAGTTACCATCATAGAACACCAATTAGAGCACTGTGAAATTTTACTAACAATTGTTGACTCAAATTAAATGTTGACCTTTCAGCCAGTAGTTAATCAAGACAGGAAGTGGCCGGCTTTGTTCAACTTCCACTTCTAAATTATAGCCTTGAAACTAATGCTAAGAATGTTTATGAACAATCTGTAAGGGTCACATTCCATTTAAACGAATTAAAGTTATAACTATTGTTATAATCATTCTTCTTCCTTCTTCCTTGTTCTTATCTCTTCCCAATAACATTCTTTTAATAATTGTTATTTATGCTTATTTAGTTACCCTTAGCAGAGCCAACTTCGATCATAATCTCTAAAATTATGTAACTACCATTATTTCTACTAAGAATTAATAATGGGATGAGTTTGCTGCTGCTATGGAGCTCAGTTGAGAGTTCAGAGTTGACTCTAGAACTAACAGCAGTTCAAGCATGCTGGTTTGAAACCAAAGCTGGATAAAGTCTTTACCCAAGCAAACCCAGTACAACCAGATATTACTGCAATGCAAGAACCTCACATCAGTGGAATGTTCCAAAGCCCCTTTTCCAGCACCACTCTTCAGTAAATCTGCACTCCAGCCTGTGCCTGAACCAACCACTGGGTGCATCTCCATACCCAAAGTTAATTCCACTGCTCTCAAAATACAGCCTGTCAATGCTCATTCTTTTTGTGTTCACTTTCACCTTCTCACGTTTCATACTTCTAAACAGACACAGCCAAAGAACCCCAACAAATAAAATTGCACCACTCAACTGCTGTGGCCATCCATGTTTTTTATCCCCAGAAACTTCATTACACACCTGCTCCATGCTTACCACAGACACCAGCTGACACCTGTGGGTGCCTATACAAAGTCTCTGAAAGATGTCTAGAATACGTCAGGTCATCTTTCTCCCTTCATGTGAAAGATACCATGTAAGTCCTAAAAAGCCTTAGCAACAATATTTGTGTTGCGCTCTTCTTAATTTCTTCTGTTTTAGGGGACACATTCTGTGCTAATTTAGCCACCCTGGAACACTGAACTGGGAAATGAAATCGCTATGCAAGTAAACACTGATACAGAAAACTCTTTGTAGTAATTAAATTCCTGTAAATGAGATGTGATGGAAGCGAATATTGTTATGCTTTGCAGTTTAAGGGAGGCTTTTAACAAGCGAGTGCTGTAGCGAACTAGTTTTGAGAAATTATGGGCTGTTAGCAATCTAAACACTGCAAACCCTGGCTCATGCTCTGTGACCTGAAGTTTGCCTGTGAATCTCAGAACCAGAAGAGCTTGACTTGGCTGCATGGCAAAAGTAGTTGTTGGATTCTGAAGAAAAAATTCAAGGTAAAACCTTTGCAAAGTAACAGAGGTGAAAATCGTGGATAGAAGCACAACAAAATGTCTCAGAAAAGAAAAATACAAACACGGAAATCTATAAAGCCCTTGCAAAACTGAAACAGTGCAACTTCCCAAGATGAAGAGTCAGTCTGTGCCAAGGAGCAGGGGAGGCCAACACATCCCCATGATTGATAACTGCTGGCCCAACAGAGTCTTAGCAGCTGTCTGCACCAGAGGTGCTATCACTCAGTCTAGAAGCACATTTTTTCTACGTACCTACTCCATGTACTAGTGAAGGCAGATTTAATGTACTTTTTACCTGCTTGGTCAGTGCTTTGTGCAACCTTTCTGGGAGGTTTACAACAATGAAACCAAGCAGGTCTACAAACAGTGTCTCCCACAACCCTGGCAAAACTTGACTGCCTAAAGTAATTACTATTAGGGAATACATTCAAAATAATAACTCCCCATTAACCTTGGAAAAAGGGAGTTAGGGTGGATAAAGAATGGACAAAAGCATTGCTCCTTGCTCAGCATATTAAATTCATTACTGTTCAGTTGCTGATCAACACAATGAATAGAAAACACCTGATTTAGTTTGTTTTCCTGGTATGTCACCAAGTGCATCTAAAATTTTACCAAGCAGATTAAAGGTAAATAGTTTCTGTATTGTTACATGCAAGATTCTTGGTCATTCTTTTAGTAAGTCAGAACTTAAATGCCAAGGCTGAATTTAACCCTCTTAAATTAACACTGAACAGTATCTTTAAGGCCAAGTCATGAGCTAAAAGCTTTGTTCTCCACCTCTCCTCTGCAGGAAGCTGCCAAAAGGATGAATTACCTGTTCCTGTTGTTGACCAATAATCTGACCGAAGACCTGCTGCATAGAAAAAGAAATGTGTGAGTCTTCTCGTTTGCCTGAAATCCAGAATTCAGGGTTTAACTCAATCACACCTCAGTCCTAACACTGAGCACACAGGACAAAACATTTCTCTCTGTCAGGGGGGTTGCCATAGCTCCCTTCATTTTTGGAAATTCTGCAAGCAGCTTTGGAGGTGAGGAAAGAAGAGGCTGCATGACAATTAAGCAGTCAAAGTCAACTGAAGGATTGAGAAAGACGTAGCCAGGAGGTAATTTTCTTATCCTTGGCCACAAAGTCTCTCTCGGTTTTCAGTTTGATAGAATTGTTCTGTCTGATGTCCTTAGAATGGCAAATCATTAAATGTTTTGTAGCTAAATATATTAAACATGCTTGAATCACACATAGTGAATTTATTCCCCAGACAGGAATGGCACAAGAGTTATTTAACAAATGGGCAGCTTTATAATCTGTTTTTGAACTTTAATAAAGGAGTGATAAGAATCTTATTTTCAATGAAGTGATCCACCTTAAACCTTCATCCTTTATGCTTTTAAAATCAAAGACTAACACAAATCTGCCTACAAAGGTATCCATTTTACCCCCTGACTATTAACAAGCACTCCCAGAACAGGAAGTTTTGCAATCACTGTTTACTAGGACAATTTGTACCTTGATTTAACCTCAAATCTAATTTTTATTTTCCTTCTCACTTTTTTTCTTTCTATTAAAATTTTAATATTAGAAGCTAGAGATGTAGGATCAAGATTGTAGTTTATTTATAGAATTTGCTACTCCAAGATAAAAACTTTTGCTTAATGAAGCATTTCCTCAAAGATATGGATATGTTCTAGTACTAACCACTCAGGACAATGGAATCCATGTCAACTGCAAGGCCCTGAAGACTTCCCACTGAAGTCCGGTTAATGACACTTGTCTGAATGGAATCCTTTAAAATGGCAGCCACGCAATCCTCACACAGCACTTGCCCCTTCGCCTGTGGTACCACAAACACGATCCAGAAATGAATAAGAAGGCCTCCATTGTTGTTGTTACTGAAATAAAGAGCTCAGATTATCATGCTGTTGGAAGTTCTCTGAAGACTAGACTCTTATCCCAAGCTTCTGAAGTACAAATTCAGGAGTCCATGGCTCATTTCCGTATAATTACTTTAACCCACTGGATGTATATTTTCCCTTAAAAAAACCCCAAAAAACCAAACAAACCAAAAAAGACAAACCCCAAAACAAACTCTTCACATCCAGTTGGGAATATTCAATAGGCTGATTTCCTGAGGGGTCCTAACTTTGAGATCTATGGAAATCACATTGTCTACACATTAATTAGAGCTGGACTGTTTCCTAAAGATCAAAACAGAAACAGTAGAACAGAAACAGTAGAATTATCATCTCCAGAAACATAGAGCTCTGCATTGATATGTTGATATGTATCTTACCCTGCACAGTGTAGGAAATAATTCCTAGACAATTTAGGTAACACATTAGAGCCATGTATGATCACATTAATCTGTGTCTCCTTAGTGGGGAGAAAGACCCTTAAATGAAATAAAGCCTAGAAACCTCCAGTTTCTGAACCAAAACTGTATTTGGTTCAAGAGGATTGAAATAACTAAACTTCTAACATTAGCTACAAACATTTTATTGCATTAGAGATTCTCTGCTTCTTAAATTGAAAATAGTTTTATTCCATAACATTGCTCACAAAATAGGTGCAATTTAACCAATAACAGAGTTGTGCTCCAACAGCACGTTTAAGTGGTTAAACTTCTTCATGAGCCAAAGGATCACCAAAGCTCTTTATTAACATTACTTCTGTTCGTCTTGCATTGTATTTTTGGCAGACAAGGAACTGTTTATATGACTTTAGTTTGCCCTTACTTTTGTTAAGTGAATTGGTATAGGTTATAAACCTATTCTCCTATCAGTTCAAGTACACAGCAAAGACTGAATCATAACCATTAAAACTAAGCTTGTTTTGTGGGCTTATTACATTATATACTGCTCAGCAGAAAAGCAATTACATCAACCACAATTTTACCTTACTTCTGAGACAGTGGACTGCTTATAAAATTTGGAGAAAGAAGAAGTTGTGTAGACCAAGTTCATCTGAAAGACAAAGTATAATGATTTAACATTCTGAAAATCAGTCACACCTAGAGATATATATAGAGATATATATTCCTAGAACAGGCTTTCTCAGGAGCAACCTATTTGCCACCATGACTATGCAACCTGCACACGCTTCCAGACACACATCAGCCAAACTATGCAGAACAGGAGATGACCAGACCAGCTCTTCAATGCATCCATAACAAATCCAATATTCCCAGGAAACATCAAGCCTTGGCCAGCTGACATATACAGTAATGCTCTTTCCATATACAGTAATTTCACAATTATAAGCCGCACGTTACAATACAGAGTGTGATAAAAGGTATCTATTGTATCACCATCTGTTGAGGGTGGGGGCAGCGATCCTTATCTCCACGGCAGATATTCTGCTGTTGGGCCATCCACTGAAACCAGGTGGGGCATTGTTCTTTATCTTTTCACAACCCATCCTTCCTCCAGCCAGTCATTTTCTGCTAATGGCCCATTGAGTCCCACTGTGTGACTGATAAAATTACTGCATCCCATTGGAAGTTGCTCCAGCCAGGGGGAAGAGCCCAGCATTTCTTACCAAAATGAAAACAGAGGGTTTGGGACACTAAGGGAGCCCCTTTCTCCACTGGACTCCAGAGGAAAACCAGATTTCTCCACATCACCACTGGACCTCCAGAGAGAAACTGCACCTTGTAC
>PYHW01009732.1:695329-714714 GCA_013186435.1 Turdus rufiventris | reverse complement strand
AGTCAAAATGGTGCCGCTTATAATCGTGAAACTACTGTAAATTCATTTTGAAAAAGGTGCACATCCTTCACCCAGGAAATTCCAAGCACAGAGGGCTTCCCTATCCTAATGCTACAACTTAAGGCCAAACTTCAAGAAAAGTGAACACACGCACAACCCTTTTTTTTTTGTGCTCTTACTAGGGTGCAATGAACAGCACATACCAGAGCTTTTCCCACAGAATCAGAGAAAGACTGAAATAGGAATGGGCCTCTGCAGAGCATCTAGTCCAATCCCACTGCTCAAAGCAAGGTCAGTTATGCCATGTTGCTCAGGGCCATTTCCAGTTGGTTATCTTCAAGAGTGGAGACTGCACATCTTCCCTGAGTGAGAACCCAAGTTCTTGATTCCCCTCACAGCTAAGGAATTTTTTTTTATGTTTCTATGGAATTTCTTGCCCTTTTATTAATTTGTGTCTATTTTCTTCATCAACAGCTTAGTATTAACATATTTCTTTCCAATACACTCAGTGTAAAATGTGGAGAAGCAAAATCTCCGCCTGCTCCCTGTGGAAGGACTGCCTTTGAGGAAAGCAAACTCCTGATTCTCCCTGTTGTTGGGCTGTCATGACACTGGAGTGACAGTGACCTTCCCCTTCCCCTCCTGTTCAGAGCCACAAGGTGGCATGTACCTCCAGCTGTTCAGTCCTCACTCTGCTGCCTGTGACTAAAGCACAAAGGGCTATGGCACAGAATGTTTCAAAGGCTGTAAAAAACACGTCTATATAATCTGTCACTTTTATAGCTTGAAACAGGAAGTTTAAACAATAATTTTAAGGGCCTTAATAGGGTGGGTAGAGTTCAGGCTTTCTCCAGATTAAGGTACAAGGGATTTTATGTATTACTGTTACTATGAAATGGAAAGAACCTATCTTGAGAGGTTTTCCTACTGCCACCTGGACCAGCAGCCATTAACAAAAGGGTTTGAGGAGAACAACAAACAAAATCCCCCCCACTTCTCTACTAACAATTTTAGTTAACAGCTGAGTTTGGCAGTTTCAACAATGCAAAATCTATTGATGAGTTCAGGCAAAGCTTACAGATAAAAAATAAATTCCAAGTAATGCTCAGGAAGGAGGTGGTGACACACTGGCAGCTCAACACCTTCTAACTGTTGCCTGTCTCCGCTATGTATGACAAGGGCAGGATGCTCTGAGAGAAGAACAAGACACAGGGAATACAGGACTTTAGATCTGCTCCATGGAGAGCAGGGAAAGGTGATGTCCTGCAGTGGTTGTCTGGAAGAATTGTAACAATTAATATGCAGGACTTGGAAAGAGCTGGAAAACAGGAACGTTAGTTCAGATTATAAGATGGTAACTAGTAATTATTGAAAAAATTCTTGGTTGTATCTAACTTTTTGTTTTGTTTTTGTTTAGCAGCTTTCATACAGTTGCTTGAATCCTTGTGTGGACAGTATTGCAGTTCTTAGCAATAATGTGTTTTTGCTCCTACACCAAATGTCTTTAAAGTCAAATTCCCTTTTAACCAAGATTCCCACTCCTTTCTTCCCACTGTAGAACAGCTATTGATCCAGAGTTCTATTTCTGCTTTGACTGATGCAAGGTATTTGGGAGGAATAATGGTCTTTAGAATACCTGGTATCAGAAGGAAATGGAAATGTAAATATGTTTGTGTTCCCTATGGCAATTATAGATGTTTTAAAGCAGAAAATCCCAGTGTAAATGCAAAAGATTTCATCTGTTTGATGTTTCAAACATAGCAATGGAGGTTAAGGACTTTTTTAGAATATTAGTCTTAGATCATATTTTATGGGTGAAAGTATATAAAATTTTAAGTCAAATGTAAAAACCAGATCTGTTCAAAACCCATTTTGTGATTACCAAGCTGAAAGCAGTCAGTTCCTTCATACCTCCAGACAGCCACTGCTTGCATATAATCCTCTGGGGGGGAAGGAGTAGAACAACACCACAGCAGCCTCAGTGGCACCTGAGCATCACTTGTTCACAGCTCTGATCTTTTTTGCTAACCAAGCAGCCCACCCATCTTACCACATGCTGCACAGTCTGTGCCACAGAGAGGAATTCCTTTGACTCTTTCTGCCTATATTCTGGAAGAAACTCTATGTTGGCAACACGAAACAATCCAACAAAATACAGTGCATCTTTGCTCTCTGCCTGCACTGCAAGAAATAAAGAAGACAGCCTTTTTTTAATAGCAATGAAGGTTTTTCATTAAATTCTAAACCAAATTAATCTATTTGGCCTAATCTACTGTCTAGTTTGAAACAACTACCCAAAGAATACTACACTTTTATAGCCAAACTGTTCTAGATGTATGTGTACCAAATCATGGTTAATTGAGCTCCTGTTACCTACACACAAGATAAGATACCACCTACAAATGGGTCAGCATTACTGAAGGCAGTATCAACATCCAGATTCTGGAGCATCCCTAAGGTATCTTAGGCAGTATTAGCAGGGACCTAAAGAGGAAAACATAGCTTTTAATGCTTAATTATACACATTTATTTTATTCCCCTTTTACTTCCTTAAGTCTATTCTGAAAAATAAAGGACTTACCTGAACTTCAGAAGGCCAAGAAACACAGTGGAAGGCAAAAATTTCTGAGGAATCAAACTCATAAAAACCTGTCAGGTCTGTGCAAATGATCTTGCACATTAAAATGTTTTGCATAATGCTGAAATAAAGTCACACTTCCTGAAGCCAGCTTTTCTAATTACTTGTTAAGTCTTAGCAAAGACAAAAGCTTTTCAGACCCCCAATTTAAAATTTCCATGTTTACTTTAGAAACAGCCTGCAGGACAACTGAGATCCTAAAGTCACCTGAAAGTACTATTGGTGATAATGATATATGGAGTTGGCATGAACTTTCAGCAACTCACCAATGAAGAGCCACAGTAATGTCCAGGTTACAACTCCTAAAATGAATATAATGAGGGTAAAGAGAATTATTTTGTTTTGAAAATTCCATAGCAACTTATCTTTTTTCTTCAATTTGTCATGCTTTTTCCTTGCCAGAATCCTCTTTGCCAACTTGTCTTCTGCAGATACCATTTGGACTGGACTGTTTGCTACCTAAAATATGGTGAAAGACAACAAAAATCATGGAACGTTTCTAGCAGGAATTGTCTGATCAACAAGTCTCAACCAATTTGTTCCTCAGAGAAAAGTCTGCCCTTCTTCAGGCTGTGGGGCAGTGGCTATGGACAGGCTCTTCCTGTGTATCCAGCTCCCTCTGAGAAGTTACCTCCAGTGAACAGGAGAGCACAGCACAATTCTTGCTGAGATGGGACCCGCACAAAGTCATTACCTGGATATCCAAACACTTGACGGTTTATTTTGAATACAGTCCCAAAATTTTCTAAGCTGGATCCAAAATATGTCCCGACCATCTCATCTAGGTATAAAAGACTACATGACCATTTCTATATTTGTAGGAGTAGTTTTCCTATAAGATATCTACAGCTTGTCTGTTCTGGAAAGCCCATTTGTACCAGACACCACCACCCCCTCTCAGGCATTTTCCTCTGCAGAAGATAATTAACACATTTAAGCAGACAAAAATGTTTATCAGTTGCTGCAGGCACAGCAAGAGCTGCCTGAAGAAGTCTCTGGCACTTCATAAAATTCTCTCTTAGGGTATCTCCTGTCACAGTCAAATGGTTTGTTGTGAGATCAGCTAGAGGTTCAAGTCAATTCATTGTTTTATCTCTGCAGAGCTCAGCTGGCAAAATCCTGGACCACTCATAGTATTACTGACCAAGTGCACTGGATATGAATACAGTTTTAGCTGTTACAACCAGCTGCACCAGAGTTCAATTACAAGAAAAAACAAAAAACCCAAAACAAAACGCCAACAAACCAAAACCCACCATGCATTTCTTCCTTGCATAAAAATTATAGCATAAGTTAAATAATATTGCTACATAAACAAGGTGCATTCAGGAGAAATCCTCTAAAAACATGTTGATGCCAGTGAGAAGGAAGCTCTCAAAAAGTGGCTTTAGGAAGCTGTGGGTTGTCCATGACTGGAGGTGTTCACAAACACCAGTCAGCAATCAGCAGCAAGGGTTTCAGTGCACAGTCTTATACAAAATGACCTGGTTCATGAGGTCATATATATAAGAATTAAACTGAACTTAATTTTTAAGATGAAGACCAAAACAAATAGTTTTTTTCTCTTATTTTTAGAACAGTTTGATTAATTTTAAGTGCACCTTCAAAGCTGATCTCCCTCACCTCACAGCTGAATTTATGCCACTCAGAGGTCTCTCTAAGTGGTACACCATTTCTAAGCAGTGCAAATCAAAAAGCTCTGACAATGACCAGTGATAACTGGTCTATGATTTGCTCAAGATGTTGACAGCCTCACTCTAGGGGACAAAGTGCTGTCCTATCACCTATCCCCTTCTGTGCCCACACAAAATACACTGAGGAATTCACAATCTCACTAGAAGAGACATGCTAAACAGCGGAGCACCTGACTTGGGCAGATCCAGCTGTTCCCTGTGCTCAAGAGGCCCTTTTTAGCCCCTGCAGAGCTACAGGAGGTAGATGATGAGGAAAAAGGTTGTAACAAGATGTTCACCTATTTGCCAGCATTGCATTGTTTGAAGATGCCTACAGAGTGTGTGACCTGTTCTAGACTAAAATGTGTGGACACAACAGACACTTTTTTCATCCCTACTAATTATTGCGCTTGATGAGAAAGAAGACCACGAAAGTCAGGAAGTAACCAGGTGAGAATTTCACTCTTGAATTTCCAGTGTGGGATACCAGGTTTAATACAGTGGCTACAAGAACTCTGTGCTGATGCAGCTTGACACACAGGAAGAGACAAGCACGACTGCCAGCTATCTGCAAAAGTGTTGCTGTGGAATAACCTACAATAAGGGCTTCTTTCCTTTTGCTCAATAGGAGACTCCATCTGTGTTTTGGGCCTGTCAGGATAAGAGAAATTTGAATAATCCAGAGTGGTTCCAGGGGAAGATCACAGAGGTAAGGAGTTGAAGGATACAGCAAAAAGCTGAGAGCAGGAGACAAGAAGGCAAAGACAGTGTGAGTAAATCTAATTATAGATTTCCATATCTAAAGTGGGCTTTGGAGAAGACAGAGCCACACTTTTCTCACATGTGCACAGTGAAGAGAGTGACACAAGAGTCACACACAGCAGCAGGGGACATTCCAGCTGCACTGGGGAAGGAGAAGAATGTATTTCATCACAAGGGTCATGCACCTGAGCCATGACCAGAGGGGTCAGGGAACACCCACACCTAGAGTTATTCAAACCTCAGAGGATCAATGTTCCAATAAA
Organism: Turdus rufiventris; assembly: GCA_013186435.1. Classification (NCBI taxonomy): domain Eukaryota; kingdom Metazoa; phylum Chordata; class Aves; order Passeriformes; family Turdidae; genus Turdus; species Turdus rufiventris. Next base: position 709,378 of record PYHW01009732.1, on the reverse strand, counting down.
TCTGTTCTTATTTTAATGTCTGCTCTGTTCTTAAAAAAAACCACCTGCAGAAGTCTTCACCAACACATTTTTTGATATATTTCTCTGATATTATGCACTAGTAATACTTTCAAGAAGAGACCTCTGTAATCCTCAGAGGAAGCATAAAAAACATCCCCACAAATATCCTGCTGCTCCCATAGTTAAATACAACAGATAACAATCTTTGATCTCAGAGTGGAGGATGTTCTAAGAGGAGAAGAAAACTTGGTAATAAGTTATTACAAGTTAAAAGACTAAGCATGACCCTCTACAAATTTCCTCAAACAAAATCTTTAAACACAGTATTAGAACATTTCAGATTACTGTCTTCTATCTAGGTAATTAACTGCGCTTGTTTTGTGTGCTCTCCACTTGAATTACCCATCTTCTGTATATTTTACAAACGTTATTGAGTCTCCAAGGATAAAAACAAATGTTTGTTTGTCTAAAGCTCTGGATTGTCACAAAGTTCCTTTATACACTCAGGTGTTCAGTAGGCCAGCTTGAGGCAGCTCAATGAATGCTGAGTTCTGACATCTGAAATTTTGGTCACTTTCATCAAGATTCCCACAATAATGTTTTATATTAAAGTTTTCCCATGCAACTCCTTTTTGTGGCTCTAGACCTAAACAGGCAGATTTTTTATTAAAAATTAAATCCTGTCAAGTATGGTTAAAATCTGCTCAACATTGACATCACTGGATATATAAGTGGGTACTTGAAACAACTGATGTCTTCATTGGATCTACTGTAATCCTCATCTTACTTTTTTTTTTTTAAAAAAGCAATTCACAGATCAAGCTTTCCATGTCAAAGCTCTTTGTTACATGGGATTCATAGGAATATTGAATGCTGTGTGCTATAATATCAATATTTCCATGTGTTTTATTAATTTACCATAAACATTTTATAGTAAGGAGAGCGACAGCAAAGTTAAGATGCTCCCTTCACTCAGTAAGGACCATAATTCTCAATTCAGCTTTCCTCTCTACTGCAGCTTAGTTCTTGTATTCTACAACTGGTTTCCAGCTAACATTGCAATTTGACTATCACCATACACTAAATTATTTAATTACATCTTTATCATGAGTTAACACTCATCCTACAATCCTCTTCTCTGTCTTCCCTGGGAAACACAAAACACTTTGCCACCTTTAATGCTGCCTTTCTTGCGTAGAAGTTCACTTCTTTTTGGAAAAACATGCTTCATGAGACCAATAAGCATTTATGTTGTCACACTGACACGTCCATTATTTCAATTGTCTGAAAACACATAATATTAGCAATCCAGAGATAAACACATGTTGTCATTTTCAGACTGAGCTATAAACCAGAAAATTATACCAAATCTAACCATCATCTTAGGTTTAATACTTGAGAATTAGATCACAAGACATATAATAATGTCAAGAAGTATAGAAAATTAAGAATGTTTAAGTCACCTACTTACACTTACTTCATCTTCAGGTTTAGCTGTTGGGGGATCATTTTTTTCATCCATTTCAGCAGAATTAATTTTATGACTTGTCCGAGCTGAGAAAGAGCCTTACACCTTTTCTCAGGCACCCCTTCTGCTTATGAGGCTGAAGGCAGCTAATTGCAATGTCCAGGACCAAAAGAGGCATCAATTTACTTTGATGAGTTTCCAATTGTAACCTCATCTGCCCTACTGCACCTTTGCAAATGTTAGAAGGCTGCTATCATGTAACTTTAGACTTCAAATTCAGACTGGATAAAATAGGCTTGTCATGGTCTTTATAAAGCTGAAACACTAAAATACAAAATTGCACTGCTAAAATCTGTACATCACTGATCCTTATGGGTCCTTTCCAATAAACATATTCTATGATTCTGTGAAAATATCACATTAGATACATGAACAAGAAAAGTGGCAAGTAAAATGTAAAAATGAGAGCAAAAACATGCTAAAATAAGGAAAAGAAGTGTAAGCACCCTAAGTAAGAGTGTTGAAAATTGCAGATAACAACAACAAATCAAGATGAGCATTTGGACTCTCTTCTAAAATTTTGTAATATACCTATAACACTCAAATTTGGTTATTTTATTGCAATTGAAGAATACACTGTTCCAGGCAACTTATTTCATATTGTTAAAATAGATCAGGCTTCAAACTGAGAATCCTTTTTGTAATCAGATGCAGGAAGTCACTTGTATTATTACAGTTCCATCCCATTGTCTTTGTTAATTAAATATTTATAGAGGATGTAAACCAGTACTTTCCTCAATGGATGCTAAGTATAGAGCTGTGTTTCCTTTTAAGTGATTAACAATCTCAATGCCTTCCTTGGGTCAGCCTCAGAAATGGAGATAGACACCCCCCAGCCCACTGAGTCCCTGATGAAGGGAAAGGTCACAGAAGATCCCCACAACAGCCCCAAGGCACAGCAGAGATGTCTGTCTGTATTACACGGATGTATCCTGGAGGAAGCTGGGATTCAGCAATTCACCTTCTAGGACAAAAAGCTTGTCTTGTGCTGCACAGACCGAGTGCTGTGCTGGGAGGAGGTAGGGTTCATCTCACCTGTCTTAGACTGTCTAGAAGTGAGGAATGTAAATCCAAGTTTGTTTTCTAGACTGAGTCTATACATGCTGGTGACATTCAAAACAGAGAGGATGAATCACACTTTCACCACCGAGTAAAGAAAGAAAAGAGGCAATTATCTTACCAAACCTATGATCTACAAAATCATCTCTGCGTAATGGCAATGTTTCCCTCCTGACCAAAGCTGCCTTCTTGCTCCTTTAAGTGATGGGAGCCCAGAACCAGCCTGACAGCATCAGCCCACTGACACAGCAGGGAGCTCCACAGAGCTACTAACCTCAGCACGACATGTTTGCCAAACCAAATATCACAAGTGACAGAGTTTGCTTCTATTGCAGGACTTCTATTGCTTACCAGAAATGCCTAACAAGCTGCATGAAATCATGGAGGAAAGTCCCTGCACAAAGCAAAGTTAATTCTACTACAACCTGGTTTTATTACCTATAAGAACTCTCTTGCATACTGCTTGAATCTGTTTTTTAATCAAAACTCAGGTAAAGCACAGGTTTTAACAGCTCTGTGAAAACTAAACAAGAGTTTAAATGGCAATTTATAGTAACATTTCAGGAGGCATTCATAAACATTCTTAAATCAATCAATTTTCATTGGTACACAATCACACTGTCCGATTCCATACTTTGTCCCTCAAATAATTTCTTCAAATTGCAGCTGAGGTTACTTCCAACAGAGGAAGGAAAGGTTTTGGTTGCCCTTCCTAATAATTTGTTATTCAGTTCCATTTTGAACACAGAGAAAGTCAAATACCTACACCTTCAATAAGCATGTAATAATAATATTATGGAATTAGTAGTCTGCAAGGATCTGCATGCCCACCGGCAAGTAGTTAACATTTGGAATACATTTCTTTCACCAATGAAGACAGAACCAGCACACAATAGACGCTATTTCAATTTTTTGAAAGCGGAAATTGCAAGCAAGATAAAATGATGCTTTTATCAAAGCATGGAAGTGGGTGAAAATTGCTTACTAAACACAAATTAATAATAACTGTCTAGTAACACGTTTCAGTATCAGCTTTGAACCTCTCCCCCTCCTCCACTGAATGAGTACCATGTTTCTTGCTCTCCAGATCTCTGTCATCTAGAGATTTAACTTGGAGCCACAGTGCTTGTATTCATTTTTCTTCTCCTTGATCTCTTACTCAATTTCTGATTGCTGACAATGCTTTACTATGCACTAGAGGTCTCTGATGTAACAAGATTTTCCAACAGACAAAATCACCTTGGAAATTACAGGCAATGGAGCTGTCTTCAAGGATCCAGAAACAAAACACAACTGCCATTGGCAGAGCACATCACCTGAAAGGAAGCATCTGACCATTGTGCACAGCAGTGCTAATAGAGCTATTTAATCTCAACAACGGACTGAGAATAGCTCAGTTATTTGCACCACATCAATTTAAATTAAATTTCAAATGCTAAGTGAGCACATCTTTTGGACACAACATCCATTCATCAGTCTGTACCATTTGAAGGACAGCAAGCCCTGCTATTCCATCACTTAATGGTCTTGCACTATGCAATGCTCGTTGGTGCCACTAGCTAATTTTACTCTCCATTTCTCTCTTGCTTATATGAAACTGCTGTGTGTAACAGAGCAAGCAATATTGGCACAGCATACAAGGAATAATACTGCTAGATTAAATATGACTTATTAGGACAATCACAGTGGTATGAAACCTGCTGCATTTCAAATAAAATAAATACTATAAAAATAAAGTTTCTACAATAATGAGGTTGAGCCATTTGAAGTAGCACAGAATCCAACGGTAACACCCTCTACAGAGGCCAAGTCAGGGCAGCTCTTCAGCCAAGCAAAAGCCACATTTGTAGCTTTTCAGGTGATTTCCTGATGTGCAAACTCCCATCTTTCAGAATACTCAGTCATGTGTGCTTAGATAGGTCAGGCCTGAGCAGGGCCTGACAAGCCAAGTCAAAGCACTTTTATTGGTGAAAGTCTCTGTGCCTGTCCCTGCAAATCATACTTCATTTGGTGACCTGGTCCTTAATTGGTTAATTAATCTCACTCTCTTAGCAGTCATATCTGTTGCCACAACAGATGCCAGCTGATGTGAGTCTGATGTTTAGTGCAAGCAGACCACAAATATCTTACTCATGCTTATCTTCCCAGGAAACACAAAGCCCCATGCCAGCCTAGCCTCAATGTGCCACAAACAAATGCCCCTACAAAGTGCTAATATAATCTGCTTGTTCTGCTTTTCCACAGTTGCATTTTCCTTGCAATTAGGCAGAGAGGATCTCTCATACGCTGAGAGAGGACCAGCACTGGAAGTTTAGCTCCTTGTCTTCCCTTCTCTTTCTTTCAGAAACCTACCCATGCCCTTTCAAGGCTTGCTGTTCCCCCTCATTTCTATTACTCTGATCACTTTCTAAGTAGGAGGATAGACCAAAAAAGCCTGGGGGGAAAAACCCCAACATACCCAACAAAACCCAATCCCTAGAGTTTTCTCTGGCTTTATTATTTTTACCTAAAAAAACTTCAGGAGGGCATTGATGCCACCTGTGATACTTTCATTTCTAGTTTATCAGTCCTTCCATGTTATGATCCAGGCAGGGAGAATATGGCAAGCACATACAACCTCAAACTGTTAAGGACCAATACAGATTTTTAAAATTATTTTTTCAAAACAAGTAACTCAAACTAATCTACTAAACTAATCTATTAAACAGTTAGAGTATTTACACTTTCAACTATTAAGCTATTTCACTGAGTCTGGTGAGTTTGGGGCTTCAGTTTCTTTGTTCAGGAGTCATGAGGCAGCTTAATATTTCAAGCTTAGAAGTGACTGATACTGCTGCTGTCATCCCTCACCCACTAAAGATTTTGATAAGCAGAGTATCCAGAAGATCTAAAGAGCTTAATTCAAGAACTGAAAAAACCTAATTGGCAGGGTGGTGCACCAGGAAGTTAATCCACCTAATTTGACAAAAAAGAGTTTACACAAAAGTATTTTTAGTGTTTGCATAACATAGCTCTGCTATTCCCATTAACTTACAAGGAAAATCTGGTGCTCAGAATAAAAACCACATGGAAGCACAGACAAGTCTGTCAAGATGAACTGCTGTCAAGATTCAACCATGAATATAATTGACCAAGATTTGCACTGGGTCCTATTGACCAAACTGCCCTGTTGAAATGTTATTACTTTTTTTCCAGTGATGCTCTTGATGTTCTACCTAGGTCACTGCAGTCTTCTCTGACCTTGACATCTTTGGGTACTGACAGGCAATTTCTTTATCTCAGCTGCAGGGATGCTAATCTTCATTAGCGGTTGATCACCAGCTGAATATCTGCTCCTGCCCTTGGGCTGAGTGCAGGGAAATAACAGAAGATAAGAGGATCTGGACTGATAGAAACAAATGAAAGTCTAAATATAAAACTTGTTACTGTGATCCACACAAGCTGCATTTCCCCTGCTGCTTGCTTCTAGGTTCTGCCTTACAGAGATGCTGTTTGTATGTTGGTTAGACTTCAAGGGTAGGATATGGGCATGTTCTGCGTATGGCAGTGTCCTTAAATATGCACTGCCCTGTGAAGAAATTGTAAGAACTAAGGAACTATAAACAGGAGGGAGCTACAGTCCTGTCTGCTCCATTTACAGTGTAATCACTTTTAAAAAAATAAATATTGTAGTTTGAACTACAGCTGAGGAGATTTGCTTTTGTTTTTCTGTTTCTGTCTGCCATGTGGAAGGTCAGCAGAGAGAAACACCATTTCCAGCTGCTGTGTCTCCATACAGCCTCGATACAAAGAGCTTGTGAACATTTCTTCAGCATCATGATTTTACCCAGCTCCGTCAGTCAACATCTCACAGCAACACCACATGAGCCTGCTTTTTGGACAAAAGCTTTACCTGAGATTTAAACACTGTATTTTCCCATAAGCAGGTCCTATCCCATATTTTTTCAAGAAGTTTCAACTCTCCCATTGTTAAAGCCAATCATCTTGAAAAAGGTAAAATGAAACTAATCAAGACCATTGAGGAAATCAGTCTTATTAGTAATTTGCCAAACCAGGCAAGCCACCTGAGATTTGTTTAAGGATCAGGTGGATATCACAGCACACAAGCTGATCGCACATGTATAAGTACAGAGCCAGTAAGGGCAGCCGGGCACATAAGCCACACCTGCCTATGGCAGCGAAATTTCAGTATCCTTTGTTGTCTGGAAAACATGGGATAAGATCCCCACACTAAATCCTTTGTGTACAGTAATGTCAGAACCTGCAAAGACTGCACTTCCTCCATGTAACACAGTAATGCTGAATGTCTGTGTCTCATGACCTTCAGACACAGGGAGCTCCCTGTATTCTCTTCCATGTTGGCTACCTACTTGCCTTTTGCCTGTCCAGACTTGTACTGGATTTATTTTAACAGGCCAGATGGATTCCTCATGGCATTTTGATGAGTCAAAAGGAGCAGAGAGCTAATTTAGGATCATCTGAGATGCTGGCAGAGCCACCTTTTTTACTGCCATGGCCGTGAAACAATATAAACAGGACCGAAAATGCCCACACTTCTATAAAGACAGCCTGGACACCTCCTCACACAGCTCAGAATTTTGTGCACCCTCATGTTGTCTCAGTCCTTAGTTTTGCAAGTGACATCCAGGGCTGTCAGTATTTCTTCTCCAGAGTATTCATTACACACTGAACTCATCACATGGTTGGCATCCTATTCAAGACATCAAATCTCAGAGCTTGCCTCAGCCTCATCATTTCTCAAACTTCCTTCTCATAATATTTAAAAGAATATATTTAACTCCAATTTCCCTCTGGGGGTGGGTGTGGGGAGGTGAGGACATGACACATAACTGTTATGTACATGATTTCAAATTGGTTATAGATATTGTATTTTTCAATGAGTCTTCTTAAAGCCCTGCATTTTCAGTGCAGCCCACCTCATGATGATTATAAAGAACGCCCAAACACAATAGTAAGTCTGAGAAGTGCTTTGCATTTGTGATGAATCCTAAGGGAGGGAACATGATCCATTCTGTAAAACACTGAGCACATGGCAATATCCACATCCGCAATCCCAAAGGACAAAGGGTAGTTACAAGCACCCAGCTCATAAGTTATGTTCTTTACAGAACTATTTTTAGAGTTAGTTTCCATTGCTCCAAGGAGCAAAACTGTATTTTAAAAAGCAAATTTAAAACAATGTTCTTTCAGAGGTCCTGGTTGCCTTTTGATGGATAGACAGTCATCTACATTGGAATAAAAACCCCTTAGTCAGAGTGCTATCTTTTATTTCTCTGCTTTTTGAGTAGCTCCTGCTGGACACAGGAGCTCTGCTGCACGGAGGGGAGGATCTGGAGACAGCACGTGCATTTTGCTGTGCATTCAGTCTTATTTTAAGGCAGCCAAGTAAACAAGCAAATGCCAGTTCTCTTTAAGCAATGTACATTGCCGGTCTCCGCTATGAACGACTTCCCACTAATGTGAACAAAGATCCGCCTTCCCTCATTCCCAGCCAAGATGACAAGCCCTGCACCTTCACTTGCTATATATAGATTTAAATTAGAAGTATTAACTGAGCCTGTACAAATGTTGACCAAAGGAACAACTAAAATTCAAGGCCCTGGTGACCTTTGGTGACAGAAGGGGTAGTATTGATGACATTAAAAATGACTGGTTTATGTTTCCATTTGTGGAGGTCATTCATCTCCCTCTTCTCCCAAAAGAGGGAGATACTCCTTTTTCTAAAGGAACAGCTGGTTACCCTCCACTGTAATCTTTTGTTCCCAAGAACTTTAGTCTGTCCATATTTTCCTGTGTTTTATGGGTTATCTTTTCCTGTATTTAACTGGTCATTTCAAGTCTGCTCACAGGAAAGGCAGCTTTAAAACCATTTACTCTCCCAATTGATTTTTCTTTCTAAAAAATGTATCACATGTATGAAACAGGCAGGTTAGCAGGAGGTAGGAAATGTTTGCATTTAGTTTTTATTTGCTATCAGACTGCATCTGCTCCCCTTTTCAGAGTTAAGCAAGGTGCCCAGGGCTAGTAAGAAAACCAACAACAACAAATCCCCCTGTCTGCTCTGCCCTTTAGAGGGTGCTCTATTCCTCAGCCCCGCCTAGGCCACTGCAGTTCAGGTCCCTGCAGGCTTTGCTGACCACACAGCACATCTCACCACCATGACACAGCAAACAAACAAACAAATCCAGCTGTTTCCATCCTGCATCTTGTCATACTCTAAAAATATCACTGTAAGGCTTTGAAGTTTAAAGCAAGCTAACTGTTCTCTGCTATACCTACGATACAATTAAACCAACCATTGTGTTAAGGAGGTTGTCCTAAACACAAAGCTAAAATGCCCCTTTTATTTCAAAACCACTGTAAGGAACATAATATTTTCTGAAATTCATTGTGTTCAAAACTAAGGATTCATTCTAGATATATGTTAAGGTTTATGATTCATCCCATTATAGCTAGTACAGAGCCTCTTAAAGGAAGAAGACAATGTTCAGAACTAAAACCTCCTTCCTTTATCCCTCCTGCTTTTGTAAGAGCCAGCATTTACACTTAGCTAAAGGGCAAGAGCATCATTGCTCCTGCAGTTAAGTGCTCCCTGGGCCCATTTATCTCCAGCTAATAATCCAATTTGCCTGGATGTACTTGACTCCAATAGGAGTGCAATTCACAGAGCAACTGCAGAAGGTAGTTCTTAAGGGACTCATCATATTACATGGAGACAGGCATTTTAAATAGAGAACATATTCTGCCGGAGTGAGGTACACTCATGCTTCAGTGACATGGCAGTACTATGGCTTGCCTTATTTCACAGCTCCCACTTAAAAAGCAAGCAGCACAAAAACTGTTTAATCATTCATGGATTCATTTTACAGAATGCAGAGGCTGTAAACAGTAATTTTGCTTTTGTTTCTCATCCTACACCAAGGATAAAAGAGGAAAGTGAAAAAGACAGAAGTAATAAAGAAAAAAAAAAGAAAAATAGACAATTACTGTAAAAGCATCACTCTCTTTTTTCTACTTACTTTGATTCAATGGGTTACAGGTGTCTCACATCCAGAAAACACAGAAATATATCACAACGATCACTTTCACATAATACTTTTCTTTGTATTCTTTTTTGAAAGGTTATGGAAAAGTTTGACTTATTAATGCATAACCCTCTCCACCACCACAAAAAAAAAAAAAATCATCTCTCTTCTAGTCATTGTATTTGGCACCTCATAATCCAGCTCACATTGTGGCAATGCTTCTGGGGGAAGGATTTACATAATTAAACATATCACAGCACAAAAAGAAGATCTGTGCTTTTAAGCAAGACCTCAAGAGCCAAGTAAATTTCTTACAAAACACAGTATGAATTTAGTGGATCTCTTTTTGGGACCTAAGTAGAGATGTTTTCCAATTGCAGTAATGAGAGGAATGATGGAATTGCCTTTACAAACAAGCTGTGGGTCTGCAGGGAGATAAAACTAGCAATGAGAGATAAAAGAAACAAGAGGAAGAAGAAGAAACTGATTGACGAATGGAAAAAGATACTTGCCTTTACAAACAAACTCTAGGTTTGCTGATAAATGAAACTGGATATTGAAAGATGAAAGAAACAATGGGGGAAAATCATTAATTCCATAAGAATTAAAAATCAAAAGGGACAACTATACATCAGAGGGGAGTCTTAGTATCAGGCATTCCTGGAAGTCTCTACCTCTCAAGTACCTCAGCCAGTGGGGAAATAGAGAGGGAAATGCGGCTGGGAAATTAGGAGAAAAAGAGAGGCTGTGTCCTCCAAAAATTTGAGAGATTCCAGGGGAATCCCCATGGCATCTCCCTTTATTTGAAGAAAGTAAAAGGACTCCTCTGTCTGCTTTTTGGACATAAACCTCTGATGCTTGTGGCTTAATTTTCATGACATCTAGACCAAAATCCACCACAAAGTTTTCTTCAGTTTACTCACGAGGCTGGGTGTTGTTTACCTCACCTTCTCTCTCCTCAGGCAATACCTGAAATTTTCACTACAGCTTCTTCACGCACTCCAACTCCCAAATTCACCTGGCTACAGCTCAAGCTCTTGCTTTTCAGCAGCAAAACCTTCTTCAGCTGCTACTTGTGTGGGGACCCAGCTGTAGCTCACCTTCACAGAATCATACAATCAATTAGGATGGAAAAGACCCTAATAATGAGAACTTTAATTAAGTCTGACCACTATCCATATTCTGAAACACACTTCTGAGGTAGAGGAATCTAGGAAATGCTGCTTTGATTTAACAACACTATCAGGGCTGTTGTGCCAGATCTGAGGAAAAGATCTTTTTAAGAATGCCAGGAGATGATGAGCATTCCTGGCACATGCACAGCCCCTTGATCTCCCACTTGAACCTTCCAAACCTGAATTATTGATTTTTCCTCCTTGAATCTATTGTCTCAGAAAACTAATGTTGCCATGGTATCCCAGTACTTTAAATCCAGACCTGAATTTATGTGACTTTTCCTGAAGATGAGGAAGGAGATTTGTCCCCTTTTACCAAGAACCACACCAAAAAGAAGCACATTCAATGCTCAGCAGCCCTGGGAGTGCTGGGGCATATCCATGGGTACAAGTATTCCTCCAGCACAATCGAGAACCTGGTCAAAACAATGCTGGGGTTGAGTGCTGGAAGGAGCTGGAAGCAGCAGAGTTACCCTTACATTCACATTATGTGTGGGAGCTAATACAAAGAAACTTAGAATGGAGCGTTGACTCATAACGATACTAATGCAAAACCTGCTCCTAGAAACAAATCCTGTTCATTTTTGCTGGCCTTTCCATGTCTTGACAAGAAATGAGAGAAACAGAGCATTTAGTTGATTCTTGTGCAAACAAAAAAGCTTTCATCCACCTCACATCTTTGCTGACAAGATGACAATGCGTGCCCTTTCTTAAAATTCAGTTTGGAAGTACCCAGCAGAGATGCCTGAAGATTTTTACTTTTCATGTATTTTTCATATATTTGTAGTTTTGTCGACTGTTATTACATAGTTCTATAGCTTCTAGCACTTTCCCTGCCCTTTCTCTCACATTTTAGAACAATAAGCTAACCCTTTCTACCACATTCCTGAAATTCTGTTTAGTCTTCTTTTCAAGAAGAGGAATTCTAACAAGGACACTGTTTTGCACTAGAACTTAGAAGACACAACAAGAACAAGGGCAAAGAAGTCCCTGGAACACCTCCAAGGTGCAGAGCCCAAGGGTGAGTTGCTGGGGAAACTGATCTCTTATTGTATGTATCTGCTAGATATAGTAATTAATCAACCTTATAAAATTTGTGGTAAATCAATCATACATGTGCACAGAGCCATACCTGTGCATCTGAAAGCTTTCATTCAAGATCTGCTTTTTGTATTGGTGCTCTTCATACCATTTGTAAAGTTTTTGTCTTTGATTCTAGGCAACAGCCCATCTCAGACAGTGCTGGTTCCAGCCCCCAAAAGCCACATGCCAGGGGCTGCCTGCTCCTTCCCTCCAGCACTGCCTCTCCCCTCACCAGCAAGCTGGGCACTGCACATCTCAGGAAAGCAGAACTCTCTCCTGAGCTTCTGGACATCACTTCTGAACCTAGATATAAACATTGAAGCTGCCACATGGTCTGCAGAGCGCTGACTCGCTGGAGCATAGATTTACTGCTGCCCAATAACAGAGTAACATTTCTACCTAAGCGAGCCCTTTAACAGAAATTTCATTAGGGAGAAAGGTCACCTCTCTAATTTCCCCTATAAATCCAATAGTACCACAGACAAATCTATTTCTACATCTGAGGAATGGCATTATAACTTCACTTGAATGTCACAGCAACACACACTGTGTGGTAGTGCAAGCAATGCAGGTGAAAGCAGAAGAATTTCCTTCCATCCAAGGCAGTGATTTTCACTCTGTGGTAACAGTTAAATTTTTTTTATTTTTTTTTTTGTCCCTCTCTACCATTTTATCTCATGGTTTTGTACTGCTCAGCCTTAGTTGTAGAACTGCGGTGGTTTTATTTTGGAGATTCATGTGGGCAGAACAACCTCAGCAAAGTTAAAATAGATACATTGATTTGTTGGTGTGGGCAGTAGTGGCTGCCTCTGAATGTTTTCCTACTAGTGGCTTGTGCTGTCTTCTTGCCTGCCCTTTCTGCAAAATGGCAAGCCCCATAGAAGAAGAAAATAGTTTGTTTCCTGTCAAGAGCTGTGCACAAAACTCATGATGACAAAATTGTCTATTACTGTCTGGTGACAGCCTTAAATTTAGGATGTTGCAGATTGTTTCCCTTGGTAGCTCATGCATACATTAAAACTATCAGCTTTTGTATTTCTCTGAAAGTTTACAGACGACAAAATAGCTGCAGGAAGGTCTGTGTACACAGGCTTATCTGCAGCCCTGCTAACCCCTCGCTCCCTTGCTCAGGACCTACCATGGCAATCACGGAACAGGCTCAGAGTAAATGACTGGATTTCTTTCCTCTAAAGGTGCTCACTTCCCTTCTCAACATATTTAAAGCATATTTCTAGTTAGGAGACATAACCATAGTGATGCTATTAAGGTCTGAGCTGTTCAAACCATTGCTATTGTTAGTATTTCCCATTAGAGGAATGGAGGTAGCCAACCCCAACAATGCAGCCAGAGCCAAATGCAATCAATTACAGACACTGAAATGAAACTTTTATGTCCTGAGTCCTTAGACTTGCTTCCTGGGGACTTTTGGCCTAAGAAGTCAGTAAAACAAGACAGCTTGGTCTGAATGAATTGTGGCCTGTGAACTGCCCACAGAGACAGGTCCCAGCTGAAAGGGACAGGGCTGCTGCTGCCCATTGCTGCAAGGAGCACCTTCCTTCTCTTCTCATCCCTGTGGAGTGTGGGAGATGATGTATAGCACAGGCATCTTAGAAAGTGATGCCACAGGCTGATTTACTGGAAAGCCTCTTCATGCTGTTCACCCTCGTTAGTTTTTATTTTAAACATCTTGTTATGTTAGCCTGACAGTCCTCAAACTGCAGCTTCATTGGACTGGCTGAACTTAATACTGACTTTCTGTTCCATGTATTTATATACTCATGTATGCAGTTCTTCCTCCCTCATATAGCTGTTGAGCATCCTTTCAGAAAGCCATTAGATGCCAACTTAATGTTAAAAAGTTATTTAACAATTGTCCATAACGAGGTCATGGTCTCACAATCTCTATAAAGGCAGATAAATGTAATTTACTTGTCTACAAGTATGGCAAACTGAAGCTCAAGGGTGACAATGTTTAAGGCATTTCTGGTCCAGCCTTCTCTGATGGGGCTTTCTCTTGTACAGCTGTTGAAGGGGGATGATATTATGTTGTTTAAAGCACTTAATTACAAAAACTATTCTATTCTATTCTATTCTATTCTATTCTATTCTATTCTATTCTATTCTATTCTATTCTATTCTATTCTATTCTATTCTATTC
>PYHW01009732.1:649428-695303 GCA_013186435.1 Turdus rufiventris | reverse complement strand
ATTCCATTCCATTCTATTCCTGGGATAGCTCATCAAGTTACAACCAGGGCTTCAAACAGGATTATAGTCAGTGTGTGGGAATCTTCTTAGCTTGTCCTTGCTGTCAAACTGAGTCCAAATTTATCAGTGAGATGCTGTTCATCATCTGCAGGTGAAACCAAGCATTAGAGAGCTGGAGAGGAAACACATAAACCCCTCCTCCCAAACACACACTCTATCCCTCAGCATTCAAAGCTCCTGTATGTCTTTATTCTAATGTACATCAAGGCTTTTAACAAGTGACAATGCAGAAGGTTGTCACATAAATTAATTAACCTTCTGGGAGACCTGCATAGGTACTTTTGATGCAGTAGGAGCAAATTTACAATGGCTTATTGATAATATAAAAGAAGTGATGATGTTTTCTGCTAACTTGGTTGCAACTAACATGATACTATATTAATTTACTTCTTAGCTTAGGATGTCTAAATTTAGCAGTAAGGATATTTTAATAGAAGAGTATTAGTAGGCCAGAGCATATTAACATTTGCTTAATAATAACACTAATATTTCTATATCTGTCATAAGGGGATATGAAAGAAAAAAGCTAACTCCCAGAATAAAGGATACTTTGCAGTATTGACTGCCAGATATTAACAGCTAGATTAGTTTGATGGATTAAGGTAATAAAAGAATATATTATGATCTTGAGGATGGATTGCCAAAAATAAGATCCTGGAGAATCTGTATTTTTGGCCATTGTTCCCACATCAGCCAGGTCCTGTGTCTGGAGCTACATGGCATAGATTTTCTTTCCCGGAGCACTTCGCTGTTTTTCCTTAATACCATTGATTAAATTTCTTTTTTTTTGCTCTTCTTTTTTTCTTCTCCTTTTTTTTTTTTTTTTTAATGCAAGTACATAATGTTTTCTATAACTTCAATGAGGCTGTTAGCATCAGAAATAGAGAAAGAATATACCCTGGGAATTTATTTGTCATATAGCTCTTAAAAAATGTTATTTTCAGAGAGGATGTATGAATGGGAAATGGTCTGCAGCCAGAGAGGGGAGGCCAAGGTGACCAAATTCGGGATGGGTCCTGCAGGCTGTGTCCCCTATGAGGGTGGTGTGGGGCAAAGGGTCAGGCTGGGACCTCTCAGACCTCTTACCTACCTGCAAGGCAGTTTTTCCAGCTCCTGCCATCCAGCCATTTTCCCCACTGTGACTATGACTTTGTAGCTTCTTTCAGAGGAAGGTGGCTGCTGTTCGTATTCACCAAGGTGAAATTTCTAGTGGCAGGCATTTGTCTTGCCTTCAGCCCAGATTTCTTTAATCAGCTTACTTGTCTTTAGTAAGAAAACCTGCTAGTCTCTTCATGCCACAACCAATGGCATAGCTAGGGGGAAGTTATGTACTGTACTTTGAGCTACTGCCCTGCCACAGCTGAAATATGAGCTCCCCTACCTGAGATGCACCATCTGCAGTTGTCATCCGCTCCTCTGCTGAGCCAATTCACCTAAGTAGCAGAAGAATAGCCCAGAACAAGTAGTAAACACACCCCCGTGTGACAGTAGGACAGTGGAGGAGCCAAGGTGCCTTGGCAGCTGTAAGAGGAGGTACAGGTGGGGACAGGACCTTCTCAGTGGCAGCTACTGCAGACCCACCCAGCCCCAACAACAGAACATGACTATCACATCACTTTCTCTGCTGTGCTTGGCTGAAGTGTGGAGATGTTATTCTCTTCTCCTGACAGGAACGAGAGCTTCCCATGAGCTGAAGGAACTATCCTCTCAGTTTACTCAGAGGTAGAAATTTTTGGAGCCACACGAACCTGTGTGTGGCTGGCCCTAGGGCTACTTAGTAAACACCTAGCTGTCAACATGTGTCACTGGGCTCAAAGCCAGACAGAAATCACCCCATCTATGTATGTAGGCACTCAGAGAGCTGTCAGAACAGATTAATCTTCATTTGTTGCCTGCCTAGATATTATGTTTTCAGGCCTTCTTGGAAGACTGTAATGAATTAAAAAGAAAAAAAACCCAAAGAACCCACAGAATTAAATTATCATGTTTCCCTTCCCTCTTTCTTGTGGGGAAGAAATGAATGGGCTTTGTGAGTGATAGTCAATAGCAAGGAAACCCTGCAGAGAAAATAGCGTGCACCCCTCAAGTGTGTGGTGCACAGCCCCAAGGCAGCTGTGCTCACTGGCAAGTCAAGTACTCAGAGAATGCTCTGGTAGCCTTTGGTGGCCAGGTGACTGTGTCAGCCACTTCTATTCACACTCCAGCAAACTGTCTCCAAATGAACCCTGAGCCACATTTACAGCCCTTCACAGATGAACATAACAGATTATTTGAATTTGAAAACAGCTTGTTTTGTGCTTTGCTTGGTAACTATCAACTATCACAAGGTGAAGCCTGTTCTCACTTTTCTATGACAGACTGTTCATTCACATGGAGAATTCCCTAAATTTGGAGACTCACTTGCTTCTGGGTATACTGAGTCTGGCTGGGTGCTGTGCTTTGGACTGGGGACTGCACAGTGCCAAGGTCTTTTCTCTTTCTCAAACAGCTGGGAGTGGGCAAGAAGCTGGGAGATGCACAGCTGGGACAGACAGCAGATCCCACCTGGCCAAAGGATATCCCATACATATTGTGCATTGGGAAGAGGAGGAAGGGAATAACTGTGGTGACAAGAAACCATCATGCATGCTTTCCAGGAAGTGGCTAAATGTCTACCTGCCCATGGGAAATAGTGAATTAATCCTTATTTCCCTTTGTTTTCATAGACAGCTTTTGCTTTCCCTATAAAACTGATTTTAGCTCGGTGCACAAGTTTGTGGGCTGCAGATGACCCAGCACATTAGGTCAAGAAAAATCTGAGCTAAATTGTCTGGGACTACATGAATCAGGCTCAGTGGATAATAAATCTTACCTTCTTTTTCGGAAAATACTTTGAGTGTGCCTTCAGACAAACACTAAATTGGACATGTAACACTATAGCAGAGAGTCACTCAGAGAGGGCTCTGGGTTAGAGATTAGGGAGATTGACCACTGAAAATATTTAACTCATCTGCACTGTACCATGTGGTCATTGGTTTTGGCTTTTACCTCCTTTAAATAACGAGTCTTTGAGGTGTCTTTAATTTGTCTTTATTCTTCAGTCAAACAATATCATCACTGAATCGAAGAACGAGGTTACTGGTTGAAATACAAGTGCAGTGTGAGACAAATATGGAAGATAACACTTTGCAAATAAATTAATACAGAATAATTGTCTTTGCATAGTTCAGAAGTGAAAAGTAGGAGGCAGCAGTGCGCACGTGCTGTGAACTGACACACACCACCACAAAAACCCAAGTTCCTAGGCGAACTCTTGCAGCTGCAAAGAAAACAAACCAAACCAAAAATACCTCAAACCTCAGAGAGCACTAACTATTAAAAACCAGGCAGAAAGGGAACTAATAAGCATTTTTTTCTTTTTCTTTTTTTTTTTTTTTTCCTTAACAGACCATGCTGCAGAAAGAGTGTTTTCTCCACAGACAGAGATGCTTTTAGATAATCTGCCTTGGCATCCCATAGCCTGTCATACCCGACTGTGATGCTCCTTTGTTGCTGCCCATCTGAAGGCCTATTACATTCTGTCCCTGCCGAAGCTGCTCTTCTGAAAATCCTCGTCGATTCTGCTGTGCTTTCCTGTCCAGATACACAAAAAAAGCAACACACATACATGCCATCATTCTGTGTATGATCATGAAATCACACAGGGGTTGTGATCATGAAAATCAATCTGAAATTGGCTCATATCCCTTGTAATGCAATGAAGTCATTTGCAGCATCCCATGTGCTGGACAATACTGGCTGGGCTAATTGCTTTCCTGCAGATAGAAGTAAGGCTCTAGTCAAACCTACAACACTTTAGACTTTCACTGTTCCTGTTACTCCAGAACCCCAAGGGACTTCCCCAGAAGGTGTGACAGGTAAACTATTTATGCAGTGTTGTATATAAAACACAAAATAGGGTTAATTAAAGCTCTTAACAGATGTAGTCCATGGGATCTGATCCATGAGACACTTACCTGTGCTGTACTATAAGTTGATACCCATCTGGAGCAACAGTAAAAACTAGTATAATTTAACTCAATGGAGTAAATAAAAGCTGAGTTTACCAGAGCAGCAATGGGTCAGAGAAGGGACTTGCTCGTTTTTGCAGAGGGGACATTGGCTGTCTGCAGGATAGAATGTTTGCTTTGTTGCCATTTCCAGATCTCTCACCTCCTAAGCAATATATTTCGCCCTTTGCACCTGTGTCTTAACTGTATGACAGTCCTTTATCTTCTGTCAAAACATACTGACCACTTTTGTTCAGTGTCCCTGGTCTCAAAAGCCCTTTGGATCAATGAACCTTTGTTGGAGCATAAAAGGAGCCTTTTTCTCCCTGAAAATAGCACTGAAGGCCAAAGTGGCGGCTAAGAAGAAGGATAAAGTTTGCACTCTGCTGCCTCACAAGAAACTGTTCATCTTGGATTCATCTTTCATTTCTACTAGGAAGGGAAAACAAGTGATTTACGATGGAGAAGGACCAGTCTGTTGCCATCAAATGAGCCATATGAGTTGGCAGAGTCCCAGACTGAGGGAGGTTTTCCATCCAGCATACCCCACTCCCATGTGGGTACAATCTATTTCCCTGGTCTATCTGTTTGTCCTGTGATCAGGTTACAGGTTACCCTGCAACATGGCATCGAGTTACAATCCCTCTTTTCTTCCCCACCCCTCCACTAGATGAGAATACTAGATTAGGTACCTGCTGTGATTGAAAACCATCAACATGATCCTTTCTGTGAGGGTCAGATCCTGCACTGTGCTGGGAACCCTGGCTCAAGTCCAAAAAAGCATTTAAACTCTCTGCTAGGCTCAGGGTGTTCAGGACATTGCAGGAGATGAACACACGTCCATGTGAAAGCCCAGCAAAGCAAAATGGGGAGAAAGATCCAGGACTGACTAATCATTTTTTCAGAATGAGTCCTCAGGTGGTGAAGGATAGACTATAGATCCCACAGCTCTTGCCAGAAAGCTCACTGTTTTGGAGGAAGCTCTCAGAACTGCAGTGCCTCAGAGAGCAGGCTCCTTTCACTGCTGCTTAATTTCCTTTCCAGAACACTTACACAGGCAGCAAACTGCTGCCAGGATCTCCATGAGAGGATGTTTTTAGAGCAACTCCTATTACCTAATTGAATCTCAGGTTCACTGTGTCTGCCTCTATTTTAATTTAAAAAACAGGAAAGCATTCTACTGTTCTTTTCTCTTTCCTCCTAGAATTTTTTGCTATGCTGATGAGTACTTCCATAGAAAGTCAAAAAGTAATTAAACAGGGGAAAAAATGAGAACTGCAAGGAAGAAATAAAAGGATAGACTAAAGGATAGCCTGGATATGCTAATAAAAGTTAATTATATATATAGCTTGGATCAAATAGATTTTTACCATCATAAACCCCACATTTAGTATATGATAGTCTTACAGATAACCTGTACAAGATTTGTTTATAGGTGGAATTGGCCTTAACTGAGACTAAGAAAAGAGGTGAAGGCAAGTCTACTCACCTGCCATGTCTCACACTATGTCAAGTTCTGTTTGACCTGTCTGTTGTCACTCTTACCTAAAACTGAGCACACCAGATCTGTCACATTTTTGTGCCAACTTCACACCCGTGCTTGTGCTTGCCAAGGCACAGGATAACAAACAGCTATGGATCCATGAACCTTGCTAGGGCAGGCAAGGCATCAGTCTGATGGCACTGGGGATGTGAGACACTGCCAATGGAAAGTTAAATGACTTAGCTCAAGTGTGGCTTTATCCTAATCACTGTAGATCCCTGCATGGATACTCTCATGCCCTTTGACATTGGTCTCTCAATTTAACTTAAGGCGATTAAGAATCAGCCTGAAAGCCCTGAATTATGAGTAACACTGGGGGGCAGTGAGGGTGTTTGGTCTGCCCAAAGGGATAGAGAAGCTCAGGAAACAACTCCTGACTGGCAACATGCTGTAACACCAGCTTTCCTTAAGGCAGAGGCTGTAACATGGTATTTCACAGGGACTGCAAGAGATTGGGGTTGGCTGCGCAAGCAGCACAGGCTGGACTGACAGCTAGAAGAGAAGAGAGGTGATCACATCTTCATCCATGCCAACAAAAACTGCTCCCACCCACAATTAAGAGTCCAGATGAAAATTAATTTTTCCATGTGGGACTTTGTTTTAGTTACATAAGACAAATAAGTCTGTCTGGGTCATAGTGATTTCATGTCTGGTTTATATTAAAGAATGTAACTGGATTTGAAATCAATTTTAAACCTAATTATATTCCATAAATACAAATCTATTTGTGCAGTGTATTAAGTCAATGTAACCTGATTTCATAAAAAGAATACATAGGAGTTTGCATTTATTCACCTAAAATTCAAATCTCAGATTCAGTTTAACCAGCTCAGGGTTTAAGACAAAGTGAAGTTTGCTTTATTTTTGCTGAGCCCCATCTAGACATCAGAAAATTCAAGTAAAGAAAATTCAAGCAGTCAGCACTCTTTGCTAACCTGCCTTTGACATTTCTGCGTAAGAGATACTCTTGGATGGCAGAAACTCGTGTCAATAATATGCCTGTGGGGCAGGAGAGTAACTGTGGGAGGATTTCCTTTTCTTCCTGTTCTTGCTTTATGGCCTTCTTAGCCAAAACAAATGGAATTTTGGAACAAATAAACAGCTTTGCCAAGACAGAGAATTCTTCACAGGTAAGTGGTGCTCCCCAAGAAAAAAGACGCCTAGGAAATGAAATAATTTTTGGTTTGATGAAAAAAGTAAAGAGCCTTCATGCCTTCTCTTTGCTCAGTGGTCTCTACTTGGGGGTTCACAGACATCCTTAACAGCCTTGTCTTCATTAGTCTTTCTGTGTGATGTGAGAGAGCAAACCTGATGACAAATGTACACTTTTCCTGCTTCCCTTCTCTAGCCTCCAGAGAGAAAAACCTCCCTATTACAAGGAAACTTGAGAAATATTCTTCCCCTCCTTTCCCAATAAATTTCCTGAAAGCCTAAAGGCAGATGATATTACCATCTTCCCAGGGAAGGCAGCTCTGGGCAGCTGAGCTCTGGACTTTACCTGTGGAACCAGGAGGGATCTCCTTTGTAGCAGCCATCATCCTTGGTGACTGCCAAGCTGCCCAAGGCCATTAAGGTTCTTTGCACTGCTGCCATGTCCTTCCCTAGAAAGCCAGACAGTGGAATTAATGCAGGAAATCCTTGCACAACAAATAGCTTGGCACACTGAAAAACAGTTTTATCTGATGTATTAACTAACTCCCCCAGGCCCCTAAAGATGTGCATTAATAGAATTATAAATGCTATAAATTGCTGAAATGAAAGTACTGACATGCAAGAGCTTATTAAAAGTCAACAAAGGGATAGAGTTAAAGCAAAACTAATTTTTTCAGATATTTTTAGGTTTCCAGGCCTTTGATTATTTTAATGCCTTCCTTCATACCATTTTAAATCTATAGAATCCCTTTGACAAAATTTTCTCCTAAGGAGGTATTACTTTGGTATACAAATAGTGGTAATATACTCAGTAAAATGTGGCTGAAGCAGAATAGTTTGTTAAATAACAGTGCTGTGTCTCAGTTTATTCAGAGTGAGTTTGATCCCTTTGCTAACAGAGCTCATAGCAGTTCTGGGAGCCCTGTGCAGATAAATTCTATTAGTCCTTCCCAAATTAACTATCAAAGTACCTCCCTAAACCTTCCTACTTATTATGATACTATTCAGTTTCATACCTTTAATTTCTTCCATTTGGTCCACTATTTTCCGACATTATCCCTTGCTATCTTACTTCATTCCTCAGTTTAGAAAGTCAGGGCTTGTCTCATCTTCAGCCAAATAAAAGTTACATAACTTATTACCCAATCCAGACATGCTACCTTTTGGAAAACTTTCTAGCAAAAATAAGTTGCAGCAGGTACTTCCAATTGTGTGAGGTGGCAAGTTATTGGAAATCTGCTTTTTCTTCTCCCTTATAAAATCCTTCCATAACCATTTATATTACTCCCCTCTCCTCTTTCATTCCAGTTCTTCCTCTTTCCTAAAGGAACGTATCTAGTTAACAGATCTGATTGTGGTTCTTCACATGTGAGAACAAGCAATTCAGAAAAAAGGTGACACCAGAGACAGGATGATAACAGAATTCAGAAACACCTCCAGTGGATCAACATTAATGAACATCACTGTGGATGAGCTTGAGTGTAGAGGGAAGGGAGCAGGGCACACTCTGTGTTTATGTGCAGCATCAGCCTGATTACAGGCAGATGCAGTCCAGGCTGAAGTGAGGACAACACACTAAAGCTGAAAACATTTATCAGCTTCCAACTGTACCTGTCATACAGACTACTAAAGTTTATGAAAATCCTATCTGCAGGGGACCATTTGCTCAGAAAATAAATTGCTAGCCCTGCAGAATGGATATGTTTTACATCCTATATTTTACATTTTACTGCACTTAAGGCAAAGACCAGGTCCTTGCTCGGGAGGGCTGCAGAGCCAACATCCCCCAGGCTCACATCCCCAGGCAGGAGCATGAGCAGGAACCTCAGAGCTCCCCAGAGCAGCAGATGCACCATATGCTGTAACAGATGCCACACAGAGCGTCCTTGGGATGCCTCCCATACAACAGGAGTGCAGTGACTGCCTGGGATGAAAGGAGATGAGGAGAAGGATTTAAAAGTGAATCAGCTGAATAATGACGGCAAGCGAAGGAAAAAAAAAAGGCAAAAGGAACAAAAGACAGGCAGTGAAATATGATGATCAGCCGTGCAGAGCCATCTGGCAGCCCCCCCACGCTCTGCTCTGCTTTATCTGTCAGTGACGAGTGGGAGATGCTGCAGGGGGAAAACTGAGAGAGTGGGAGCTGAATGACACGTGACAAAACAAAGCCACGGCTCTGCTCTGCAGAGACTCCTTGCTGCATATCAGGAGTGCTGGGGGTGAGGGAAGTCCTGAACCCAAGTGGTCTTGTGTCACTTGTCCTCTTCCAGTGCAGGGCACAAAGTGCTCGATGGTCAGTATTAATTAAAAATAATAAAAAATTTAAAAACAGGGAAAAATTTAAATTTCTAATGCAGTCACCTGACAGAAGAGATCATACACCTTCCCTGAAGCTGGGTGTGACTCTGGTATTGCAGCAAATTGGAGTCAGTACTTGTTTATTGGCATATGGGCCGCCCACCTGGCCCACAGCTTCAGCCTCTCTGCAGGGACACACACTGCTGACACTCCTGCATCTCAGTGTCCTCTGCAGCGTGCTTTGAATAGCTCAGCCTTGGAGAGGAACTTGGCACTGTTCTTAAAGCAAGGAGGAAGAGGTCTCTGCTCACTTCTTGTGCTAAGCCTTTCTCTTTAGGGGAAACCTGTCTGGAAGGACCTCCTCTCTAGGTTCAGAAAGGAGAAGGTTCAAACACAAAGATGGAGAACTGCTCTGCAGACTACTCCTGAAATGTCTTTTTGTAAATGTTGAACAAATACCCAGTGGTGCAGCTGCCTTTTGCCTGCCTGGAAACGTATCAAGGAGGGATCTGTAAAAGGCAGTCGTGTATGTGGATCAGGGAAAGCTGCTCAGCACGGTACATTTATGTAAGACGGGGCCAAAAGAGAGGTGATACTTCTCCTGGATCAAGAAGCCTCAGAGATGAAAAATGCAACAGATGGACTTCGTGAGTTTGAAACAGCCAACAGCAGATCATATCCTAAAACATTTTCATTAATCATTGCTAAGAATTTCAAAGCAAAAGCTCATGGAAAACAATTAGTGCCAGGGGAAAGCTGTTTTTCAGTCACACACTTTTCTTTCCCTATAAACATACACTGACATCTCTCTTTCTAAAGGGATTATGGTGTGAAGTGTAGGAGTGCTGCAATTATGAAACAATGAACGAGAGACTGTCCTTTCTGCCCAGCTAATGCATCTCTGTTCAGACAATTCAGCCCCAAAGCAGCACAGATGCTAGAGGTCAGAGTTATGGTGAGACACAAAGAGCTCTCACTGCTGTGGAGACAGACTGTTTCATCCCAGTACTGAAATGAGCAGCAGGAAGGATTGTAAAAAGGGAGTGGGAAAGTGAGGAGTCACATATTAGCTTTGGGAAGTCTTAAAATAACAGCGAAGAAAAGTCTTGTATGTCTTCCTCCTAGGTTGCAAGTTATGTTTTGACTTGCTGTCCTCTAGAAGTTACTATCTTTTCACCTTATATCTGAGAAAAGTGATGAGTGCAAAGAAATTAGGAGACAGTCACTAGCATTAAGAGCATTTTGTCTTCAAAGCAAGTCCTTTTCCTCGTAAGGATCAATGTACCCTATTTTTATATGCACGGTGGGAAGCCATCATGAGTTGCAAAAGACTGCAAAGAACAACATATGAAATGAGTGATTATCATCCCTTACAAGATAGATGGATCTTCTCTCTCAACAGCCTGCTAGGCTGAGAGGTGGGAAGGTGTTACTTCAGGGAAGTGAAAATCCCTTCGCTTAAGACATGTAAAGATAGATTGCATACAGCACTAAAGACTGAACTGGAATAAAAAATCCTCCCCTTGTACCAAAGGTACAGATTTGTCAAGCAAATCTGGCACTCTGAGACATTTACAGCTCCCAGTAACTCCAGCTGTCTGTATGTCTTTTCCCTCTAACCTATTCATGAAGAGCTCCCTAGTCCTTCATTTCTCCAGCTGTCCTTCAGAGGAGCGATCTCTTCCACAAGTATCCTGACTGCCTGTGAAAACACACCCCACTTTCTCTTGATGTGTACTCCTACACAAACTATGCTGGCCAGCTTTCTCAGTGGATTGTTTTCCTCTTTCCACTGTTTGATTCTTATGGAAGATCTTTGACCCTTTCATATGTGCCTTTCACTGCTGTGCAGCTGTCTTTGCTCTGAGCACTCAGCCAAAGCATTGCACCACCTTGTCCAGGGAGATGCGGGATCCACAGCGTGTTTGGTTGGAGCACCAGGATGGGATGTGCCACCACAGAAGTGGGCAAAACCAGCCCCATGAATGCATAAATGACTCAGCTCTTCAGCAACTAGAACAAGCAGTTTCCATTTTGAGCATGGGATGGAGACAGACTTCACCTGTCTCTCTGTAAAACCAAAGGAGCACCCTGAGTTTTTTTGCTGTTGCCATAGTGACCTCTCCTAAAAGACTGTCTCCTTAGAGAAGCTCAGCTAACATGACATGAAGCAGTGAGTTTTGTTTCTCACTAGTCATAAATGAACCCTCATAAGCTTCACAGAGGCATATACACTCCTGGGAATGCATTTCTTAGCTCCAATTTAAGCTTTGCTTATAATTTGAAGATTGCAATAAAATTGTGTAATCAGAAAATCAGGGTTTCCCATGTTTTTACTAGGAGCTATTTACTTTTAAGCAATTAGCAGAGAGAAGAGTTGTTTTATTAGGTTGTGAATTTCTATCAGAGTGATGGGGTTTTGGATAACACATGAGCTTGGAAAGGTTCTGTTATGCCCTCAGGGTAATATAAATCCCTCAGAGGAAATAATGCAGCACTGGAAGGACATGGTAATGAGGTAAGGCAAACAGAAACAAAAGATAATTACATTAGAGGATATGCCTAGACAAAATGCACATCAAAGCAAAGTAAAATGAAGACTGTAAACTGACTTTCAGTTTGTTATTTTTACCTTCCCATAAATCCACTGTCTGGAAAATATCTGTTGTTCTTACTCCGTAGATTTCAGCAGCTTTTAAGAACTGAGAAATTTGTTCCATCTGCTTGAAAGCCATTTTTGATTCAGAGATCTTTGCAATAGGCTCATTTCCCTTTGGATGCAAACTGTTTATTAACTTGCATAACAGCTGAGAGATAAAGACAGAAACAAAATTAGAAAGCAGCCACCAAACTAGATGGCAATTTCTGCACATTAAATGATGCTGCATAATGTTTTTGACCTGGCCAGATTCTGTCAGGGACATGATTTCTTCAGTTAAAAACAAAAAAGTCAATTGATAATAATCAAAGTATATTAGAAAAGCATTAAAGCTTTCATTAACTGAGGCAAAAGCCTAACCATAAAATCCTAATCTGCTAGAAACAACAAAGCAATCACTGGTAGAGTTATATAACAACTGACAGAGAAGAAGCCTCATGCCCAAGCCAAAAAATAAGCAATGTCAATTGAAATGTTGTTAAAGTCACTTTGGCAGAGATTCAATGATTAGCATAGTCTTACAGCCGCTGCAAACAGCAGCATCTGCCTGTTGTTCAATAAACCAATGGAATTCAATGTTTTAGCTACAGAATTGTTCCCAAGAAGACAGTTATGACACAATCCTATCCTTCAAATTTGCTATATCTCTTTGCCTTTCCTTGTCACCACTCATTATTTCTTTAAGATAAAATTGTACTTATCAGTTTAAAAAAGATCTCATTTAACTGCATGAGAAAAAAATGCTGAAGGAATGAGTCATGCTTATATATAAAACATGCATGACTCATAAGAATCATAAATATTGTACTGATCTCAGTGGACTAGTAGAATAATTTATCTTCTGAGATTAAGACTCTTCATCAAAAGGAAATAACTCTGATGCAAAAACATATATTTTTGCACTGACCATGAGCTCTGACCAATTTATCTAAATGAAGACAGAACACAGGGGGACTGTGCATACAAAAACATGGAAATGTGCAATTGGACAAAACACTTACCGTTCCATCCATCAACCAGGTCTGAAAATGTTGCCTTCCAGGAGGAGGGTGCTCTATCTGCTCTCCACACTGTACAATAATCCAGTTCACCAGCCTAGACTCTAATTCCGGGTCGTATTTCTGTTCAATCTTTTCTTGAACTTCTCGGCTTAAGCCATAGCTTGGTCCTCTGTTAGCCATCTCTGGAAACAAGGGAGAACTTAGTGGGCAGAGTCCCAGTCTACACCTCTGAAGTATGCACAGGAAAATTAAAGGATAAAAGAGTGAGCAGCCTGCCCTAAATGTTAAACAGTTGAACAGATGTTCATCAACACTGAAAGTAACTGTATGGCACCGGGTTATAGCTCCACAGAACAGGGGAGGGATCAATGAGGGAATATCGTTTTCCAAAACCACAAATCAGGCACAACATATTTTTTAGAAGGAAGGAAAAAACAGCAGTCACCCCTGCCCAACCACAGAAACAGAAGAAAAGCAAGATTGAAAACACAGTAGGTTTTAAAGAGAGACTTCTGCGATGTTTACAGAGAACACAATAGAGTTGTCAGATCAACATTACAGCTGCCTGCAAATCCAAAAGCACTTTAAAATTGCCTACCTAATACTTGCTAATAAGAAGAAGGTTGTGCATGGGAGCTTAAGCAATCCGATTAAGGATGCAGTCCGTGTCTTCCTCAGCAGAGATGCAAGGATGGCTATCCAGAGATCAGCGCGCTGAAAAGCGAAGATGAATTTAGGAGACGAAGGCTGCCACAATGCCCTGCTGCTGCTGCAGCATCGTGGTTTGAAGAACTGTGTATTGATTTGATTTTCCTCACATATGAGGAGGGTCAGAGCAGGGGCGTTGCTAAGAGCCATTAAAGAGACCTGCCTCCTCAGTCACAGCCCAGGGATCCTGTTTGTCTCACCCATCTGCGCTCTGTTTCCATGCATCTTTCCTCAGCCTTGCGCTGCTCACCCCACCGGCTCTGATTTACTCCACCTAGTCTGCATCAACCCAAACTGCACCAAGCAGCCCGGTGACAGATAGGCAGAAACACAAATAGAGGCACTCTGTTAAATGAAGGTGATAGGGATTAGCACACATCTAGCTTATTTTTGATCATAAGCCACAAACAAACCTTTTTTCTCCCTGTTCTGCATCTTGATAACAGGCTGAGAGTTTGACAAATGATTTCTCCTCTTCCCTGTTCAAATACTGATTAAAAGTTTGAACAAGGGGAAAATAGGATGAAAAGTGAAGAAAAAGAAGGCAGATGGTAGAATACTATCATCACCCTCTCATCAGTATATATTAGGCTATCAAACAGTAGAATGGTATCCTGAAAAACAACTCAAACCATGAAACCAAGGGGAAATCACTGAAAACTAGCAAACCTACTATAAAGCACAAAGATTTTACTTCCTGCTGCTAGGAGTTAGCTAACCTCCAGTTAGCCCCTGTACAGTTGTTTACATTTTCATTATACCACTCATACAATGTGGAAGGTGAGAGAAGAGTTAAGACGAGACTTTTCTTATGGTCCGATTTAATCTGATATTAAATAAAACCACTTTGCTTCTTTCTGAGTTTCACAAGACTTGGTCAAATATCTTTCATTCATGCTGCATTATCCAGCCTAGTACGAAATAGTTTCCTTTTGGCAAATAATTAATATTCAGCTTGATATGCAAGGAGGTTGATAAACCTGAGATGGACACACAATCAGTGTGACTAACAAAAATCCTTCTGCTCCTTCTGGAAAGGTGAAAAAAAGGGGGAAAAGCCATACAGTTCCTTGTATATCTGTTGCATAATGGGCTCTTCACCCTTTACTTTCTCATTTTAAGATTCTGAATTCTCAGACTTATACTGCTTCTGATGCTGCTGGGCTTGAACAGACTCAAGAGATGAAAAATTTAATAGATGACCTAATTCATTGTTGTCCTCCACAGGCATTTCATTTAGTGCTTTCTCCTCTCTGCACTGGTAGTTTTAAACCCCTGTGAAGCACTTGATTACATAACTCAGAGCATGCTACGTGACAGGGCCACCACTTGAGCACTTTCCATCTCAGTGAACACAGGCTGAAGGCACAGCGGATGTGCAGGAACCAAGGCTGCAAGCCCAGCCTGGAGATCAGGGAAGGAACAGGCTGCAGTTGCAGCAGGGAGAGGCAGAATATGATTTGGACATCCTTTCCCTTCAAGCAGCTCTTCAGGGCTGGGCTTCACACTCTTAGGCCAGTCCCAAACCAAAAAGCTTTATTTTGCACTTTTTGCATTCTTCTGTTTAGAATGAAGCTACCTAGGGTACCTGGCTGTTTCTGGTCTCACCAAGGGGCTCAGTGCTCACTGGCAACAAGATTTCACTAAAGTCACCTACCTACCTTTGCCTCAGCCTCTGACTCTGTTTCCTAACTTGAGGGCAGGCATGAGTAATTAATTTAACTCTCCTAAGCTGCAGAGCAGAGGTTCCCCCCTTCACAGATGTTGGCTATGCAACCTGTTCTCAAGGGACTGTTCCACACTGGGAAAGCTGAAAAGCTTGTCCATCAATATCAATTTTTAATAAGGCTTTGAAACACTGGGAAACTGCAGAAGATTGGAAAAATGCCAGCTGCCCACCAACATTTTCCAAAGTACCACCAAACAAATCATGAGCCTGCTTTTTGTGCCATCAATCCTGGGGAAAACAATGGAATTTTTTTTTTTAGTGATAACGTTGATGCTATTTACTAAATGCTCTGTAATATATTAGAGTTGGCTACTTCATGACATGTTGATTAGGGAACTAAACCAATTCTGAAACAACATGACACATTAGAGAGATTAAAGCTGGCTAACTAGCAGATCCTGTAATATGACTGTAACTGAAAAATCATTAATGATGGTGTATATTTTATTCAGTTTGTACGAGAATATGTTCCCAGGCCTGAACTATTTAATGTTTTAGAAGTCACAAGAAAACCCCCAGGCTCCTAAGAAAATCCTGGTTCATGTGAGTAAGAAAAAAGATAAAGAAACCTCATTGAAAGCAGACAGTGCCTTATTGCAGCCAAAGTCCAACCATCATTTAAAAAGTACTTTTAAGAATGCAGCACTCTGTCCTATGACAAAACACATGTAAATTTAAAAAAAGCAGAAAATGAAGATGTTGGGCAAGACAGTGTGATTGAAGAGCTTGGCTGAATAACGTGGGAGCTGCACCAACAGCAGTGGGAAGGAAGATCATATCCAGTTCTGACAATTACTCTTCATAAAAAGGAGTGGAAGAGTAAATTAAATTTAAATAGTGATTACAGTAACTGGAGGATTGAAAATCAGAGCTTTGACAGTAATCACATCAGAAAGATTACCTGTTTATCTCACCAAAACCAGAAGTTAAGAAATGGCAAGCACATGTGCCTACAGGTTAAAGAAAACTGAAGAAGCTCAAGTTCCTTATGTCAGACACAAGCAGATTAAAGCCTGATGGTACAAAATGTGATGTGGAAGAAAGGGGCAGGTTTACAGCACCAAGGTACTACCATTAGAACACGTCACCTACTGCTTCTAGTGGATTTTGTCCTCTTATTTTTCTTGGCAACACAAGACTAGAATTTATGACTAAAAATCTATGACTAGGGCTGAAGCTGGACTAATTGAAGTAGCATTTCATGCTTGTAAGCACCATGACTCACCTTATGCTCCCAGATAATCACAATATTATCCTATAAATTTTAAAAAATCTTTGTAAGCCTGTAAACAAATGCTGCCAAAACCAACAACAAAACTGACATTGACTAGCTCACTACCCACCTGTAGATCCAGGGTAACTTAACAGCTTTCAGTGTCTTAACTAGAATACAGAAGGAAAAGTAAAACCTACCCTACCACAGAGCAATCATTAACCTTGGTCAGATTCACGGTTTGGCAATTCATTCCTTAGAAAGAGCCTGGTGTTTCAGCTATCCCAAGCATGATCTTACAAAGTATGGTGGGGTGAATCCCCATCACACAAAGCTATCCAGCAAGAATAATTCTGAAGGTTCCATTTCCCTGGGAGGCCACTGTACAATGTACAGTAATGGACATTTCGTTATTAAGTAAACGAACAAACAAACAAAATAAACCAAAACAAAAAACCAAACAAACCAACCAAACAAAAAACACACCACCAAAAAACAACCAAAACAAAAAGAGTGAGTTTTCCAAAAGTTTAAGTTTACAGCACGTCCCTTCAAAAAGAAACATCCAAAGAGCTGCTCAAAGATCCCCCCTGCATGAATGTCTGTATGTGATGTGAGGTTTTCTAGAGTTGCAGAGAGGATGCTCATGTCCAGTATAAGCCCAGTTCAAGTACTTGGCCTTCTTCTGGGGGCTTCAAGACAGGAAAGTGCTCTGCAGAGCCTTGGATTTATGCTTGGCCTTGCTCTAAGATATCTGTAGATGTTCTACACAAGAGAATTAGTCAGACTGGGGGAAAAAGGTAATAGTAGAATATTGCCCTCTTTTT
This sequence comes from Turdus rufiventris, assembly GCA_013186435.1. Taxonomy (NCBI): domain Eukaryota; kingdom Metazoa; phylum Chordata; class Aves; order Passeriformes; family Turdidae; genus Turdus; species Turdus rufiventris. The sequence goes on along the minus strand of PYHW01009732.1, from coordinate 678,085 downwards.
AACTGTTCAAAAACAGGTGTCAGACTTATTAGAACCAAGGGACAACATTAATTTTAGAAATTCTAACTTCCCCGTTACTTTGAAATCTAAAATCTAGAGGTCCTCAAAGACAAAAAGTGCTAACTTAAGGAAGTGTCTTCCACCAGCAAAAAGGTTTCTTTGCCAGCTCTGAAAATGTTACATCCCAAGCAAGTGCATACTTGGAACACCTCAAATTTGGGTTTAAAAGAAAAGTAATTCAGGAGATAAGGACATTCTTATTTGTGTGACAAAAGAGAATGCACCAATACTCCAGCCTGCAGAACAAGGCAGCTCCTAAGGCTGCCATGAACAGGAGGAGTGTTTCTGGAGTCACTCTTTCTGAAGTTTTTGTCAGGTATTGGCCCCCTTCCAAGCAGCTTGCCAGCAGAAACAGCTACCACTTAGCACTGGAAACCAATTCCTGTTGATATAATTACCAGCATTCCCAGTATCCAAGATGACCTTGGAGGCAAATTGTGCATTTGAATTCTCAAGTTTTGTGCTGGATTAACAAAGTCCTTTGAAAGAAACCTAGGTTTTATATTGATTGCTTACCTGTCCCCATCTAAAACAGTACCTCCTGAGACCTACCTTGGTTTGAAAATTATACATTGCAATACACATTCACAGTAGAACAGAAAGGAAGTAACATCTTTATTTCACTGAAGCATAGATCAAAACAGAGAGCAAAATTTACAAACAAAAATCCCCTAAAAGATCAAATCCTCAAACTACATAAATGCTGCTTCTTATGGTTAGGGCTTTAGCTTTGCTCCAAGGAGCTTTTTCAAGAGCTACTGTCCCAAGTAGACTAGAACATTCTGGCACACTTCTTGCGAGCACGCCATAACCAATTAAACTCCAAACCTGAGGATTCATGTAAGGACAAGGTCTGATCCTAGGCAAGGAATGCTTTCCCCAGCCCACTTGCATCACTCCAGCTTCTAAGTGTGCTATTGTCCAGCAGACCTTTGCCACTGACAGGAGCACCTGCTTCCACCCCAGCAGGCAGCAGTGACCTTCTCATGTTGCCATGTGGGAGGCACATGGACAGCATGGTGCAGATCAGAAGGCCCAAAAAGAACACAGCTTTTGATGTGCTAGCCTAGAAACATGTCAAATATTTATTTTAATTTCAGAACCAAATGACTGGAAGTTCTAGGAGCTGTCATTTGCTTTTCCTTCCAAATATAAATGCAGAGCTGCCTGAAGCTCCATGCAGACACAAACTAAGAGACTGTAGCAGGTTGAAAATGTGCCTACCTGTGAGCTGCAATTACTGCATCATATGGAGGATGCCCATGTCTCTTCAATGGAAAAGAAGCACTGGACCACATAACATACATATGCAGGACTTGAAAGAGAAATACAAGGTCAAGCCTACAGCCAAACTGCAGTAACTCCCATAATTTAGATTTACACATTACGTGACCAAGGCTGAGCATTTTTCTGTTCTAGGCAAAATATATTGAACAGAGATGAGGTGCTACAGTCACAAAGCAAATGTGAGCTATAAAAATTGACCAACAAGCAGTAAATCTATGAGCAGTGCATTTGTGACCTTCATCTCTGTCTCTCCCAACAGTAAAATCTTCCCTTAGAAAATACCTGTCCAGGAACAAAGTGCCATGGACAGGGGCATTAAAATCACATGTTCAGCAAGCTGGCTGCTATTTAATGTAATGGCTGAATTCCCTTTGCTTTTCCTGTCCCTGATGGGCTCGAGAACAAACCTAGAAGGGTGAGAGTGCACACTGATGTGCTACATTCATACACATCTTAATGAATTTGGTCATCAACACAAAGCAGACATTTCTCATCTCAAAAGACAGTTCAAACACAGAATCCTCTTCTATTTCCCCAGAAGCCTTTAGTATAACATAACTTTTCAGCACTTAAAAAACCTAAAAATGTGAAAGGGTAAGGTAGGTCTCTTTGTACCAGCACAATTGAGTGGCCTAGAAAACAAGTTTAAATCTCATTATTCCCCAGGACATGATTTTCGCCCCCAATTGTTTGGGTTTTTTCCTGCCACAGAGGACAAAGAAATTACAAGCACAAACCTAATGTAGAAACTCTGACCACAGCACTGGTTCAGAAAATGTTGCAACTCTGTATTGCAGCATGGCTGGAGCACTGAAGATACTGGAGCAGCTGCAGACAAGTCACCAGTTGAGTGCTCCTCCCTAAGCACGTTTTAATTTGATATGAAAAGTATGGTACCATCAATCTTTTAGCCCCATTGAATAACAGCGTGTCCAAGGGAGCATGTAACCAAAATTAACATAAAAATGAAACAGCAGGAGGTGGTTCCTCTAAGGCCTGTCCAGCCAGGCTTTTTTTGTGAACACTGCCTTGTTTGCATTTAGCATTGATGCAAGAGAAAACAGCTTAGCTAAACAGAAACTACATGAAACATTTAACACCAATTAAGTTTAAAAACCCCCCAAAACCAAAAAACCCAAACCAGATGGTGTGTAATACAAAGCCAAGCAAGAAGAGAAACAAAACAAGGAGAATATTTAACAAGATATGTACAAATACATGTATCTAAAACTGTGTAAGGACAGCTCAGTATCAGAATAAGAGCACTTGTTTAATAGGAAACAAGTTGAATAAGCTTTAGAAACTGATTATTTCATGCAAATCAAGCTTATTGTTGAGGAAATGTACGTTATATATTCACAAAGTATACTTTGCATTTGTCAACAAATCAGCAGTCTGTTAAAAAAAACCCCAAACCAAAATACAATTCATTATAAAGTCTGCATCATGCAGAGCTTTCCAAGTGTGTAATATCTTATTTTAAAGCAGCATCTCTACAGAGGATGAAATATTAGCTCTTAAACATGACTAATACCGAAAATAATTACTATGTATGCATCTACTGGCAAAAAAAAAAAAAAAGCAATATCCCAGACATTAATGCAGACGACAAAACAGTACCAATTTAGAATGACACTGAAATATGTGAATATCCCATTATTTCAGATTGTCAAAACTTCCTGGTAGGTCAACAGCTGCTCAGAGGTAGGATGTAAACCTCCCTAATTATCACCATCCCTTCTTTTGGTCATCTGAACATGCCGTATTGCTAACAGTCAAAACTCTGGTCATTTCCAGCATGAACACAGGGAAAATGCTTATGCTTGCAAAGATAAATATCAATGGAACTACCAGAGCAAAGTCAGGGAAAAAGGTTTGTCTGCACAAGGCCTACCTCAGAGCCAGCTCTTCATATTTGAGCAAACCACATTTATTAAAAAAAAAATAATAAAAAAAAAGTGAGCACAGAGAGAAGGGATTTCAAAGCACTACTTGGAATACTGTGTTTATGAAGAAATTATCATCTCTGTCTCTGCATTTAGGCCATATGTAACAAACTTTGGGTGTACTTCTACTATAAATGCTACCACTGATCTCCATTTAGCCAGCAGAGAAGGAAAACAGAACTACAAAACAAGTGGCAGCAAAAGCCCCTTCCCAAGGATTAAGTTTTCAGTAATGCTGTGGTTTCAGCAGTCGATGCTGGAGTTTTGTATTCTCAACAATTGTGCTAACCCTGTTACAATAAATTCTCCCACCTCACATTATTACAGCAGAATAACGGAGGGGGCAACAACACCAAACACCAACAGCAAACAAGGAAAAAACCCTCCTGAACACTCTTGACACAACTGCTCCACTTCACATTTGCTTTCATCTATCTTGCTCTAAGGGATTGCAACAGACACCTTACCTGTAAAATATCAATTATTTAATAAAGGCTAACGTGAAGCACGAATACATTGCAACTCTTTCAAGAGAAATAAATACACAGCTACAGTTTATGCAGGAACACAAAGCCTTTTCCTTGTCTGAAGTATTGAATTGAATGTTTACAGGTATAACTCCCTATTAAAAAAAAAAAAAAAGGCTCAAAACTTTTCAGTCACGAAAGTAACTTTAATATGTGTGAAGAAAAAGTACATTTATTACAACTGGTAACTCTTGGCATTAATTAAAGTTAATTACTTGGGAATTACTGCAGTCCACTTGTTTCAGCCTTTTCTTCCATTACAAGCTAAACCAATCTAAGATGTGACAAAACTGGATTTAAAAAACCTATCATGGTTTAGGGCACAAAGTTTTGAAACAATTTTGATTTGGCTGCATCTTTAAAACTCACAAAATCTGTTTTTAAGGTCTTATCAAGATGCAAGTCAAACAAACACATTAAAAACTGCTTAACAGTACATAAACATGAACACAGCTCCAACTCCAGGAATGCAATCTGCATTAACTTTCTCAAAAGTTAAAAACATATCCCAGAGGTTTTAAAGCTAAAGTGAATTGCATAGTGATACAAACAGAACAGTCTATGCCAGAAATACTTGGGAAGAAGATTTCATGAAATGTTCTAATTCCTCAAGCAGTTATCCCAATCTAGATTATCCTGAGCAGGATAGAGACTATTTATTATGAGCATGCTGTGACAGAACAGGGGGAGAATGGGTTCAAACTTAAGAGAGTAGGTTTAGATCAGATAATTAGGGAAAAATGCTTTATTGTGAGGCACTGGAATAGGTTGCCTGCAGGAGTTGTGGATGTCCCATCTCTGGAAGTGTCCAAGGCCAGGTTGGATGAGGCTCTGAGTAACTCTGAGGCTCTGGTCTAGTGGAACATATCCCTGCCACAGTATGGTGACTGGAACCAGATGATCTTTAAGGTCCCTTCCAACCCAAACCATTCTATGATTCTATGACTAACTGAGTTAGGGAAGTGGTACACTGGAAGTAGAGAATTTGCATCTAAACAAGAGCCATCAATTTTACTCCTACGTCAAAATAACAATTTTTTACATCACAGCTTCTTGTTTTTTGCAGTATTGAAGCCTAAATAACACTGTACTTCACAGGAATTAATCTGAAAATTTAGGTTTTATTGTTGCTGTTTGTTTGTGGTGTTTTTTTTTTTCCAATTAAAACCCACTACCTCAAGAAAGCCCTGTTCAGCACACTTCTGACAAAGTCAGAACTGAAAATGACAAAGTCTCTAGAAATACTTTACCACCAGCAGCTTTAGTCTTTTAAGGTAACAAGAATGATGCCACTTACTGCTTCAAATAATAAACCCAGAAACAATTATATGCTTTTGACTGATGTTATACATTAAGGACAGCCTGAACTAATTCCAGCTTCTCACCTAAGCTCCTCTCTCTCAAGTGTATGAATGGCACTGTATTTCTGTACATAACCAAAGTAACAGTCCTATTTGCAATTAAATCCATTCCCTATTAAATTCTGTGGATTTACATTTTAAGAATTATCCAGCTATCAAGTTTCATTTACAACTGCTCAGGGTTGGACTCACACAGCTGAAGAAGACACTGTTCCCAGTAATCCACAGCTCTCAAGTCATGGGAAAGAGGCAGCAGTGCTCTGTGGCATTGTACTCCCCACTTTGAAGAAGTTACTATAACATCACCTTATTGATCCATTTCAGTTTAGACCAAGATTATTTATTGCTCCCTTAACGGTAGGCCCACAAATGAACAACGACAGACAGGCAGCCTGGAGAAGACACACACCTTCCTGATAAGCACAGATAAAGAGCTCTTAAAGCTTTGAGGCCCTGCATTCTTAAAAGTCAAATTCTTCCCTATGTAGTACCCCAAGCACACCATCAGGGTGTGCCTTCCACTTTTTAACAGCATTTCAGAACAAAATAACCATTTATCTGAAATCTGTTTATTTTGTTTCATGGTACTTACTATTCTAACAGCTAACTTCAGTAAACAAGTTGTATTTTGCCTTGCACAGATAGTTTCAGACATAAAATACAAAGATGTTACAGGAGAAGGACAATAATAGGTGTCAAAGATGTGAAAATAAAGTTTTACTGTACAGCCCAATAGTAACAAAAAGTAATCAACATGTCAGTACAAAATTGTAGGAAATTTGTGGAAAAAAATGGCTGAAGTGGCGAAGGAGAAGTTCTGAACACAATAGCAGCACTCCTTCACACTTAGGACTGTGTGCAAATGCAGCAATAATACAATACCTGTATTTACGGAACAGAGGTAAGGAAACAGCAGATAAAGCTCAGTTCCTACTGTGACAGTCACAGGCCTGCCACCATCCTCTAAGAACAAGGCTTCTCTTACTCAAGGAAAAGAGTCAGGTGTAGAGTTCATGCACTAATGCTACTCTTCAGCTTATACTACTGTTGACAGCTTGTCAATTAGATCATCAACAGTATTCACAAGGAGCTTTGTGTCCTCCTTGTCGCTCATCCGATGCTGGCCGATTTTGCGGAGGATAACATCCACGTCCTTGCTCAAAACACGGTCAGCAACTTGCATGGAGATCTGCCAGGGGACATCACCATCCTCCATGCCGTGGATAAGGCGTACAGGACACGTCACAGGAATAGGACTATTCAGCACACAGTGATTTTCTGCTTCTCTGATAAAGTCATAGGTCAAGGAGTAATAGCCTGCCTCATTGTGCTTTGTTCGATACTTCCATTCACCCTTTTCTTCTATTTCTTTTTGTGCCTACAAAAAAAGAGAGCAAAGAGTAGATGAAACAGATGTTAGGAGTGCCTAAGAGTACCACAACTTATTTCTGTTCTAGAAGCAGTAAAACTCCCCCAGGCATCAAAATTTCACCTTATTCATTTTTTATTAGCAAAAGGGTATTCCTGTTCTCCTCACAGCAACTGAGAAGACAAATCCCCTAGCATGTCACAAAAACTGCTCTCCAAACCTCTCCTGCAAATTAATCTAGTTAAAATTCACCAATGAGATTAAGTTTCTTAGCCAGAATCTACCAGAAAAGAGAAAGACGTATAGCCACCATGAACAGTAAATCTCCTTGGCTTCAATCACTTCACTGATCCTCAAACAAGGAGAAATCGTAGGGAAAAGACATTTTCCAGTGATCAGTCTTTTCAGTCTTTGCCACAATAGGTGTCTGTAAATACTGTATTTCAAGATTATTAAGTATTTTCAGATTCTGAATCCTAAATAGTAACACTGACACTACAAAGTACCTTAGAAAAAACCCAAAGAAATTCGGAAAATATTGTAAATCATTCTAAAGCACACATTATTTATTGCCATGTAACACCTCATTTACTTCCCTGAAGACTAGACATTATGACCATCAAGGAAGAATCTCAGAAGGGCAGTTCCCACTACCTAAATCTTACAGTCTTTACAAACAAACTAATCTGAAGAATCTCCTTTCTATGCACACAAGCTGTGTCATACTCATCTCATCCAGTGCCACCTCAACTACTTTAGTGGCTTCCTCTCCATCCTTCAAAGCACCAGGATCCAATTCCAACACAAATGTAAGATATTCAACACTGAAATCTAATGGACTGCAAACAGCAGGGATCTGACTTCACATCCTCTAAACCACAGTAACACAAACACAATCTGGCTAATGCTCACACCAGTCTCATACTGTAAGCTTAGTCTAAGCACAGAAAACTTACCCCAAAATTTGCAGGAAAAGTACAGTTTAAATAACATAAGTTCTTAAATTCTTGTTAAGATTTTTAGACTCCACAAAAGCCAACCATCAATATTTACCTCAATGGGAAGCCTCTTAAAAGTTGTTACAACGTGATCTGCTGCTACAGCTACTCCAACCAGAGCAGCTACTTTATCTGGGCGTGCTATTGCCGCGTGAAGCATCAGCCATCCACCCATGCTGGAACCCACCAGAATCTGGAAAAGAAAATTAGAAAAAAGAGAAGAAAATATAGTGTTTTACAGGAAATGGCTAATAGGTTTTTTTCTTCTTGCACAAATATCAGTTTTCACTTGGTGTAACTATTTAAACCTTGGGCATAATCCTGCTGTCCTTACCCAGGCAGAACTGCTGTCACCTCCAGTGGAAATTTTGCCTGAGTAAGCACCACAAGATCTGGTATTTAATATTCTGTTTGGCATGGCTGGTTATTGCTGTCTGAGCCTGAAACACTGTAAACAAAATGAGAGTTGAAACAATTCAGTATCATATGCATACTTCTATGTTTCCTTCTCAAGATAAATGCACATGGCAAAGGCTCGGTGCAGTGAAAGTAGTAAACAAAAGCAATTCATACTACAAAATTGTTTTAAACACTATACTAGGTATTTCTAGGTTTGTCCAAGTTTCTCACAGTAAATTCTAAAGTAACTGAAGAAATAAAATGCTGCTTCTCCTGCCTGTTTTTTAAAGCTATTTAATCATATGGAGTATCTTGTAACTTCCTGCAAATCCTTCAATTAATGCATCAGCATGGGAGACTGACACACTTTTTCATTAACAGGGCCACACTGCACTGGAACAACTCCCTGTCCCCTGCCAGGTGGCACCTCCACCATGAGGCTTTCTCAGACTCCCTGGGACGACAGCCCTGCTCTGAGCAGGAGATTCTAACAAACAACCTCCAGGAGGTTCCCATGCTTCCATGATTTTGTGACCTACCTGCTTGCAAAAGAGCTCCTTTGAATACGACCTCTCAAATGATTCAGCTTGGAAGTGAGCAGGTGTCAGCTGTTCAGCAAAAGCTACTGTTGACCAGAGCTATTAGGGCATATTTTTGATCAAGGTTCTACCCTGAGGGAGAAACAGCACTCTATATTTAAAAATAAAATATAACCTGTGGTCCTTCTGTAAGTTCATCCAGTATAGACAGAACATCTTTTCTCCACTTCCCAATTGTACACTCTTCAAATTTACCATCAGAACTTCCACATCCTGTATAGTCAAATCTGAAAAAATAACCATCAGCATGAAAGTCACAGGACTGTCTACAGCAACACAGACACTAACTAAATACTACTTATAATCAAATCAGCAGAGGACAAGACACCAGTATTTTCTTACTTGGTCCTGTTTATCACTAGGACCAGAAATCACACAGAAATGGTTTTAATACAACATACAAAACTAAGTTGCAAAGCATTCTCTGTCATTTTATGTAGCATCATAATTTACTAGAATAGACAAAAGAATTTCCTTATAGACAAAAAACAAACCCTCAGACACCTCAATTTTAAAACTATTTTTAAAATGTACAAACTCTTTCAAACACCCAAATGAGGCCTTATGATACAGATTTCAATCTCATCTATCAAAGGACAGCATCACCAATCAGGGGAATGTTCTTCCAAACCCACAGAAGACACAGGGTAAGTTAATCAGACTTGGCAGGTAAGGGCAGTGCTCACAGTTGTAACTTAAAAAACAACTCCTTAATTTTTATTTTTTATGCCTGAAGCCTGATTGTAACATGTAGCACTGGTTGGACTACAGAAAATTGGATAATTTTCTGAATTACTTTCAGAATACATTCTCCTGATTTACCTAAGTCTCTCTACTGACAGAAATCCTACACTTAGATATGGAAGAAGGAGTTATCTTGTAAGCAAGCTCCCTTAGGACAGGGAGCATCCCAATCCAAATGCCAGAGTTTACTTATTTGTGTTAAAACCCGTTCCTACAACCCATGAGACTGGTTCCATTTTCTCAAGAACAACACTCCTCTATGTACCTGATGTAGGCATGACCTAATGATTTGCAGAAATCTTCGAGGGCAGTTGCTTTCTGACCATTCATATTTGAATTGAAGCCTGGAAGGAAAATAACCCCTGGATTCCTCCCTTTAAGTTTCTGATAAGCAATATTTGGTCGATCTGGTCGAGTAAGAAAGCTGACGGATGACTTGAGCCTGCAAACTAATAAAAGAAGCTGTTTAGTACAATCACCATTATAACCTTGGCAGAAACACAAGTTTTGACAAACCCAAGGTTTGGCAAATATGAACATATTACATGAAAAGAAGGTATTTTGGCTCAAGAAAGAAGAAAAAAGCATCTCCTATATTATTTAATAACTGACAAGAACCTGAGTAAGTTTATTGTCATTCATTCTCAAATCATTAAACACCAACCAGATACGAGCTCACTCAGAAATTAGCAGTGGTTTGACTGAAAATGAACGCTAAGGCTCCCTAGACTTCCCCAGTCTCATGTTTCACACCATCTTGAATACATTTACTTATTTCTTCAAATTCAGTATCTGCTTAGCTTAACCTTTTATTTTCAAAAAGCCCAATTTTGTGACTAGAGTACTCTGTGCAATGGAAATTTACAAGTGCATGAGGTGACAAATTTTTCATGAAAATTAAAACTGCACCTTTATCAAAACCTTGGATCCACACAATATATGGAGATATAGGGGCAAGTTCATAATCAAGAATTGGGAAAGAATTATGTGACTAACTTTTTCATCATGATGGGCATAAAAAAACATTAGCATTGTTTGAACCAAATGAAATAAATAACATCAAACAAGGAAATAAGATTAACAGAGGAAATGCTAACTAATTAATAATTCTGCTGAATCTCAACAGCTGCTACAGGATTTAATCTAACTTTAGCAGTCACTTGTACCTCTGCTGCAGGTGAGGACAAGTAATTAGTAAAGAGCTGTTAAGGAGACTTAATCCAGTGGATTATCCAACTCAGCAAGGTAATTTGTTCAACTGAAAGCTTGGTCAAGTCTTCTAAGACTTTGACACTCTTAATTCTTAGATTAAAAGACAACTGGCTCTTCAACAGTGGGCATACAAACTATGCAATCCAAAAAAACCATCAGAACTTCCTAGGGGTGGATAAATAGTGCAAAATCCAGGCCCTGACAATATCACACCACTTTGTCCTGCAGCCTTGAGTTCTGTTTTGTCACTATATGAGAGATTATGTTTGAGGGGTTTTGGGGGCTTGGTTTGTTGTTAAACTTGAATGTGCATGAGTAAGTGTGGATACACAGAACAGGGTGCAGAGCTAGCATTCAGCACCTTCCTACAGCCCAACAGAAATTGTATCATTTGTATAGATTAAAACCATTAAATTGCTCTTCAAACAATGAGGTAGTTCTTTATCCTATTGATGCATGAGTTGTTTATAATGCTGAATGCGTTCCACAGTAAAGGTATTCAGATGCATCCACACTGTGGCTTTTAATCTGTGTGTGTCTCTCACCAAGACAGTCACTTCTTCAAGTGCTAGTAAGAGGAAACACAGTAAGGAACACTAAATTTAATAGAAAAATAATTGGGAGCATTTTTCTCCCCCTTAAGCCCTGATGGCCATCTCTGAAGCCACTTGTCTTCAATGCTGCAGCACTCTGGAGGTGTCCTCAAATTACTCTGACACTGGGCAGGGTTCCAACTGCAGCTACAAGACACAACCACTGTCTGAGCCATTTCACAAACTATTCTTCCATTTAACAAGTTAATGGAAGCACCAGCAACAATCCCAACCTGAATAATGCAAACCCTAAAGCAACCACCGCAGCCAACCCAAATGCACAGCTCAATATAGTTACCCTTTCAGATTTCTCTTTAGATAAAACCATCAGCACCTACCCAGTAATTTCTCCTCCTGATTTTAGGAAAGACCTTGGTAAAAGCAGGGAAGCATTTCTGAAGGGCACAAGGCAGGTATTAGTGTTTATAAAAGCATGTTACACACAGAAGGTGACAGCTACAGGAAAACCACAGGACCCTTGCCTGATGGTACCTATGGAATTCTCTTCATATTGGAGTCACTGTGCATTTTATGAACACCAGAAACTGTGACTGAGACCGGTGTTACATTACACATCAAAGCCAAAGAAGTTCCCTGAACAACTCTGGGAATGTTCCTGTACTGATCTCCCCACTGCCAGCAGCAGCAGCAGATTAATGCTGCTGTGACAGGTAATGGATTCAACTCTGTCCACACTTGGTCTCCATTCCAGCAGCAACTGCCTGGCCTGGTCCCAAAGCACCTAAAGACACGCTCAAAATAAACAAACCCTCTGAAAATGTTACTGTTATAAACACAAAGAAAGGGGGAAAACCACAGCAACAAAATCCCACTGGATTCCAGCTTTTATGCAACTACAAAATGTGCACCCCTAGTGGCAAATAAGTTTTACCCACTGAGCAATCTTAGATGAGATTCATCTGTCCAATTAAAGGCAATGAATAAACTCAACAGGCCAGACAAGCATGTCTGATACATCAAGGGACACTGGGTGTTTGGGCAAGGACAGGTATCACTCAGGAGTGGATGCCAGCAAAGCTTTTCTGTGCCTGGCGCAGCTTAAACAGGGCAGGCACTTTCCACACCCGGCCAAGCGAACTGCGCAAGAATCCCAGCTCCGGAAAATGCACGGGGCAAGAACTGAGAGCCAACAAAACACACGTGGGAAAGCACGTCTGTGCACAGACCCCGAGCCCCGCCGCGGGCCGGGCGGGGAGGAGAAGCCGGTCAGGAGCCCCGTCGGGAGGGAACCGAGTTGAAGGAGCCCATCCGCACCAGAGGGCAGCGCCCCGGCCCCTCCCGATGGGAGCAAAGGTGCCCGAGAGCCGCCCGTCACGGCCGGCACCGACACACATGCTGTCCCCTCCGACTGGCACCCCTTCTGTTCCGAGCTGCCCGCGGCCCTTCCCTTACCCAGGAGCGCCCGGGCCGCCCTCAGCGGCGGCAGTGGTCCCCGCAGGGCCGGGGCACGGCCCGCCCGCACCAGCGCTCCCGCCATGGCCGCCATGGCCGCCAACCGCGCACGCGCCGCCCGCCTGCCCCGCCTGTGGAGCGGCGGCCGGGGCGGAGCGGGCCGGGCTGCGGTCAGGGCCGAGCTGCCCTGGGAAACTGCGGGTTTGTTAAGGAAAAAAGCCGAAAGATGGAGTTTGCGTTTCCCAGCGTGCGTGTTTCCCCCGAGCCCACTGTGCCTTGAAGCCAAGGCCAGAGGTGTGCACGGGGAAGAGCATTGCCTGCACGTCGAGGGAGGTGATCCTGCCCTAGTGAGGACACAGAACTCTGGAGTGCTTTGTCCTGTTCTGAGCTCCTCAGGACAGGAGGGACACGGAGCTCCCGGAGCGGGTCCTGTGGCAGGCAATGAGGGCGATTGGAGCACCTCCCTTGGGAGGAGAGGGAAAGGCCTGGGCCTGTTCAGCCTGGAGAAGAGACCTCATTAATGGGCTCACACCTCCTCACCTTCCCTCAGCCTTAGGTACAGGAGCACAGGAGCCAAAAGTACATCTTTATGCACTGTACCTCTTATGTACAGGCCATGGCAGCCACAAAGAAAATAGTCATAAAATCTCCAAATCCTTTAGATTGGAAAAGATCTCAAATATCGAGTCCAAACTTTGACCAAATACCACCACATCAACTAGACCTGCATGCATCGTGTCCAGTAATTTCTTGAATGCCTCCAGCGATGTCCCTCCCCCCCTCCCTGGGCAGCCCATTCCAATGCTTGACAACCCCTTCTGTGAAGAAATTCTTCATGATGTCCAACCTCCCCTGGCACATGAAAATGAACGCTAGGAAAGGCCAGTGCCTGCCAAGGTATGGATGTTTTCCCACAAGCACCAGGCCAGCAGCTGTAGGTCATGGGACACAGTAGAGGAGGTTTTTAAGACTCAGACTCAGAGGTTTGCAATTGCCCAAGAGCCTTCAGGGTAAGCAGGAATTTGACTGCCAGGCAGGTAAGCTTGAAGGGCTTTTATGATCAGTGCAGACCAGCATGCTCTCCTTGTGTTGTCTTGATGTGTGACACTACAGAACCCACCCCACTTCATGATGATGATGGCAAACCTAGTGAAAACTTCAAAATCCTTAAACTCAAGCGATTTCTGGTTTGCAGTTACCCCCAAAAAAAAAAGAAATAGTCAATATCTGATATCCAAAGGTTGTGATAAATTTTTCAAACAGCTTCATAAAAAATGAAAAATATTATGCACATACAGAAAACAGACTACACTCCTAATTTCACTGCCCTCTGAAAGATTATTTTCCATAGCTCTTCTGTAAGAAAATACATGTAATATTTCAATTCAGTGTTATTGAGAAATACAATATTGTTTGCACAACTGTATACAACTATTTAAAAGACAAGCAAATGCCTCAGGATAATGCAGCAAGAAAATATTTGAAACAAGTCTATTTTTAAAAATGTTTATTGAAATGCCTTCATTGCATCATGCAGGATATAAAAATTATTAGAAAACCTTTATAACTATACTTAGGAGTAAAATCAAGATACATCAGGGAAAAATAATAACTGTATAAACAAAAGCAATTTACTTGATAGTGTTTTAAATTATAGATTACAGGTTGTGATCTGCACAGATGATAACAGTTATCTTGCAACAACAGTCTCTTCTTTTATGATTCAAGTCGAAACTGGTATTTGTCATGCTAGAACAACCACATCACTTGTGTATACCACAAACCTGTTCCTTGCAGTTACAGGGTTTAAAAAGTATAACAAAAATATTCTGCCAGCATACTTCTATTCTGTTTTCAGTTTATTTGTTCAATCAAAAGCCATTAACTTTTCATAAAGGGAAAAAAGATGCTAATGTGCTTTCTTCTAGTACACAAACCGCAGAGTGTGTAAGTTTCAGTTACTGAAATAGAACCTCTTTAAAGTCATGACACTTTCTTGAAGTAAATTTTAATTAAATAATTTATATTTTTGCAATATTACTCAAGGACTTGGAGGTGATTTTTAAATGGGAGACCACTGCACCCTCAGTATCTTTGCTGTTTTAGGAATCTCAATCCCTACTGCTTCAAACACTCAGGGGTTTTTATTCATACACTGCTTAGTGTAAACTCTTAGAACTCACTTCTCTCTTTTTATTCTGTTTGACAGCATTATTCTGTGCAGATATACATTAAACAACAAAACAACTCTCTGGGACTGAAAGCTTGGCTCCAAAGAATTCAGATAGGTAGAGATTTTGGTGCTGGCTTGAAGGCAGGCAATGCTTGAGAGATTTCCATAGTGTTAACTTGGCACAGAGTAAGATTAGAACCACACTGGGACCTTAATACATTTTAAAAAAAATTGCTGTAGCATCCAGAATCAGCTTATTCTGTTCAACAGGGAAGATTAAAAAAATCTCTCTTTGTGAGGAAGTTAATACATGTGTTTCCTTTTCTCATCCTTGTGGAAAAAAAATGCATCTTTATAAAGCTATCTTTTTTTTTTTTGTTGAGCTCCATAGATGCAAACTTTAAACATACAGTTGTTGCCATGAAGTGTTTAAACACACAGAATATAACAATTTAATTACATTAAAAGTCATTAAGAGTTTTGGCACTGTCCCCTTACAGAAAGTTAGGTACAAGTAACAATATGAAAATGTAAGGGAATCATGTAACTCTTTGGCTCTGTTGTAACGCTTAACTACTAAGGCAAGAACTGTGTGTACCTTAGGGCTGCTTTTTTTGTATTTTTATAAAATACTTGACTTAAAGTTTTAAAAAGTCACCTAATCATCTATAAATGTCAAATGTTGCATATTAAAATATATGCTTATTACACTTTTTGTTTCACTACTAGAATTTTTGCATACCAATGAGAACACACACACATGTAAACTGTTCAGTATAAATTTATGAAGACATTCTCATAAAGAGAATTTGTATAAGAGAATTTGTAGAAACATCATTCAATCAAGATGCTGTAATTAAAATTGCCAGATTATCCATTTTGGGGCACTATGATTCTCTCAACAGCTTTAGCTCATTCATTCCTATAAAGATCAACTACAACAGATAAACCCTCCCCCCCCTTTTCAATGCATTTGTAACCCACTCTGAGTTTTTGGGTGAGGTTTTGGGTGCATATCATAAGGAGGACGTTTCAGGGTGTTATTCACTGGCTTTTCAGCTGTCTCTAGCTATGGCTAACTTCATTAGTTACGTTATTGCAGGATGCCCTGTTGCTCCCCTTTTATTATAACATGAAGTGGGTGTAGCCTTCCGCGCCTGTAACAATCACATCCATCCATATCCTCATGGCTTCTGGAGAAGGAGCAACCATGTAGTAGATGCGGTCATGGGTCTTAACACTGAAGGTCAGCAAGGGGTTGGGACTCTAGAATAAAACACAAAGAACAGATCAAAAGAGTGAATTCAGCAGCAGTTATTGGTACCAGAAGTGGAGTTGCTTACAGGGATATTTATGAATAGGATTAAGAAGAAAGATAAAATGCTGTGCCACTGGATCTTATATTGCAGCAGAGATACATTTAAAGTGTTTGCAGCCACCATAAACACCTTTTACAGCATTTCCCCAGTAGACTGTTATACAATACTACAGGGCTCCAAGCTGTTGTTTCATGCTGAAATAACTAACTCCCCCACTCTGTCCAGTGGCTTTCACAAATTGTTCACACCTTATTAAAATTACAGATGAGAGGCAGGGGGTGCCATGAGCTGCTGGCACAGTTAACTCCATCCCTGGCACAGAGACATGCAGCCAGCCCTTGACTTGTCCAAGCCACTGACTCCAGTGGTTTTGCCACTGGGCTAAGGAACTCCTTGAAGCAAATCCCACTTTGCAGGTAGACACTTATCTCTGCTTCCATCAGTATTAAAAAACCCCAGAACAGTGCTGATCACTGATTAGCTTCCTCTTCCTTTTCCTCCACTCTAGGGTTCTTTTTGGTATTTAGTATTTGTTTCTTTTATTTTCCCCCAATGTTAGTTTTCCCTTTAATTTTACAGCAGCTACCATGCTTTGGGTACTCTGTGATATGTGGTTAAAACAGCAATAACAAAGTTTACCTTATATGCATTCTTTAGATGATCATAATAGACTTCTTCAATAGCTTGAAAATATATTACACCTTTTAATTTAGTTTCGTGTTTGTCTAAAATGGAAAAGAGAGAATGACTTCAGAACTGAAATGAAAAGTAAAAAGCAAAAGCTTAATTTGCATTTCCATATGTTCAGCTGATAAATAACTGATTTAACAGTTCTTCTGAAATCCCAAGGAAACCTTCAACCGTTCTTACTAGTTTGTTGGTTTTGTTGAGAGATGTATTTTTGATTTTAATGTCTTCTTTTTCACCTAGTTACCAAGGATAAAAGCTTTTGTAATTTCCTCATCTATTTGCAAGTCACTCCCTTCACTGAAGTGTCTAAATGTTATGGAGGGTATTAGCCCACAGAAGGACAGGTGTCTCTCAGATTCATCTACTCTTCCAATTCCATGAAAATCAGCAAGACTTCAGACAGGCTAAGACCTCCAGTTTGCCTTCAAGGGAAAACTGTAATGGTAATCCAATTTTCAATACAATCTGACAGCAAAACTTTTATATTAGAATACAGTTTGTGCATGTACTTTTTTTAAAAAAATACTTCTTAACATGTGAACTTAAGAGTCACCATTATAATTTTTCCCTAGAAAAAGGAGCAGGGCAGTTGTTAAAAAGCTTCCCAACTGCTTGTGAACACTGAAAGTGAAACTTCCTTTCACTGCTAGCACTTCTGTATTAAGGGAATATAATGTTTTCTGCCCCCAAGTCATGGTGTCATCTCAACACTGAACAGTCATGCAGAACATCTTTATCAGTCCCACGAGGGATTCTGCTGTCATTTAAACACTTGGGGAACTCAGCTTACATCCTGTGTGTAGCTGTAGGCAATTCTGAAAGCTTCATGTGATGGCAAAATGAAATCCCAGAGAGCACACGATGCAGCTTTGGGAAATCTTCCTGCCAGATCTCAGAGAAGCAGAACTGAAGCACTGAGGCATGGGATTATGAGATTACAGCACACTTATACTGAGATAAACACAGACCTACACAAAGTGTGCTGTCTGTGCACTACAAGTAAGCAGGAGATCCATTCTCTTTCCAAGCCCCACCTGGGGGCTTGGTTACCAGACTATTTCAGGTACCCACAAGCTCCCACCGAAAGCATTCTGGTAGAGTTCCCTGAATGCTTCAATTCAGAAAGTGCAAATGCTTCAGTCACTGCACTAAGCTGTCAGACTTCAGGGTAAATTCTTGGTTCAGTGCACTGGCAGAACTAAAGCATACTCAGAGTTCAATTACTCTGAATTTACAGCACCAATATTTATTTTGGAAATCTACTACGTATTTAAAGATCTGGATGGATCCTCATACAAGCAGCAGCGTTTTAGTGCAGCTGGTGCAGACTCCTCATAAAACTGTGCTTGTTGGCTGGAGTCCTTGAGACATTAGCAAAAGTTTTCATTGGTAATTGAGATTACATTATGGCAACTGTACTGCACTCAAAAATGAAACCATTAAATGTTAACATAATTACTAAAAAATACCAAAAAAATCAGCACTAGATGGGAACACAGTACTGTGTGTTATAGGCCTTCCTAACCAATAAACCAGATGTTAAGAGCAAAATAAAAAATGTTTGCCACATTCTTCATTGTATTACTGCAAACTAGTAAGAAATATTCAGCATGGAATGAATGTAATGAATTCAATTTTAAGCTCCTTATGAGTCTCTGGAAAGCAGTTATGTCAGTGAAGTAAATGAAACTGGGTGGTTTTCGTACTCAGTGTATTCTTCTGTGTCTCAGCAATGACCATCCTGCAAATGCCTCTTTCTGACCTCTCTGCACAATAAATATTCAGAACACAATGTTATTTTTGCAGCTTCCTCAGAACTGAAACTTCAAAGTCAAACCATGTGTATATTTGCAGAGTATCTGGAGAAATAAATATGTTCTTAAATTCCCCATTTCTGAGTTTACCCTAAGGTAATGAAGTAATGTAATGCTTATAATGGCTCCAGATACTGTGTCACACAACCTTGTGTACACAAACACCTTTGGAGTATGGCGTATTCTTCATCTGAAATTCCTTACACTTTCAAATTAAGGCAAACTCAGCAAGTCTGCCCCTGTATATTTAATTTCCTGGAAACCTTTTCTTCACATTAAGCACATGACTGCAGAAGCATTCACTTCAATTTTTATCCTAACTATAACAAATTCTATTATTGTATGAAGGGTACAAGAAATCATTCAGTTATTGGGGGAAGTATATAATATTTAAAAATAAAATATGTGGAACCATTATTCTGTGTATTTGTAACTTGATCACCTTCAATTTTTTCTCTTGCCCATCTGCATCTCCTCCTTTGTTTTACACGCTCAATTCTGCCTTACCTGGCATGAGGACTGAATGCTATAGGGAAAGGCTCACATGACCTCTAAGTGAATGGACAAAATGGAAATCTGAGCTTTATCCGGACTCCCTACTTGTTCATAACTCAGCTGAGTTTGATAAGGAAATAGAACAGATATATCCTAGAGCAATTCCACAACCTACCTGCATAATAAGTAAAAGTTCTCTTGTTTCTGTCAAAAACAAACCACCGTTTTTTCCACGTTTTAATTTTTCCTCCCATTTTAATCAGAAAGCCTCGGCAGGTCTTCTCAGTGAGAGAAATGTGGTAGCAGGTCTCTATGTTGTGCCCGGCTGTTTCAATGTGACTCCGTAGGTCAAAGTCTTCCTTTCTAACGGGCAAGTAGCGCGTCAAGGGACGGGCCTGCAGGAAAGAGAAGAAAATCATATTGTTTTTAAGAGAAGTCTATCATCTCCTGCTCCTGCTGTTGAGAGGACATAACTGCAAACTGCTCACAGAGTCTAAAAATAAATATAAGAAAAATAAAGAGCTTTTACTGCAGCTCTAATTATCTTTAAAAGAAAAATTCTTTAAACTTCTAACTTTACAGTGCTGGATAACTTAGTAAAAGCCAGATAGAGCATAGAACTTTCTTGAAATCGGCAGCTGATAAGCTGGTAAAACAGAGGCCACAGCACAGAAAAGTTGTCATAGACAATTTTTTAAATTCTAGATAACATTTTTTTTTAAAATTCTAAGACATTAATTAAATGTAAAGGTTTGTTGCTGCCATAGATGAAGTCCAAGGACTTAATAGGTAGGATGTTAAGCAAACCCTTTATTTCTCTGGATCAAATACTGACTGCACACGTCACTCTTTAATTCTACTGCTACAGGTATTTTCATGCAGAGTATAATATATAAATATTAAGAACATGCAACTGCAGGAAATATTAATAATGGGAATGAAGTGTAATTGCCAGTTAGTTTCACAGAGATTGCAGTGAACAAAACAGAATTATTTTCTGCTGAACAAATTAACTGTAATAACTAGTTCCCAGTACAGTACAGAGAGCTGCAGTGCATCCCTCTGCAAGAGACAGCCTTCTTCTTGATTGCAGTTCCAGACTCTGCACCAAGCCTGGAGAGTCTCAGCTGGGGCAAGCAGGAGGAGATAGTAATTTGGAACCTCTGCCAACTGAGGGAATATTGTTGTTTTCTGTGCCTGGAGGGTCTATGCACTGTCACCACCCCCTCATTTTAAACACAGAAGGCAGGTCACCCAGAGGAGGCTCCTGCTGCAGCTGAGGCAGAGAGAGGCTATGTTGGAACAGAAGCTGATTTTAGATCTTTCAGGGATCTGTGAAAGGAGCATCTCCCCGTCTCTCTCTCCCCCCTGGACTCCAGGTAAGTCATTGACCCGGAGAAATTAATCTGTTCCTGCTCCATTCCTCAAGTTAGCCTGTTAAATCCCACTGTGAGTCTCAAATCAAAGGGACTTTCCCTCACTGCATTCTTAAGAGCCTCTTGGTGCAATAGGAGCTGTGTTGCTCACAAGAACTCCTAGCACCTTTCTAAAATTATGCAGTCCTGTATGATACGAGCTGGCACCAGCTCTGGCAAATGCAAAAGTGGAGCTCCTTCCTCTCATTTACATTTCTAAGGGTCAAAACGTGCTGGGGAAAAAGAAATGGTGTCACTGTATAAGGAAAAGAAAAAGGAAAAAAAATCAGTCATTTTTGACAGATAAATTTTTGCCTTCCTGCCAATTCAGTCTTCTTCTCTCTGCCAAGTCTGACAATTAGCAGTAACTGACAGGACATTCTATTGTGACACATGCCTGCTCTAATTTGGGCTAAAGATACCAGCATTGCATTGTTGTTTACACCATACTTGAGTTGTCAACCAAATTTCTTAGGAAAAAAGGAGGCAAGCAAGTAAAATTTAGTATTGCTGATTACATTTCAGATAAAAACAAATAAATGAATATATTTAAGTAGAAACAGCTGGTTAAACACCAGCAAAGGTAGCAAAGATGAAACCAGAAAGATATTCCAATATGATATGGAATCTTCTGCACTCAAATACTTCTATTAACGTGGAGACATTGTCTTGCTCTGGCATACTAGCAATGACTGCCTAGTCTGTTTGCTGTACCTTGTAGGTATTATTGGTTTTAGAGGAATAAACAAATAGGCAAGACCCTAAGCCTGAAGAAAACTCAAGGTACCTCTAAGCTCAAAGAAGCAAAAATATGTAGGAGGTAACATTTTTTAAATTAAGTAATGTTTCTCATGTTGTACAGTTCCATTAACTTTAGAAAAAATAATATGTACTCTCTACTGTAGGTATGAAGCTGAAAAAACTTCTTTGTTTGTCTTTCTTTTTGGTCAAATGTTTGGAAGCAATAATTCACATTTCAAGGTATTTTATGTATTAAAAGAAAAAGCAAATCAAAACAAAAACCCCACCAACTCCACACCAGTGGTTTATAAAATTAAAAACCACACAAATTTCTATTGTTCTGGCCAAAAAAATCCGTCTTGTCCATATTCAGTAACAAACTTTATAGGATTAATATTGTTACCTTATATATAAAATGCTAAGTAGATATCTATGCTGTTATCTAACTTTAAATGAATACTTGGCTCCAAGAGCCCAAAAATACTTTTAGTGAAACAACTGCATCTCAGAAATACTAAATCCATCTGTTTAGCTGAAATTTCTGTTTACCAACGGCAGAAATACATTTAGTCTTTTTCTGTATATGAAGGGGAAGTCTTGCACTCCAAAGCCATTTCACATCCCCATATCTGACCTGTGCTCTTTGTTTTTCACGTATTTTGACTTCTTTTTCAATTAATTTTTGCCTCTGGCTCGTTTCTTCCTCCAGTCTTTTCTCCAGTTGCTCTCTGCGGCGTTTTTCTTCTTCCAGAGCTCGTTTCTTAGCTTCCATCTCCCGTTCCTAAATACCACAGCACACACAGAACTTCAGTTATCTGCAAAACTATAGTTGGCAATGTCATTTCTAAGCTAGGGCTAAATACTTTTCTGTCCCTTAAGTCTGCAGAAATACATATCCAGCACATTGGACTGAAATTTGGAGTAAGAAATAGATCATGAAATAGAAATGAAAGTTCTTCTTAAGCAGCTCCCCCAGCAGATGTCAAACCAATGCTGACCAAGTTTCTGGGGATTTTGCCATCAACTTGCCCTTTGAGGTAGCAGATATTGCACATGGGCACATGTAGTGTGAGATGAAGCCAAGGGGGAAGAGGTATTTTTGAAGTGTCTATTGGGTATTAGCTGGGTAGGTTTCTATGTTGCATTAGGAGAATATTATCCAAACTTACATGCTTACTCTTAATTACTCAACATTACACTTACCCTGGTCTCAAGCAGCCGAGTCTTTTCAGCATGTGCTTGTTTGAGAAGTCTCTCCATCTCCTCTATTCTTGCAACGTTTGAAGTGCTAGCACTGCAAAAAAATCCCCCATTATTTCTTATTTAAAACAATAGTTGGTATTTAAAGAAATATTTTGCAGTCCAATCTAATTTAAGAATGAAGTTGACAGTGTTCAGATCCAATTCAGTGCAGTAGCCACTAACAAAAAAGGAGGTACGTTTGGTGAGCTGATGAATGACTACAGCAGTTCTGTTTCTTCTGTACTTTGAGCACCCACAAATTTTATGCATCTCTACAAAAAAGTGTTTCTCTCACCCTAAACATGGTAGAATATATTATGCATTTTAAATTGGTCAGAACAAAGCATGATAAATTGTTTTCCTTTAATGTCTGATATGGCTAGAAAATATTCTCAAACACCATCTAAAACAGAACTTTTGCTTAAGGGAAATTTTATCAAGAAAAATTAGCTGCCTATCTTCCAGATTTTATCAACAAAATCAGCTCACACTCTTTTTCTTTCACCAAAATTTGCTTTGTGAGGAACAGAAACATCGGTCATAAAGGGTCCTTTTCTGGTTTTTGTACTGATTTGAGCTATTTGCTTTCTTTTGTTTTCCTCCTGGCATTGGCTGTCAGAGTCAGAGGGAAGCAGAAGAGCAAACAGTACCAGTGAAATTCAACAGCTGTCAGGGCTGGAGACTGGACTTAAAGGATGGTAAGCTCAGACACACACCATCCTCCTTCCAAAGGGTTAGAGCAGGAAGTGAGAGAGAGAGAAAGGTTTCATATCACTGGCACATTAGCTCAATGCACAGAGTTAGTTCCCAGCCTGTCTCCAGGTACCAGATACTTGCTGATTATCCATTTAAAACAGAAATCCTCAAAACCCAAGTCCTAATGTTCCTCCTTTAAAAAAACCAAAGCCAACACCAAGCAATGCAAAAAAGCCCAAGCACAACCAAGCCAGCAGAATGACTGCCACTGGTACTTTCTGAAACTCTTAACACTGCAGTGATAATGACTAAAAGGGGAAATCAGAGGGCTTCCCTGCCACAGGAAACAGATGCTAAGTAAAACAGTATGTGCTAGCCAACAAAGCTGTCCTTGTGTTCACAGGGTATTCATAGTGCTGTGACAAAGTTGTACTTAATGATCAGCCTCTATTTATGCTTGTGAAACTGCTGGGGCAGGACTGTGAGCAGGAATGAAAGCATTACCATAATGTCAGGAATACAAAACAGACTGTCAGGAGAAAATTGTTTGCACACAATTTAGAGACTCATCTGGACTTTTGACACAGATCATGGAAATTCTTTCATCTGAGAAATGTTGTCTGAACTGACAGCTTCTGAAGATGAGAACAGCAAGCCTTTCAGTGTCGTCTTTTCATTTTTACTGATCCAGAAAAGGGAGAAGAAAGGACAAAAAGACATTCGGAAGAAGCCTGAGTATTTCAGCTTAAGCATCTAGTTGGTTAACACACTGGACTTGTAGAACAAGTGTACGTCATAACGGCACGTGTCCTTGAGAAATTTCCTATCAGAGGAAATTCCATCACATGAGGAAGCACTGATTGCTCTCTAAACTTCAGCATTATCACTTAACTTTTCCATATTTTTATTTTCCATCTTTCAATAAACAGGTGAGATGTAGTTAAACCTAATTA
Organism: Turdus rufiventris; assembly: GCA_013186435.1. Lineage (NCBI taxonomy): Eukaryota > Metazoa > Chordata > Aves > Passeriformes > Turdidae > Turdus > Turdus rufiventris. The sequence goes on along the minus strand of PYHW01009732.1, from coordinate 654,039 downwards.
TGAGGAGCTAGACAAATATGATGGCTGCCTATTGATCTTACATTTTCTTAACCAATCAGCAGCATCCACACTATCCCAGTGTCAACATATTCTCTTTTTTATTATGACACTATGACCACTGCAGGAGCAGAAGGAAAGAAGACTTACCTGGAAATGTTATCTGGTGAGCATGCTGATATGCTTGTCTCCATACTGTCAGAACTGTCTAAGCTTAATGTGTCAAAGGCATGGTCCTTGTAGCTACGATCTGGGTAATGGAAACTGTTCAAATACACATTGGATTCCGATGCTGTTCTGCTGTAGAATTCTGGAGACTTCTGCCTTTGGTTTTCACAGATACGCTGATGGTTATACCCTATAAAGCACAGAGGAAACACTGATTTCACATCAAAATGATGTGACAGGAGCATAACTTGTTAGCAGCACAAGCATTTTGAACATCACCTCAGTCTTTACTGCACTGTGACCAAGGTGCTACAACATTATGGTTAATTTTACAAGTTAATCACACTGAAATAAAAGCTTTAAATACCTGTTTTAGCTATGATGGATTCAAATATATGCACATTAGTAGAGCTGACTTTTCAATATATGTTCTTGTATATGAATTATGAAAATCTAATTTGAAAAAATAAAATGTACATTTTAAAATGAAAATTAGGCCTAATCTGGAAAGTAATGCAGTTAAATTCAGGAATTTAGAAGAAATGACACTGACTAAATTAGAGAAAAAACAAAAAAGTCCTGATACTCAATATTCTTAAGTACTTGTCTGGTTTACTTCAGTGAATAAGGATTTTTAATTTTTTTTTTTTTGTCTACTTGGTAAACTTTGTTTTCTGGTAACTACAACTGGACTCTTAATTTCAGCTGAAATAATACAGGCTGCTTATTATAGAATCATAGTTATTAGTGTAGAGGTACTTTGCTGGAGTTTTGAAATTGCAGTTCACCCTACAGGACTGAAGCAGATCCTTACAGCCCAATGATTCTGAAGAAAAATAAGGTTCATGAAAAGGATCTTCTGTTATTTTTCCACAATTTTTTTTTTTCTGAAAGGTCATCCATCTTGAACACAGGGAACTCTGTTTGGCAATGTGTCCTTTGAAAATGACTCTTCACAATTATTTATATCTCATGTGTCCTTTGCTCTTTGAAAGTAATGCAGGCTTAGAGAGAGGTTGTTGGGCTTGCCTGATGAGGAGGAGCTGTCATTTTAACTGCTGAAGTATTTTAAAAGTGCCCTTTTAAGGCTGTTCCATCTATGTGATTTCAAATAAAACCACACTGCTCCTGTTTCCATTCAATGAATGAAAAAAGTGAGATTTGCTCATAGTTCTGATATTTAGGTTTATAACATTCTCTGCACGTTTCTGACCCAAATTCTGAGCTGCTGGCAGAGCTGGAGATTAGGAAGGACTGACAGACTACATGAAAACCTCACATTCTTACAGGAAGGCCACCACTGACATTCCACATATTTAAGATAAACAGACATGGGAAAAATGCAGACAAATGTGCAAATGCAGCAAGTCCAGATAAAAAATTTTCCTAGACACCATTAAGACACTGATGTTAAGAAAGCATGCTTAAAGTGCAGTATTTTTCTGCCTTATTCTCATTCCCAATCTGTGCATACAAGGTTCCTCTCTGGTATTTTTTGCCATGCCAGAGCTGGGAGAGTCCCAGTTCAGAGAGCCAACAACAGCAGTTATCTGAAAAGTGTGTCTTGAGCTGAATAATTAAAGCATGCCATTAAAGAAACTGTGCCCTGCAAGCATTTCCAAGGTAGCATTTTCCTCACTTCCCTCTGTACCATACAAAGCTTTCAGGGAGAGTTAAAGCTGGTTTCTAGGGAACTAAGAGGACTCACTTGCCATTTAAAAGAATACTAAATTTCAATCAAAAATTCAATTGCATTGATTAGTAAGAGACAAAAGGGACACAAATACACCTCAGCAGTCATAAATAACAGCATCACACAACACAGGTGTTACTGATTCACGTGTGGTTTGCTTTTTTCCCCCTTATTTTGGCAAATGCTTCTGTTATTGCAGATAAGCAATTACCTTTCATACTCGAACCTTTGGAATGACTAATTGCTCCTGTGAAATGGTTATCAATGATTCATTAGGGAAAGAGAGAAAAAATAAATTACTGAGAGAACTTTATTGAAATGCATGTTTTCCTGTTGAGCCCTCTACAAATCCTTGCCTACTTAGAAATTTTAATTCCGTATTTTATGTTTCACTGAAAAATGAACCCATCTAAAAGGCATAGAGCAGCATAGCAGTGCTACAAACACTCTACCCCTTAAGATAAAGAACCCATTTTTGAGGAAAACATTAATCAGTCAAATTTATGCAATCATGCAAATACAACTAAACACTGGAAGAAATCAATATTTGTTAGGTTGCAAAATGAGATGCATTCACAGAAACAAAGCATAATTCAGAGTTCTCCTTTTATCTCCATGCTGTAAGCAGCAGGCAGCTCAGAGCTCAGGATCAGCTGCGTACCCACACCAGGAGGCTTCACAACCAAGCCCATTACAGCCACACCTTCACATTGGGCAGGCACAATCTGTTGTTTAAGGAATTTTTAGCTGCTCAGGTGCCTATCCACACAACATGCACTTAAAATATTAGACTCCTTGTAAGATCCAGCACTTAACTAAAATTTCCCACAAGCCTAGGTTTGTATCGGTTAAGTCTAACCTGATACAAGAGCTAAAATATTTGTTGTTGCATTGGTTTTACTACAGAGTTTCACTGCTCTGCAGCAAACCTGTAAACTTAACAATGTTAACAGCCATACTGTTCAGAAAAATATTGCAAAAATCCATAAAGCCACGTCATTAAAGAAAAATATTCCAAAGGAGTTACTGCAGAATCACAAAATCCAGGTATGCCACCACAAAATTATGGTGAGAGTAGAACTAAAGGTGAAAGCTGTTATTAAAAGTGGCACTGTCAAGTATGTAAAAAACCCTCTAATATTTTATGAAAATGATCCCATTACATTTTTCTTATATTTTTCTTTTATTCCTATTCTTTCTTCTTTTTCTTCTTTTTAATCTTTTTTAAAAGACTGACATTAACATGTCAAGATGCATTTGTTGTGTGGAAACATGCCAAAGTAGGAAGCCCAAGTCTGTCTACCTTGTCATTGTCACCCACAGAGCTGCAAAGATTTCTAAATTTTCTGCTCTACTTGTGTGGCTATGAGCAAAGAAGCAAAAAAAATTAGGCCTGTGCAAAGCCATAGCTCTGCAGATATTAGCTTAAGTCAGAAGTTTTGTTGTGACAGGTTATTTGACAGCAGGAAAAAAAGAATTTTTGAAATGCTGTCATTATTTAACAATTATTTTAAAGTTTTTCAAGAGTCGAGGAACTACTTGACAGTGCTGATGCAACTGGTACTTTTGCAAAAACATCACATGAGAAATACAGCCAGGGAAGGAGATATTTTCATACCTTTTCTTGTTTTTCCTGAGTTTGACAAGAAGAAGAGTGAAAAACAAACAAAAAAGCTGGACTGTGTTGAAAAGTTTCTAGATTGTTTGTACAAATATCCCTTGCTTGCATTGCAGTATACTTTTTTTTCATACAAAGCTTAGAAAGGACACAAATAATCCTCTTGCTGGTACCTAAGTTCTCTGTCCCAACAGCTTTGTTCCTAGTGCTGTCTGGTCTTACACCTTGATTCCCAGCTAACCATTCCTTCTTCCCTTCTGGAGTCCCACCTGCAGTCAGTGGGACTGCATTAGCCAGCCCCTCTCCTTGCTCCTGCCTGTCCTTGTGCAAGCTTCTGCACCCAGCACTCCCTGGGAGCTCCAGGCATCCCCCTGCACAGGGTGAGGTCTCAGGAGCGTGCCAAGTACCGGCTTCTTCATCCTGTCTTTTGTGTGGTTTGGTTACAGAGGCATGGCCACAGAGGGTGAATTTATAAATATAGTCTTTCAAAATTACCTCATTAATGGCTGCTAAGAAATACCTTTTTCCACTAATGATTTATAACAAATACGTGTCCTCTAAAACATTTATGCTGCCCTTAATTGAGGCCATGATTACTGACAGTGACTGTTTCTTTCAATAACAATTCTTGAACTCATATGACTGACTGAACATGGTTTGGTAATCCTGGAATAAAGACTATTTAGTATTTTAAAATGCATTAAAATATCTATTACTGCGTCCAGGCTCAAATTTATTCAGAGATATTGCCTGGAAAAGGAAAATGCATGAAATCCATGTTCAGACCCAAGAGGCTGTTCTCAATTTCCTGATTTCACTTTTAACTTTCCTTTTTTTTTTTTCAGCTCAGACTTTTACAGTTGCCTTCTTGGACTGAAATAAGAAAAACTGAAGAAAGCATTTTAGAGAAAACTCCTTCCAGACCATGACTAGTTTAATGAAAACACTCAGACAGTATCTTTAAATCAGCTGAGCTGCTACTGCCTCCAGCCAGCCTTGAATATAGTTGCTTTCAGATCTACATGCACACACCAGAACATCTGGTCTAGAACTTTGCTCAGTGCTGTCCAGCCCTAAGGAGCACAGGAAGCCACTAACACCACATCTGGAGCACATCATCCTCTTTGGATAGCAG
>PYHW01009732.1:580176-649378 GCA_013186435.1 Turdus rufiventris | reverse complement strand
AGAGAGTGAAAAACCTGTCAAGTGGGGAAAGAAACACAAGGAAAGCAAGTGCTGACTCACTACACATGACACATAGAGAACATTTTTATCTATTCATCACCTTTTCTAAGTAAACAACTAACTTTTGGAGCAGGAATATTAGAGAGCTCATATTTATCTGTGTACTCAGTCTCTATACATTTACGGAGTTCCACTGATTTGTCAGTAAACCTTCTGAAAAATATTCACTTATTCTGAAAAGGCAAACCTGATCTACCTCAAGAATGCTGTTACAATAAATAAACTGTATTTATTGTAATATAAACATTTATCACTGAGTGATGGAATAAAAAAACATCTCCAAGGCTGTCCACTGACATGACATCTGGCTTGGTTTTCAAAGATGTATTTAAAGATGTCTGATTAATAGTAGTTACTCAGACTCAAGTCCTTTTGATTTTAGTGCAAGACAAGTAAGATTTCATAATTTTAAAGGACAATGATATTTCATTTCAGTGGCCCTGTGTGGTGCATTGAAGCAATACATCATGTTCAGAACATTACCCAAATCTCAGTGTTCCACAGAAATGCACTTTCTTTACTTTTGACTTTGAAGAAAGTCTGTTTTCCTTCCATGTGCTGAGTATGGGTGTGAAATGTGCTGGGAAACCAGAAATCCCACAGAGTTAAACTCAGTCCCTTCCCTGCTCAAACCAGAAGGGACTTCTATTACGGCTTCACCTGTAAGGCTGAAAGAAAGGTGCCTGAAGACTGTTACTCTGTATAGCTGGATAGAAATACTCTGGAGTCTGACACCAGCTACCTGACTCGGACATTCCTGTCCTTGCTGAGTTCTGCACTGCAGTGCAGAAAGAGCCCTGCAAACACTTTTGTGGTGTGATACCCAAAGGAGCTTTTCCCTACCTAGAGATGTGGCACTTTAGTGCAAAAGCAGTTACATTGTTCAAGTTCCTCCCATTGCAATAAATACAGGGAGCTTGAGGTTGAACAGAAAGGGAGTAAACTACTAAGAGAGGCCACAAATGATCCTTGTGTTCCTATATCCTTCCTGTTAATGACACTTTGAAAATCCTGTTCAAATAAAGCACCTGTCAGCAGCACTGTTTCCCTTTGGCAAAGCTGATGTTTCAGAAAAGGACATCTAGAACTGTCCTCTTTCTCCAAACAAATTTATCCCTTAAGGCTCTCTTCATAATTTTCTATTTCCATTCAAACTGCTGGATCTTTCAAAAAATAACAGCCAACTAGTATGACAAGTAGTAGAGCACAAGATTCCTCAACAGCATATGAGAAGTGCTGTGCCAACTGCCCCAATGAATAAATCTCTCTCTTTCCCTGCCTCTCTTTGTCAGGCCATAATTAGATTTTGATTTGTGAGGCTTCTCTCTTTCTCACTCTTAAGACAAGAAATCTGACCCTATTTTTAGACTGTCTTAATTGCACAGTGACCAAAAAATGAAACATTAAAAGTGATCTATTTTTAAAACCCTTGCCTCTGTTAGGTTTGTTAACACTAAAATTGTGTTTTAGGTCGTACACTAACACTCTTTGCAGCCATTTTACACAAAATATTTCCAACTTTAAATACTTGATCTCATGTCACAGTTTAGCCAAAACATCCCTATTGATTTTCAGACTGAAATAACATCACAGTGATGAGTCTGAACATAATTGCCAGCTACTCCACCTCTGCACACACATTACATTGAAGATGCTTTCCAAGCTGAGCATGAAGCTCCCTTTGTATTGTACCTGAAATATGTAAAAATAAGTTACAAGCCACAATGCTGCAAGTTTGTGTAACACACACTGCACAGCTAAAGCTCAAAACCAACAAATCACAAGTGGATCAGCTCTCTAAAGGAGCTGTAGTGAGCCATGATCCTTTTTCAGCTTGCTTGTTCCATCCCTGAGTCATCCTGCTGTATGACTGACCTGAGTCATTGCTTTGACCTTTAAGAGCTGCAAGCTCTGACCAGTCCTGTAACAAGGGGATGGATCTAGCTCATCTGAGGCTCAGTTAGTGCAGTTCTACACAAGCACCTCTTGCACTGGTATCAGTAATGGTGATCCAGATGCTGGAAAGAAAATAAACTGACAGATGGACTGAGGAGTGCCTCCTTTTGAAGATTGGACACAGATGAATAATACATCTCATTAAAGCAGAAAATACATGTATCAATGCAAGTCAGCAAACCACACAGAACCCCATAACCTACAAGATCATGTTTCAGAGCTGCAGCTTGCTTCTGCATCCAGAATTGCTGTGTCCCTATTAAAAAACACAGCCATCAGAACAGCTCTCTCCCTTCCTATTTTGTAGCCCAAATATTTAAGACTACTTATAATACCACAGTCACAGCATCTCAAAGTTATCTCCCTCTGGGGTATTTATCCAGGTAAAAACATGTGCCTGTGAAAAATTTTTAAGATTCCAACATTAAAAATAAAGGGAAGGGAAAAAAAAGAAAGAACATGTAATATATTGCTTCAAAATCCCTCACAGAAATTACCTACTTAACACAACATGTATTTTCAATATACTTTTCTTGTTTACTGAATTATATTTGGTGACCATGCACTCAAAAACTATACAAACCTACATCATAATATTAACCTCTTATTTTGCCAATATTAAAAAAAATCAGTTAATTTAGAGCTTTCTTTTGTCACCAAGAAATAAACTTTTATTTTACAGACCTGTTGATTATAGCAACAACAGTTTCAGGCTTATTTCTGAAAAACTGAACACTGATTTTAAACAGAAAAGAAATAATGAAGAGGTCTTACCTTTGTGCATCCTTCTCGACTCCGACTCTTTGGTCATGGTTGCCAGGCAGTGAGGAAGTACGCTGCCACAGCTGTTGCTCTGTCCTAATGGTAAATGTCCCTGCAGGAAATTTTGTAAATATGTGCTTAAAACTGTATTTCAAGACATTTTTTATGGCAAAATAATGTGTTTTGTCATGGATATGAATGTCATGTCATATCAATCGGCCATCAGTGTTTCAATTGTGTACAATCTCTATTAGGCCAAAATGTTTTCAAAGTAGTAGCTCCACCTTCCTGCTATTCGTTGATTCACCACGTCTCAAATAAAGAGTATTTTCACTTATATATAACTTTACCATTTAGAGGCCTCCAGTAGGAAAGAAAACAAGTTATGCCTCTAGAATCAATTTAAACCAGCCCAAAAATACAATCTTTGAGACAGAAATCATGTATTTATGATTACTACAGCACTGCATTTCCAGAGGTCAGAAGAATGGCTGGGAGTACAGAAGGTTTCATATACATTCCCATTTGTTAATAAACCCAAAGCAATTTCAAAAGTCATGCGTGAATTTGGGGGGTTACATAAAGCTTAGGGTGCTACCCAGCCCTCCCTCTAACCCAACAGAGGATTTCCTGCAGAGGCTGGAGAAAATAATAGCATAATAATAATAATAATAATAATAATAATACTAATAATAATATAGTTAGCAGGAGCAGCCACGTACTTTGTTTGCGATGCTGCGTCCCAGCGTGGCGCTGTTGAAGTGGGGAGACACAGACGGGGTGGTTTTCTTGCGGGGCAAGGTGTCGCTCAGGTACGAGCACTCCCTGTGCTGCTTCTTGCGCTCCTCCAGGCTTCTGAAATGCTTCACGGGGAATTTGGTAGAGTTTTGACAAAATGAATTGATGTGCTTGCTCAGTTATACTCTATATGGAAAATACTGATAGTCTGGAAAGAGCAAAATCTAACATACTCCTGGGTTCACAGTGCTTTCCATCCCATTAAAGTCATACTGATTTAAAAAAAACGCATTAAATTCATATGTACATTTAATGGATTTTTATGTCCCTGTACCTTCTCTTTTGTGTTAAATATTCAAGTCTAGTGTACAGGTGGAACCCAATTACAAAGGAAAAATTTTCCTTAGAAGTTATTCTAATGAATTGGTGGCTTAAAACCAATACAGCTCTTGAAAGGCATTGTTCAAATGTATATGAAAAAATCATTTAAGGTTTCACACATGCATTATTGCTGCAAGTCCTCTGACAGTTACAATGGTTGCTGAATATTAATATTTCTCTCTGCATTATAAGGTAAATTTTTGTTCAGAAACATTCTATAATACATCATGTCGATTTTTAAATGAGCAGTGCCTTTAAGTGCAACACTCTGTAATCACAATGAACTTATAGCTTATCACTCTGAAGTCCTGACACATAAATCAACTTTGTGGCCACCATAACAAAAGCAAACAAAATGAAATAATCCCAAGTTATCAGCTTTGAATCTGTTACCTGTTGTTGCCTGCGGTGTTTCTTAGCTGGCAGAGGTGGAGGTGTATCAGATAAAGGAATAGGATCTACATGAGTAGCCATGACCTCAGGCCAATGGACTGATGGAAGTTGAGCAATAGAGCGAGGAGAAAGAGAGTGAGGAAACACAAATCCAGAACAGAGAGGTGATCTTAGCTTTATAGAAAAAAGAGAAATTACACACAGAGTTTTCTTTTTGGAATTTCTCAAAAGATACGGCACATAAAAGCTGCAGTTTTAGCACTGTGTTTGTTGGAGCGTTTAGCAGGAAAGGAGGTGTACTCTATTGCAACTCCCAAGGCATGCTGAGCTACCAGAAGCAGCACGCAAATGCCAAATTCTAAATCAGCTTCTGCCTTATTGCAATGCAAAAGCACGTGGCTTTACAATTATAAGGTTATTCTGATCCTTTAAAAGGGGATTTATTCAAAATTTCACAAAGAATGAAGAAAAGAAGGTAAGCTAGAAAACAGACTGGACAGACTCCATGGAACAGCTAAGACAGGTAGAAGCTATTCATCTCCCATAACAATTCAAGATATACTTCTACCACAGTACAGGGGGGAAGAACAAGAAGCTACAAAATGAACACCTGAACACCACTAATCCGGTTGACATAAGTTTATCCACAGACAGTTTCCCAAATGTGTGTTACACTACAGTGTTTGGCAGACAAAATTTGTCACTTAACGCTGCTTAGGTCATAAGAATTTAGGTTTTTACCTCATCAAAGACACTTCACAGCTGGAGCAGTCCTTCAGCTTTACTATTAACCTGTTACCTGACTTGGTAACTGGCAGAGGGCAGTTTGCTTTAGGGTCAGTTTGTTACATGTTGAATTACCAAAATATCAAAAATAAAGAAAATAAAAAAGGCAGCCATGAAAGAACAATGCAAACAAAGGGAAATGTCTCTCAAACAAACCTCTTTATTTTGTGGCTGGCTCGTCAGCACAGCCGTGGAAGGCTCAGTGGCAACTGCTTCAACATCTGAGGGGGTCTGAGTGGAAGGGGATATATTCGTGGAATTGCCATACAGCTCACTAATTTCACTTACACTGATATAGCCCTAAAAGGAGGAATTCAGAAGTTAAAAGGAGCAAAAGCCAAAAGACATGCAAGAGTATTAATGTATCCAGTACAATGAAAGTTAGTTTAGGGTGATTCAGCCAAATATTTGTTATCATTGAACTACTTAATTATAAATAAAATAAAATTAGCATCAAGATTTTTGAATGTTAAATACTTGGATTCTGAAAATTGTTCTTAATTTAATTCCAAAAGTATTTGTGTAATCAAAATGTAATTAAGTGTCCAAAAGATTTTACTAAAATGCAAATACCCTTTAGAAATTATGTAGCTCTTTCTCAGGAAAGCAGACTGGGTGTAAAGGAAGAATAAATCTTATTCTGAAATCTTAATTTTTTTTGGCTGTGATTAAATAACCTGATTTGTTTCTTGCCTATTAGGCTAATTTGAGTATATTGAATGACTAACAGAACTGGGAAGAACATCTATTAGGACAAGCCATTCCCATAAATTACACTAACACATCTTCCTTTTGCATCGTCTGGAAGACACTTCTAACTTTTATATGTTACCAGAAGAACCAGGTAAGATGCTGTTAGTGTTAGCCCTGCACCCATTACAATTTGCTTCTTTTTTTTCTTTTTTTTCTTTTTTTTTTTTTTTTAATTAAGCAGTCATACAGAAAGTGATGGACTGAAGATGGCAGGAACATTAGTGTGCTTCTGCCTGCTGAGAAGATTTATGCAAGCAGATTGAAGATATGATGGCAAAATGTAGCTATTGCATGTGTTTTGGTATTAACTGCACAAATGTTTTTTAAAAAGTAAAATACGGATTCTAATCCATTGTGCATAGGATGCCAGGCTGTACAAAGTCAAATGTCCCAATGCCTTATCCATAGAAAACAAGGCTATGCAAAAGGAAGAGTAAATCACTGTTGAAGCGATGTCATAAAGATGAGCTAGAAATATGTTTATTTTTAAATCAAGATGTAAAGCTGCTTTCAACTGACAGTGTGTGGCAAAGGGCAGTGTCTATTACTGCACCAACATAATGACATACCAGTGTGTATACTTCACCAATTCCATAAGAGAAGCCACAGACTGCTATAGTATTTCTTCTTTTTAGAAATGCCTAAATTTATCAATGATCATAGAAGACAACTTGAAAAGAAATACTAACATTACTATCTATTAGCATATTTTTCAATGTAGGATATCAGTTATTTCAAAGACAATTCTGGAAAATTATATATCATACAGTGAACGAAGCACTCCACAAATGGGAGGCAAATCTTAACTCTCATATTATTTGATAATCCATTAATTGAGGAAACTGGCTAAGATACTAAAGTTTATCTCTCCAAACATGTGACAACAGTACAGTAAAATAGAATCCAGTATGAATTAACATAAAACTTGCTTAACCATGTTGTAGTGGCAGTTTATCAGTAACCAAAACTCAGCAATTCTGTAATGCAATATTAATACTAAAGATATAGACACTTTCACCTTTATGTGAAGAACATTCAGTTTTGACTCATAATGCCAGTGAGGATTTAGAAGGGGGATAAAAAAGTAAGTAAGGAACAAATGACTCTGCTGTACACTAGCTCAGCCCCCTGTTACATTTAATTAAATAAATGGTTTCAAGTCACATTAGTCACCAAAGTAATTATTTTAATGCAGAACTTTTAAACAGCATTGATTTTCCTTGCTTATTTAAGTAGTGGGATAAGCATCCTGCTTCTTTATGTGAGGCAGTTTACTCTCTTGCTGTGCAGGCTGTGAGTCAGCTCACAACGGATGGCAGAGGGTTACAAACGTGTGCTTTGGTGAAGAGGGCTGGCAAACATTGGACCACAGACTCGACTGATGCATGAGCAGCCCCATGGTGAAATGAACTGCTGTGCCAGCAGCCTCTGCAAGCCTGTCTTTGTGCCTGATTTTTAAAGGTGTCAGGACAGTCAGAGAAGAATTAAACTGGACCAAGACAAACATGACATGTGACAAAGGTATATCTTTTGTAGGACAGAGCCTATGGAAACACTGAGGACGAAACAGGTAACCTTGCTGTTCTTTCTTTCATTGGAGTAAGTCCTGATTGCCCTCACTGCAGTGATCAGAATGACATCACTGAATAATCCATTAAAAAGAGTGCAGCCTCACTTAACGTAGCTGCATTTTGAAGTAGCTGAGTAAACAAGCCATGAAGTGTATGTGAAAAAAACCAACCAGATAGCACCCAATCTCTAGTGAGAGAATGGGCAGATCCATCTCAACAGGAAAAAAATGAAGTTTAGACTTGCCAGATGTCCTGGTGGGAGGTCAGATGTCCAGGTCAGAACACAACCTAGGGCACTGAAAGTCTAAGCAAGCAAGGGAGGGGGCTCAATCCCACTGGCATGAGAAACTGCACACTAGGAGCTTGGAGATCACATAAGCAAGACCCCAGTTCCAGGTGCTGAAAGGATATGTGGTTGCTTTAGACTTCAAGAGCCCAAGTTCCCAGAGTGACACCTACATCATTAGATGTGTCAGACCTTGTTCAGGGCTTCAATACAAGCGGATCCAGCAACTCCAGTCAGAACTCTTAAGCAGAAGTTAATCAAGCAGCCATAGATGCCTATCAGTATATTTTAAATGCTGAATTTTCTGCTTCCTCTAACTGTTCAAAAAAGTGAAACAAATAGCTTAATACATATCTTAGAGCCACAATAGCTCAAAGTCTTCAAATCAATGCTTTTTAAAAAGAACAAAATGTACATTTGTCACGCTTTAGCAAAGAGCCCTAGAATAAGGGAGGGGAGGCAATGATAAAATCTACAGTGCAAAAGTAAGAACAAAACTGTATTTGTACTTGAACAGCTAATCCCAGATCTCATTCTTCTTCACTTCAATGAGGTTTAATTGTCTATTTTGAGAAAATTAGACATACACACACACTCCACACACATTAAAACAATAATTTCTCCACAGCAAGAGATTAAAGTGACACCAGTTACATTGGGAAGAACGTCAAGAGAAGCTATTTTTGCTCACTGATGAATTTAGACGTCTATGAATAAGTTTAAAAAAATTGTATGAAATTACTTTGTAAAGATTTGATTACTTCTCTAAATGCTACATACTGATGTGCTTGTGTATCAAAGTTAGTTATGGTAACGTCAAAAGCAGAGAAACTCTTTACCTCTTTCAGACTATTGGGACTGACAGGAAATCCCTTTCCTCCAGAAAGTGTGGAATATTTCTTTTCCAGATTACAGAGATTTTCTTTTTCCTGTTAAAACCAGACATTTTATATTAAATACCAACAGCCATGTAGTGAAAATGTTAACTATTTCCTTAACTATGTGAAGAAACACACTGGGAAAGAAGAGTGAAACTGCACAGCAGAGCTTCAGCTTCATCCTTTTAGAAAAGCACTGAACAAAAAATAGAGGTAGAGAACAAAAAACAAATGAAAGACTTTATTTAACAACCACAGCCAAACCAAATAAGTGCTCCTTCAGCATTTTGAAAATGATGATTCTGCTTAGTGAGCTGAACATGGTTTCTCTCGTCATTAAGAGTAGAGTATAAAACAGACGTGAAGGGTTCATGCCAGTTTCTCATTAACCAGATGTTAGCTGATGTGAAGTAACTCATCTCATGGACTCACAGGGGCTACCACAAGCCAAAGATCTGAGCGCTCTGTGCACAGTCCCAGCAGGCACGAAGGGTGGGAAAGACAACACCTCTAAAAACACTCTTGGTTATCAAACACCAGCAGTGTTTCTCTTAAGAATATCTGCTGATTGACAGCAAATGATTTCATTTTTTTTAAAAGGTGAATGTCTGTCACATTATTACCAACTTGGTATCCTGTGCACAACTGATGTTCTTCTTGTGCTCTACATTCTTTTATTCTATGAAATGTTCTTTTATTGCATGCTAAAAATGTCTGAAGGACAAAAATACTTACCCTTTGCAGCATCATTATTAAGTTGTTTTTCTCTTTTACAAAATGATCTTGTTCTCTTTGTGCTTGTTGGACAATATGATTGGCTTGTTTTTTGAGAGCAGAAATCTTTTCCTAATATAAGAAAATCAAAATGTACATGATTTATTTTCAAATCTCAAGACAACCTGCAGCAAAGATCCTATTCATGAAAGTTCACTTATTCATATACGTGACTAAGCAGCAGGAAAATAAGTTTTTACATGACAGCTCACTGCTCTGAAGGAGATAATTAAATAAGAATTAGACAGTAAAGAGAAAACTTATTTAAGAGACAAAAGAATAATTGCATATATTCTTGATAATGAAGTGACAAGCATCCATATACTGAACAGAACTGGTTTAGAGATACAACCTTTGATTTCTGAAAAAAAGTGGCATTTCATTGATTGAGATGGGACATTTATAACTAATTTTTAAAATTATTTTCTTAATTTGGTATTCAACTATTATTTTAACAAAACAGCAAAATCAATTAGAAGCCTAAAATAGTTGTAGGTTTGTTCAGAGAGTACAAATCTCCTTTCCTAAAGAGGGAAAAAAAAAATCTTGGGTACTTTTTTGGAGCAAATTAAAGGGTTTGAATTTCACATGAAATATGCACACAGGGCATGAAATATTATTCATTTCTTTCTTCTTGGATAAGTACATTATTTGAACTGTGTGGGATGTCACTGGGCCGTTTTTCTTTGCTCTGCTTCAAAAACTCTTTCAAAGAGGAACATTTTGCATTATTTCTTGCAGATGAGCGGGTTGTAGATTCCATTTCCTTGCCTTTATGCTCAGCAACAGAGAACAAATTAATCGAGTGTTGGTGCTCTCACCTTTCTGCTGACAATGCTGCGCTGATATTCAGCTACTTCATGCAGGAGCTGTTGTGTCAGATTTTCCTTCTCTTCATCTAACCTGCTTTCATGTTCAAGCTGCTGAAATTCTAAATCTTCAAAGTGTTTGCTTTCTATGTCCAGAATATCAGCATCCTTAAGGGGAAAAAAAAGAGGTAATATAAAAAAAACATAATCATGATTTCACTGACACCACAGTAGAGGCTCTTACAAACAAACAAACCTAAAATTATATTTGTGTATTTCCTACAACGTCTCACAGGATCTCAATACTTTCAATGAACTATTTGCATAATAAGAGAGCAAATAAGGCTAATTATTATTGTAATGTTCCTTTCTCCATCACTTCTGCTGTCCCTCTTGCCAAGAAGCCCCTGCACAGTGCAGGAGCTGTTCTGCAGCACTCAGAGCAAGCAGAGCCTCCCAAGCTGGCTGGGCTGTGCTGTAGCCTGGCTGGGACACCACCAAAGCCTGAACCCACCTGGTGAGGCTGTCACATGCCAAACTCAGAGGGCATTTCCTTTCCAACCAAAAAGGACAAAGTATCACACCAGTATCCCTGGAGAATTGCACATGGAATTAACTGCTGAAAATTGCTCTCTGTGCAGTTCAGGACTTCAGTCATCCACCCTAGCCAGCAGGTGCAGTACTTCAGAAAAAGTGTCAGTCCACTTTTATGCATTCCCCTGGACTGATACCATGTTTTGTCAGAAAAAGAAGAAGTTGAATGCTGCAGAAATGAACCAAGAAGAACACACTTGCCTTCTGCTTAGGGATGCTAAGATAAAACTCATGGTGCTTTTCAGCACAAGAAATGAATGCTAATCTTCCTCCTGCAACATCTGTGCATTCATAATATGAATTCCGGCTTACAAGTTTCAGAATCCTGAAGAAAAGGGTGTGTTTAATAATTGCAGCATTAGTAAATGGTAAGGCTGTCTAAAACAAGCACATTGTACATGACTTGCTACACAAGAAAACCTACATCCTGGAAGGAATGCAAACTTGTTCCTTTTCTTATTTCAACCAAAGGCAAAGGTTAGTGGCTACTAACCTACCTACCTAACACACCTAGGTCTCTATAAAATGAATTTGAAACCAGGTTCCAGTGTACCAGAGAAAGACGGGATGCAGAAACTGAGGAATCCAAGGTACTACATGGAATACAAGCATCTTCCCCTTACTCTCCAAAGATGTGGTCTTCACTTGTAGGAGACAGTGAAGAGATCAAAAGCAAAGGTGTGGGTTAAATTCATGGGAAAGCAGTTACCTGCAGTACAGAACTGGACAGACATCTTCAGCATCCCCAAAAAACCCAAAAGGGTTTTGCCTGGGCCATGAAAGTCAGTAAATTCAGCCTATTGTATACAACAATAATTGCTACTGAGGCAGCAGAACAGACTTCAGAGAGCCAACTGATAATTAAAAAGCCAACTGGGGGCATTTAAAACACACTTCCTGCCCAACACGGAGAGTGTATATGCATTTCAGACACAGGGAAGCAAGGATTTGCCAGCTGCCCACCCCAACCCAAACTCCAGACCCACCTTGCAGCCAGCTGCTACAGTGAAATTGGCTGCCCACTCCCCTGGGCACAAATTACCAAGGTACTGAAGCCCCAGAGAATCACAAGGGAATTTGTCTCCATGCCCTCCTTGTTGTCAGTAAAGTAGCACAACAGAATGTATCGCTGACTCAGGTATTTCACGGGATGGTTTGGCTGGAAGGGACTTTAAAGATCATCTCATTCCAAACCCCTGCCAGGGCAGGGAACCTTACACTGGACCAAGCTGCTCAAAGTCCCATCCAACCTGGCTTTTAACACTTTCAGGGATGAGGAGTCTACAACTTTCCTGGGCCACCTGTTCCAGTGCCGTACTGACCTCTGAGTAAAAAATTTCTTTCTAACATCTAATATGAACCTCCTTTATTTCAGTTCAAAGCCATTACTCCTGCTCTTTTAAAAGGCACCTCTCCAGCTTCCCAGAAGACCCCTCTAGGTACTGGAAGGTGCTGCAAGGGCTCCCTGGAGCCTTCTCTTTTTCAGGCTGAAGGCAGCTCTCCCAGTCATTGCTCCCAAGAGCAGTGCTCCAGCTCTCTGCTCATCTTTGTGGCCTCCTCTGAACTCACTCCAGCAGATCCATGTCTTTCTTTCGTTGGGAGCCCAGTTATTTTTGGGGAAGATATTTTCTTTATTTTTGGGTACAATACTTAAAATCATTTCGTGACTGCTCTCACACTTGAGATAGTTTGAGAGCTACTGGGCACTAATTCAGTGACAACCTCTACAGCCACAGCAAACTCCCACTACAACTGGCCCGGAATAATATGGAGTAAAACTAACTGGACACTTAACTACACCCCCACATTTCAAGTTTTGTCCCACTTTCAAATCCAAAATCATTGTTAAGGCAACTTGCAATGAACAAAAAAAAATTTAAAAAAGAAAATTTAACCAAACACATTTCTAGAAACCTCTTGGTGGTCAGTAATGAAAAGAGATCTACTACCATCCCACAGCAACAAGACTGCAGCATTTCATGAATTAATACATTCAAGCATGTGACTGCAGAGAAAAGCTTCCTTTTCCTTTTAATATGTATGAGACATTACATAACACTCCCCCTTTTTTTTAAGGTAACATACAAAAATCTAAGTGTCTAAAAACCAGCACACTTTTTCTGTAGCAAATGAGAATTTAACATTGTTGTTTCCAAAGCTGGGCTTTTTTATTTTTTGCTCTTTGAAAAAACAAAAAAGAATTTTGCAAATAACACATCTAAAGAATATTTCTCATAAAGCAGAAAGCCTTTTTTTTCCTTACTGCTTACTTACAGCCTTTATTCCTGATATAAACATCCAAGACAGAAAAAATATTTAACTTTTAGATGGCCTCTTGAGCTTCCCATACTGATGCTTTTTAAATTATTTTCCCCACCCACTAAAGCTAATTATATGTGCTGTATAACCCACTTAAGGCTAATGAATACTAAGATTTTTCCACAGAAACTAATGCTTCTTTAATTGATAATATTGTAGTTTTTCTTCTTACAAATAATACAAACTAAAATCAAGCTGCAGTTAGACTTTAGGAAAAGTTTAATTATACCAGTGTGACACTGTTGAAAATATAGAACAAAATTAAGCTATCTTAGTAAATGGTAAAATCTTCAAAATTAATTCTTCCAAGTACAGTTCAGGCTAACAGCTAAGTTATAGATTCAAAAAAGGAAGTTATCCATGACTTCACCAAGGTGGTAAATTCCTGCCTTTGCTCACGCAGTAAAGAATGATGTTCCACCACCCATCACAACATCACAACACCTTCTACATCACCCAACAGGCCTAAAGAGCTCATTACAGGCAAGTGACCCAAAGCTTTAGAAACATTCCACACCAAATGATTTCTAATCCACACATTTGCACATTTCTCATTTGGTGTCATGCACATAATCTATTACAAGCATTCCTTAAAATAAACCCCAAATCCATAACCCTCGGGACTATTACAATTCTAAGTTGCAAATATGTCCAGACACTGGATACTTGAAAGAGAAAATGTTACACTTAACTACAAAAAAAAAAAATTAAAAGTCAACAAAATTTAAAAAAAAAAAAATTAGTGCAATCTTGAAACTTGCTACTGACCCTCTTCAGCTGCTGCTGTAACTGTTCCCTCATGGACTCAGGGCAATTATCAAGCTGCGTCTTCTGCTCGGAGTAAAGCTCCTGAAGCCTCTCTAGTTTTTCCCTCTCAGCATCAAGTTTTAATTTTTCCTGAAGCATGAACCAGAAAATAAAGACAATTACCTTCAAACCCAAGCAGTTGTTAGTGATTATGACAGTGTGTGGCAAAACCTTCCTGAACAGTAGGAGTTGGCAGGTCAGAGACAGAAACCTTGTTAGTGTAAAGGCAGTGGGGGGATGCAAAAGGATCAAAACAAAACATTCATCATTTTAGTGGGGTGATTAATTCTCTCCCTCATCACTGTGCTTTGGACCTGTGCCTGGATGATGCTGTTAAAGCCCCCCACCCCAACACTTGCCTCACCTAATGTACAAAAAAAAAATAAAAATAAGGGAACTGTAGCCATGTTAGTGAGGTAACTAATGAAGCTGAGAGAGAAAGAGTGGCTTTTAGAAAGCAAAGTGGATGGAAAATGACTGCAGTTTGGCTGTGAGGGAGAAATGGAGCTTCCCAGGAGAATGAGTTTCATGCCTGTGTGGCTCTGTACAGATAAGTACATTTAGCAAGCAGTGAATAGCCAGAATGAGATAGAGCATTATAAAGAAATAACTCTGGGCCAGGCAATCCTGTTGCAGCAAAACCACCAAGTGATCCAGCAAATTTGCTTCAGGATATAGGAACTGTAACCTGTTTGTGGGGATCACAGGGGACAGTTTCTCTGGTCTCCTCCAACTAGCTCAGCTTTCCTTTTGTTCCACTCAAGCAGCAGGACCCAGCACGCTGCTTCTCACCCTCCCAAGCCTTTGGCCTTTTAATCTTTGTAATCAAACACTACACGATTTCCTGTGCAACAGCTCCAAAGACTGGCTGCACATCACTTAAAGCTTGCCTCTAGACTGTTATTTATCTGTGGACCAAGGTTTGGGAACCAATAAATCAGAGCACAGAGCATTTTTTCAATGTCTTTTGCTTTCATCTACACTGACCGACATGGCAGATGCATTTTCTACAATTCAGCAATTAATAACTGGGAAAAAACCAATTTATGCCTGATATGCCAGGCATAAATAATCAAGTAAGTCCCTGAAGCCAGGCTGTAGCATCACACCTGTATAGCTCTCTTTTCCTATGTGTTGTTCTGTGGTAATGCATCTCCTTCCAGAGGGTCTCTAGCTCTCCTTAATATTAAAAAATTAGCAGTATTCTGACTACTCCATTGCAAACTGTGGGAAAACTTCCTCTTTGCTCACAGAGGCACAGCAATAAACCTGTGTTAGCTGCCTGCTTTCTTTATGATTTTATCTCTAAATCTGAGTGAGATCAGAGGCTGGGATTCAGTTTTCCCAGTATCTAAAACCAACAGGAAGATTTTTTTATTCAAGTCCCATGTCAACCAGAGTCCCAGCTCCATTATTTTTCTTTACATGTGCAGCTTCTCAGTCCATGCAATCAGATGAACAATATGCTGAACACAAACACGTTTTATTAAGCTAGTGAAAAGGAGCATTCCTGTACTAGCCCCTGCCTTAACAACAGCAGGGATCAGGAATACAGAGGATGCAGCACGAGGGAGCTGCACAGTGAGGCAGAAGCGTGCAGCTCCTGTGAGGTCACCTCTAGACCCCTGCCCCCAAGAAGCCCCATCTGCTGAATCATCCCTACTTCCAGCATGGAAGGAAAGCTGTGAATAAACTGGTATTCCCCTCTTCACAAACTCTGTCCATTTAACATTCAGCCCACAGTCTGCCACCTTGTTTCACACTTGCCTTTTCTGCCCACCTAGCCCTCCAAAGCAGCAAGGACTTCTCTGACCTGAGCTGCAGTGCCTCTGAAGCTATAAATAACTCTCTAAATATCTGTGCACTGCCACAAGCATGCTCATTCATCCAGCAAGCCAAACCTCAAGTGTGAGGAGACAGCATCAGCAAGGATGAAACTCCCTGAGAATCCTGCCGGAGATACTGTTACATGCCTCAAGAAATTAGAAATGTATTCCTTTGAGATTGAAAGCGATACTCATCTGGTCTATTTATAGCATAGGAAGTGCTAACATCCCACCAAACTGGCTCCCTTCAAAATGTGCAGTCTTAACAGGAAATACCACTTTCAGCAATGAGAGGCATGACATGTTTTGCAGCTGTAGAGTTCACTGATGTCTCAGGCTGTGCACTGGTGAAGTCCATTTAATTCACAAAAAGTAATTTGAATGAGAATGAGAAAAGAGATGTGAATGAGAAATTTTTCATACAGTGCTTTCTATGAGTGAATCAAGGCAAGTTTTTCCAGAGAGGCAAATATTCTGACTTAGCAAGCCAAGATGCAGCCAGGGAAGGTCCGTAGCTGACTCCACATCTGTTTGCTCCAGAGCAGACGGCAGCATGGCTGGGAACAGAACCCAAGCTCCTGCTGCTCATCCCCATTTAACCACAGGAGCTGGGACTTGGTTAATACTTCTCTGCAGACAGCCCCAGCGTGGATGCCAGAGGCACATCAGCTGCAGTCTGGCTGAATTCTTGACATCCTATTTCCAGAGAAAACAAGTGCAACATCTGCTCTTTGCCTACTGCCCAACTTGGTCCATGGTCTGCCTCTACATGCATGCTATCAATTTGGGGTCAGCCCAAATACAAAGCAGGGCTGACTTGGGGTTTGATGGTGCTGGGGCAATGCTTGGGTCAGTTCTGGAGGACTTCTGGGAATTGTGATGGATAGCAGGAGAAAGAACTGACATGTGACACTGTCCCCAAAGGCAGAGATGGGATGTCAGCAGAGAACACATGGTATGAACACCAACCATAAGTGATCAACATGGGTCAGAAAAAGAAATCAATCTTTAGATCTGGTAGAATTTATTTCAGGGCAAAGAAAGAGCAAAAAACCAAAGGCTATTCTACACAACACATCTCATAGATGATCATGGCAGAGAGGAGAGAAAAGGATAGTATCAAAGGCAATCATAGCCCCTACAGGAATGGGAACAACAGGAAGAAGGAGAAAAAATTGCTCCAGTGTTGTCTCCTACCCCTGATCAATATTGCTACTTCAAGCCTTAGTGATTTTCCACACCCTTTCTGCAGAGAACTGCTACTTTTCCATTTGTCTTTCCCCGCAGTTTGCTATTGCAGGCAGGTTGGCTGGCTAAAATTGTAGAGCAAAATGTGGCTGCATGGATGTGTGTCCTCTGAACCAACCTTCCTGCATAGACTCATAGGAACGCTGAAGAAATTAAATTGGATGAGACAGAGAAAAATTCTTGAAAACCCAGCTAAAAACTGGACAAAAAAAAAAAACCCTGAACAACTAAGAACTCTATTGTTTTACCAGCTCACTGTAAAATGAATTGTATTGTTAGGTGATCTGGGCTCACTCATCAACATTCCAAATATCCCTGCCCTCCAAAATAATGCAAAAACCCCCAAAAACCCCCAAACAAACAAAAAGTCCCCCTCCAAAACCCAAGTTAGAGAAATTGTAAATAAGCCTACAAGGCAAATGAAAGAAAAAAATCCAACAAGCTGAATGATTCTAATACTTTCCATGATCCAGTCTGAAGTATTCCAGGATCTTCTTCAACCCATTTCACCTATAAATCATCCTGTTTTAAGGTAGCAACAACACATAACCCACACTAAACTTCAGACATGCATGCTCAGTCCCACTCATTATGGAATTAGCTGGTCTCACAAGTCTCACAGGTTTCTGAGAAATGTAACTGCATATAACTGACCAGAAAACCCCACTGGAATAAAACAGTCGTTTGTGCAAACTCTACATGCTCCTTTTCTGTATTTTCTGACTATTCGTTCTTGCATTCCTCGATCTCTTTAAGGACAGATGCATTAGACTTGCCACAATTTAATTATTTGTCACTAAATCCCTGTCAATTTCATGACAAAAGCTATTAAGATGAGAAAATAAAAAGTAGGCCAGGCATTTGAAAAGGAGCACAGTGAGACAGAAAAAGGTTGTTCATAAGAATCTTAACTAATTTATTATACAACAGTTTGTATTCAGTGATGGCATCTATACCAGAGATCTCAATGGTTTTATGTCAGATGCATGCATTAATCTGCTGTTTAAAAGCATCTTAAATCAAGTAAGCGATCCCTCTGCTTCAAGTAAAAAAATCCCAATAGGTGCATACATTAACCTGCTACTGAGACAATTCAAATTTTTTTGGAATTTCTAAGCTCCTTCTCTGACCACTGCAACGTGTTGTCCTAGTGAACAGACGTGGGGGGAGCAAAAGAAAGTTCATGATTCTAAAGTACTGTTTTCCTTCATGAGTATCAATAGGGAAACAATCATCCAGACCACAAGAAAAAACATTTAGGTCAGAAAATTCAAATTCTTATAGTCTTCAACCTCTAGATGACAGTAAAAGGACTCCCATTAGGTGACTCCCATTCTGGTATTTCTCTCATGAATGTTTTAAAAGAAAGCTCATGAATTCAGGTTTTTCTCCTTGAGTCTTTGTAATCATCTTTGTGGTCATTAGTGTTCTCTCTGCACGATATCCTTATGTGGATATATCAGCAGATACAAGTATTCCTCTAACATTTAATCTTGTGTGTTGTGTCTCAAGGAGGTAGACAATATATTATGGACATGGAAGCTCATCCTTTTAAAATACTTGCTTACATCTTGCTGAACTGAAATCTGACCAGTAAATATTTAAGAGGCTATGCCACAAGACACAAATTTTTCAGACTCATCAGGATAAAATCCAGCAGCAGGAATTTTGCATCCAGAAGAGAAAGGATTGAGGAGAGAGGCAACCAGTATATTTAACTTTCATTGGTGGTGGCTCACCAGACAGCTGCTTTTTCCTTGACTCTATTCTTGCAAGTCTTTGTGGTACTAATTCAGCAAAGAAGTTGAGCTTCAAATGTTTTGGCATGTTTGGGATTTTCTGTTAATGACTGAAAAAATATTTCCACAAAAGCATGTGGACAAAATTAAATCTATTCCAAAAAAGACGAGTTATCCCCTGCCAGCTGTTCCTGTTTTCTGCTCTTGAAGAGGGACAGGAAGCCTGGGTTGATAAAGGAGTTCCAGAGTACATATTTCTCCATGGCAAAAGGCAAAGGTCCTCTAGAAAAAAAGGAATAATCTCGCTCTCTTTTTTAAGAGTCTCAACTTTTGCATAAATACTTGTTTTGAACCAGTCTCCCAAAACTCCCTTTTAGTTGTGGTTACCTCCCACAGCACATCTGCTGAATCCACTACTCATTTTTAGTTATTCTTGTTTATTCATTCTTACTGATCTATTTTTTCTTTCCCTGGCTGTTACTTTTAGCCTCATGCTTTACTTGGAGACATGAGGTGGGGAATCATTAACCATCCTTCTCCACATATGCACGTTTTAAAATGGCACAGATTATGGAGGCACTGTGCAAAAACAAAGTACATCACAGAGCTGGATGACATCCAATAGGGCAAACACAATTTTCTCCAATTTCCTTATAGACAAATGTCAATTCTGATCTAAGTCTCATGAGCTCATTGGAAGGAAGTCATAAATGTGAACAGCACCCTGGACCTGAGGTGGAAACACCAGTGACAGGACTGCCATGGCAACTGCAGGGAGCAGGGAAAGGCTTCACCTGCTTGCTCATTTTGGCTACTGCCCAGCTCAGCTCTCTCTACAGCAGGCTGTGCTCAGTAATTTTTTCAAGATCTGTAACTAAGCTCTTTCCCAGAGAGCTTCAAGCTGTATCTGTCAAATTGTGTTAGTAAAGAATTATCAGGGCTCTCTCTGCATAAATGGAACTTGTGATTAATAGCTTAAATAGCTGATATTCACACATGTAGGTTGTCTTCTTTTTCTGCAGAGAGGGTGAAGGAACGGGGAAAGGAAAGGGGAGAGGAAGGGGGAGAGGAAGTCCTGTGGGGTGCTGAAAGGTTCTCTCATCTTTTTGAAATGGCAATCACCCACAGATCTGATTTTCAAAACCCAAGTAAACCAACACAAGTTTCTTCAGTCCTTACAATGGCAAGGGAATGCTTTCAACTCGCCTGAGGGTGTGTACTGCACCATTTTCCCCACTGCTTCACTTAGTCCTGCCTCATGATCTGAGAGTGCTGAGCACGGGACTGGGATGAGACCAGCATGTAACAGAATGTACAAACGCCCTCACAAAATACATCCCTGGTTTACACCAAGGGGCTGGGACACAGAGGCATTGCACCACAGCAAAGAGCACAGCCCAAACCTGAACCCACTCCTGCCTTCTGACTTTCCAATCAATTCTTTTGCTTTGCAAGGACTAAAAATTGTGGCTTTAATACTTTGAAAAAGTTGGCAAAACTTTGTGTTCTCACCTAAATGAAATGTGCACAGTGCATTTGAAAAAAATAGTAACTTAAAAAAACCCAAATAGTCAGGTAGAAGGTAGTTCAGGAGCTTCTACCTACAGTCCATTTCAAGTACATGGTCCAGAAAGTAGATTTTTAAGAATTTCACAGGTTTCTTCCAACAGGTGCACAAGTAAGGATGAGACTCAAGCAGGCAGGAGTTTCCTGTCAAACAGGTGCCAAGATCAGTGGCAAATTCCATGAGATGCTCAAGTTGCTCCAGAGACAAGTGCTGTCATACACAGCACTAATGCCCCACCATCATTTCACAAGTGAAATGAACTCTCCCGCTCACCTCCAGACAAGCAACACCTTGTGGTGTATTCAGACATCACTCTCTTACCCTGGCAGAAATGTGACTGCTCTTTGAGATATGGGACCCCAACAGCTTCTTGCCTTGAAGCCCAACCAAAACCAAGACCCCAGGAGTCAGTAGGGATGAAATATTCAAGTAATTAATAGAAACTCTGACCAATCTATGGACACTGGGACACATAGGAAGACACAACACAAAAAAAGTACCATCAGCAGAGTGGAAACTGGTCCAAACCCAAGCCTTTAATTCTTTCCTAAGTTTCAAATTATTTCAGCAAAAGGGATCACCTATCACTTCAACCCGAGTCCCCTTCTTGTGGGTGGGAGTTGATCCTGTATTACTACAGAGCCAAGATGTTGACTATCTTGCATCAGATCTGCATGAACATAGGCACAATAATCAAACTTTAAAAAATGCTACTGTTTCAAGCCAGCCAGAACTTTTATTTGTTAACAGGATCAGTGCCATCTGTTCTGCTGGCTGACTCTGCTTTCCCCAGAACACTTCAGCTGTCACTTTAGGTTTTACTCCCCTTGTAGAAGCCTGTCTCCCATTTCTATTTTAAACTTTTACTTTAATGAAATGCTTTCAGAAATATTTTAAAAAACAAAACCAAAAACACTCCAAAAAAATACCCCAAAAAACTATAACGATAATTTCAATACTAAACTGAGTCATGGCTTGATATTTAGAGCACACACTCACAGTTGGGTTTGTTTGTTTGTTTAAAACAAAGAGGAACACAAAAGAAAATACAACTAAAATTTTGCAGCTGATCTGACGAGTGCCATGCCTCATACAGAAAAAAAATGTTTTGAGTGAACTTGCCTTTTAAACAAAAAGTGCTTTTTATAGCCTGCTTTCCATGTTTCATTTCAACTGAAAATTTAAACGAGACCTGTCATTTTAATTTTCTGACTGCTACCTACACACTAACAGGTGGCTGCAAGGAAATTGAAATTTCCACTTTAAACTCATGTCTCTGCAAAAAAGCAAATATGAAACAAGTCCCATAGGCAACTTAAAATGTGACCACAGGCAACACTGAGACCTGAAGGATCAGTGAGGGGTACACAAGCCTAAGGAGAAGCGTGGACAGGGAAGACCAGGGAGGTTCAAACACTAGCTGGATGTGCACTGTCTCCCCACAGAGTGGAGATGTGGGAGCACCATTCTCCTTTTCAGACACAGGCTTGATAAGGACAGCCACAAAACAGCAGCCAGGCTCCTGACAGGGCAGGCAGAAATCAAAGACAGAAAGCTCAGAATAAAACAATGCAAACTGTAAGGTGTGAATTTAATGGGAACTGTGAAAACATGCAGCTTTTCTAAGCAAAGAATGCAGAAGACTTCCAGATATTTCTGGGAAGCTTAAGGAAAAAGAAGAGACTAGCTAGAGCATGTCCACAAGTGACAGGTCTAAATTATGAGGTAGAGGATGAAATTTAAAAAGGAAACAACACTGGCTGAAATCCCTGGAAAAACTTCCTGACCTTGAGGTATTATTGGCCATGGCACATCCCCTGTGGAGAAGGGCACTGCATGCCTGGAGGGAACGAGCACTCCCTGGCTTGAGGGATGCAACTTGCAGGCCCTTTCCATTTCTGCACTTTAAATCTTCTGAAACTGCTATCTTATTTTGGAAATACATGCCTATCTAACTTTTGTGTAGTTGAGAGCAAGTAAGTATGTGACTTTATATCAAACTAATTAATTTCTGAGACTTAATTACAGAGGCAATATTCTACAATGCTTAGTCAAAATAAATAGCAAAAAAATATTACTTTACAACTACATACTAGATGGATGTCTTACATGTTCTATATGATATTAGATAAAAACTGCACCCTTTTTAATTTTGTTCCTTTGCTGAGAAAATAATTTTGGGTTTTTTTTCCCCCAAATTATATAATGAAGGGTACTGGAACTGTTCAATTAATACTGTTCTTTTAAACAACAGAAAACCCAAGTAACAAACCCTGTATAGTGATTTTACTAATAAAAGTATCTTCACAGTAGGTCAGGTCTTTTTACTTTAGTTTACTACATTTTGCTTGTGAATCACAGCTTGGAAAACAATTCTGTTAAAGGAAATCATGGCAAAACAATTATTTTTCTCTTCCATATTTATCAAGCAAATTTACTTACAGGCAGTATTTAATCAAATAAGCTCCATTAATATTAACCATATAAATATATTTTGAAAATCAAGGGGAACAGAGCACACAGCAGGCTACAATAACTGAATTACCTTTGTCTTTTCACCAATAACATTTCTCTCCAGTTCAGCTATTTTTCTGTTTAGATGATCCAATATTTCCTTCTCTTTTAGCAGCTCTGTTGTTTCAGATTTCTGTTCCCCATCCAAAAGGGCACATTCCATATCCAACTAGGAACACAAAACATCTTTCAGAAGCAGTCCAGACTCAGAAGAAATCTTGATACACATTATTTTCTGGGGGGAGGGGAATGAGTTGGTTCACAAGAGAGAAATATTTTTTTAAAAAGGGGAGGGGGAAAAAAATAACCCCGTAGGTTTTTCTGACACAAAAGTTAAAAAGAGGTCACAAAAAGTAAAATTGCACCATAAAACACTGCAAAATAAAGTCCAAACCAACTTTAGCTTGAAGATTCTCTTTCCCAAAACTTTTTTTTGTTTTCTAACTCTTCTCTGTGCTTCCTCCTGCTCTGATACTGTCTCTGTGCCCAGGCTCTGTAGGAAACCCTTCTGGAACAGCTGTTTCTTTCCTGTTGCTGATAATTGGAGCAGGCACAGCCCAAATGCCTGGCCAGCTTAGTTTGCAACTGTGAGATTCCAGAAGTCAAGTGGGTGCCAACACACCCTTGCCACTGTAAAGCCAAGGAGGTTTGAAAGGAAGTTGTCTCACTTCCTTTCTCTTTAAACAGTCACAGGAGATGCCACCATAAAACTCCCGAGTGACACAAGGTATTTGGATCAACTGAGTGACCATTAAACAAGCAAGATTGTTCCAATTCCACTGCAGAGTGTAATGGTTACAGCTGGGAAAGGCTAATCCAAGCATCACAAGCATCCCCCCAGCTGGAGAAAAATACTCTTCATACCGGGAGACTGCCAGGTTTGTGATGCTGGTGAAAAAGCACAGAATATAAAGGCTACACACATCCACAAGTTCCTTCCTCAACCCACCACACTTGTGCTATGTAGACACATTTAACAGGCAAGACATTGAAGACCAAAACCATATTTTCATACCTCTCTTGAGGATTCATCCATCTGGTCATTTAAATCTTTGATCTTCTGCTCAAGCTCTTCCAAGTTATTCAGTATTACTATGCGTTCCTCCTCCAGTCGACCAAGCTCCTGCCTTCTCTGCTCTTCACTGGTGCAGTCTGGTATCTGCAGTTGCACAGCACAAGAGGTTCATTAGAAAAAGAGGCAAACACTGTCTTTCCTCCCCCCTTTCATACGGTTTTCATTTTAGACAAGGATGGCACTGTTGGTTTTGAACCCATCACATATTTCCTATCTACTGTATTGCTATTTCTATATTTAGGAAGTGTACAAGAGAAACAAACATGATACTTTACTTCCAGGCATTGGAAGTAAATACTATACTTAACAGTAAATACTATCCATTCTAAAGGAATTACTAAAACTTAACCTTTGAGAATCCTTTACATGCTGTGCTATTTAGGTTGTAAAAATCCAATTTTTCCCTTATAAAAATAACACAGACAGATGAAGACACTTTTAATGTAAATTTCAGCTGTTCATTTAATACAGGCCAGGAGGTAGGATAGGACATTTTTGTAACCAGTCATTAAGATGGATGGCTTCTGTAAAATAAGAACAAAAGTTGGTTCCATCTCCCCAGGCAGCACTGAGGAAGTAGCACCCTTAACGCTCCTCTTTTCACTGCCATTTCTTTCCTTACAGTGTCAAGAATTAAACAAGATGATGAAGAAAATACCTGTGACCTTACAGCATCCAACACTAGCTCAAACAGTACTGAGTTTGATGTGAATTCTTCACGTTCACCAGACCCCAGGGGTTTGCAATCCACTTCCACTGGGAAGGTGCTGGCTCATTATGCCAGGATTAGAGGTGAGCCGAGTGCAGGGCTTTGCAGGCACCTCTGGGCCACACAGCCCTGCTCAAGAGAGGCTCAGTCAGGTACTGAATGGCTACTCTGAGAGCAGGCATTTCATCCTGAACAGATCTGAGCTCAGTATTTTAAAACAAGCTGCACTTCACTGACGCAGTTGCTTGCTGCTGTTTTTCTCAGGGCTTAGCAAAGTCCCTTTACAACGAATGAATGAATGGTATTCCTTGATTTAGCAATAGTAATCCCTGCAGCAAAGCCTCTTTTTGTCCAGTCTCCTGTTTGGATAATGCTGACATAACATCTTTGATTTCAACTTCCTAATAAGGATTTAAAATAGGATCCCTGACTTGCATGAAGAAAGCAACAAATGAGAAAGAAATGCAAGACCACAGCAGCTTGTAAGTGAAATGTGTTACCATCTTTTCAACATGGAAAGACCAAGTCAAGTCATAATAAACAGTATGTTTCTGTTCAATACAATTTCACACCAGAAGACTCTGCAGAAAGATTTCCAGAGAGATCACTTTTTGGAAGTGAGAATGTGTTTCTATCACACCTCTCTCCTACACACACACACACACACTAGTGACTCCCAAGTTGTGAGTGTAGCAGGGTTGTTAAATACAATTCATCTGAGCCATACAGCCATGCTGAAGATCATACAATGCCTAAATAACACTAAATGGAAGAGACAAAGTATTCTGAAGGTGTGACCTTGTTAAACAGAAATGGTCTCATTTTGCTCCTGATTCCAGCTCTTGAATCCAGTTATGTAACACACTGCCTGCCACTGGGATTTGCTACACTGCTGCTTTGGCACAGCCTGGAGGAGGCTGCTGCTGCATAGCAAGGAAATGGTTAGGGATGCTGTTAGCTCCTTTATGAAAGGACACTTTCCTTTCAGTAATGGAACAGCAGTGAGAAGCACACAGGAAAGGAAGTGCAGCTTATTAAAGGCAGCAGTTGGGCAGGAGGAGCAGGAGCCTTGCTGTCACTGCATCATCCCCAAGAGACAGCAGCTGATCTGGTAAGTACCTCAAGTCCAACCCCAGGAAAGGAGACAGGATAGCAAATTCGGGTCAGGCAACTCCTCCTCACCTCCCATGTGAGTGTGAGAAAACATACTCCTCTCACAAGAGCCTCAGGTTGGGAGAAAAGAGCAGAGCATCCCTTCCCTCCTACATCTCAGCAGGATGCTAAGCAGGGTTCTGGAAACCTTCTTTATTGAAGTAGCTATAATTGTTCAAGCAAATCCTTCTCCCTTGGAAGATCTTTAAACTTTTCCTGAACAGTACATCCCACTAAAATAAAAAACAACCAACCCAACTTCCAGTACCATTAGCTTCCACAAAATATGGAATAATCATTTGCTGACTGCTACATTTTGCTGGCTATATTTTCAGTATTTGATGGTTTATAAAACTGAGTTCTGAGATTAATTCTCATACCTAAGCCAGCGTAATGGTGGCCCCTGCCAGGACGGCCAGCTCCTAGGGGAGGATTTCAAGCCTGGATAAGTCTCCTCCTACAGAGCATTACCTTTGGTGTGATGCTCAGGTAGGATGACTCGGTGGGGTCCTTCAGGAAGCTGGGAGCAGCAAAAGGAGCAGGCTTGGTGCTTTCACTGAAGGGCTCATCAGCCCTCAGCCCCCGCGAGGGCAGGTAAGCAGCGGTGCCACGGCTGTGGCTGCTCAGCTCCGAGAAATCCGAGTCGCTCGCCGAGGATTTCAAGTGGCCTCTGAACCTCGTCTCCAGATTCATCTGGGAGTCTTCAAACACGGAATCCTCATCAGAGAGCTGGAGCTTTTCGAGCTCTTTGTTAATTTTTTGAACGTCAGCAACTGTAGTAGCTGCAGCAGGGTCGCTGTCAGATTTGGAGTATTCTGCACACAGGTTGAGGATTATCTCGAGCCGCTGTCGTTCCTAGTTCAGGAAAAGATAACACTGAGTGTCACATGTGAGCTAAAGTAAGGTGAAGTTACAAAGAAGTTTACTGGGCTTTTTGTTTTGTTTGGGTTGGGGTTTTGTTTGTTTGTTGCTTTGGGTTTTGTTTTTTGAGTGAAGGATTAAAGTCCATGTGAAGTCCATCTACACTTAGAGATCATAAACTGTAATAATAAATAAATTATAGTGCAAGATGAAGAATCAAAATTAATGCAAAATAAGATTTTAAGAATATTAAAAATTTCTACATTAGAAAGAGAAATGTTAGGACATCTTATTTAAGTAGCTATTCATTTCTGTGAAATGAATGTACTTTTAAATTTTTTATTGAGGTTTTTGTGTCTACACCCCATTTGTATGTACACACGTCCAGTGATCTCACTACATAAATCACTAATTGTTCCACTTCACATTTACGCTATATTCCTACCAAGCTGCAAAATATTGCACAGATTTTCCATGAACTCACCCATTCCTGACTTTTTTAGATTTTCCGTTTTTTTAACTGTGACTCCTCCTTTTGAGAGAATTAGTCCACATTTTGAAAAACACAGTTTTATAAGCATTAACAGAAAAAAGAGGCATCACATCTAAAATATAACATCTGTCAAATGCATAGAAGTGGAGGAAATCTTTATTTACCAGTTTACTCAAATTCCCTATGGATACATACCAATATTTTAAACTTGAGACTCAGAGTAGCTGTGCCATTTTGACTTGATGAAGTTGAAGTTGTGATAAACATTTCATTTCTGAAGGATTTCTAGATCTCTACAATACCTTTTATCAACCATTAGCAAGCTGTATTTGCTTCATTTTACTGTATGCATAGCTTCTTGTAACCTCTATTTCAGATGGGTTTTTAAATAGCTTTTCATTTTTAAGAAGTAAAGTGTTTATGTAATTTCATGTTACTTTTGTTAAAGAAAAAAAAAATAAAAAATTGCTTACCATAAGTCTATTGAAAATTTTGCTGGAAAAAAGACCACTGTGAGAGTTCCATGCTTGGCATTAATATCTGCACTAATGATCTAATTTCTGATTTCTAGGAAATCCTTCTACAGTAGCATTTACAAAGAAAACAAACAAAAAACCCAATGGCCTCAGCCTCCCTCCCAGGAACCACTAGAGACATATTTGCTTTCCCAGCTGTACCTGGCACTACATTTACCTGGCAAAGAGGATTTGCACAGCAGCTACTTCTGCCAGCCCCAACACCTCCTATGCCCAACAGCAAATGACAACAAAAGATCAAGCAAAACAGGGCAGGCAATGCACTGCCTCAGCTTTCCCTGCAGCAAGGAATGAAAATGAAGCATGGAATGAAAATTTAATTCTGGTTACATGCACCCAGAGTTTTATATGGCTACTGAGAGATTACCTGGCTGTATGCACCACACGTGCACATCACCTGCAATTAAAACCTCTGAGCTGGAGAATCTGAACTCACACCTGCCCAAGCACCACCCAAACAAGAGAGTGCTGTGAGAGCAATTTTGCCTTTGGGAGGTTTATTCCCAGGTTTCCACTGCAGCTTTCCTCGGAATCCTCCTGGTACGAGATGAGTCGCTGAAACAACGGAGCGCGGGCAGCGCCTGCAAACTTCTATTTTCCATGAAACACATCCAGCAGAGTCTCAGACATCCTTCAACCCCAAAGAGTCAACATAATTATAACTCTCCAAAGCSTTGYTCCCTCCAGGCAACCCCTGCCAGACCCTAA
The DNA here is from genome assembly GCA_013186435.1 of Turdus rufiventris. Classification (NCBI taxonomy): domain Eukaryota; kingdom Metazoa; phylum Chordata; class Aves; order Passeriformes; family Turdidae; genus Turdus; species Turdus rufiventris. Next base: position 621,083 of record PYHW01009732.1, on the reverse strand, counting down.
GCCTCTTCCCTTACCCTTCCAACACCGCTATCCTCCCTCTTACTAAGTGTTTTGGCCAGGCAACCCAATTCCTCCAGCCCTGTGCAAGGGCTGGCTGGGACAGCTGGTAATGATGCGGTCTCCCTGTTTTGACAGCATCAGGCCTGTCCTAATGGTTACAGACAGGAAACATGGACATCAGGACACGAGGTCCCACCCCTCCTGCAACAACAGGCTGTATTGGGTTACCCCAGCCAAGCTTCCATCCCTTGGGCAATAAAAGGAAACCAAATTTCAAAGCAGGGCCACTGCTCATTCCAGCCTAAGTGCTCAGGTGAGGGGCTCTGGCTGCAAACCAACCCTCTGCTGAGCATTCAGGAAAAAAAAGGGATTCATTTTTACCCCCATCAAGTCTCACTTGCTCAGAAAAAAAGCTTAAAAATCGCAGGAAAACCAGTCTTCAAAAAATTCCCGATGAGCTTTCCGACACGTTACAGAAATACTGATATTTCTCACTTCTATTTTGACATGTGCTGAGAGGCTTATGGACAGGAAGCTCAGTGGTTATTTTATACACTCTATTCTCATCATTTCATCTCAGCCAGTTCATTCCAGCTCCAGCACACCTGCATCTAACTGTTTCCAGAATGAATTTCTCAGTGAAGAAGCAAGCTAGGAAAGCACCCTTGCAATGAAAAACATGGAATGAGTAGCACGTGGAAAATCCAGTCAATAATTTTGCAAGAGATACAACACAAGTTATTTGTGACACTGAACACAGCAGAGGAAAAAAAAAAAAAGGTATGTCACAAGCAGGAAATGGCTCTGGTGGGAGAAGGGGATGTTGAATCAAGCCTTGTAAGCCGGTCAGTGTGTTTCCCTATAAATTGTCCTTTCTAACAGATTTAAACATCTCTGTATTTTCTGCAATTCTCTTTCCCACTACAAAAAGGGGTAACAGGTCTTGTGCAGTTTCTGCCTGAGCAGCTTCACTATTCCTGGCTTTGAGAAAGGTGCACATCACCTATGGCTGGCTGCAAATGTAAGGACAAGGGTGGGATAAGGAGATAATAACCCTCTTCTGCTACTGATTAAGAGACATCCCTGGTACCCTGTAAAAAATTTCCAAAATAGCAGAGATAAATATCCCACTTTTTTTAACAGCAACTATGCGGTGATTCCTAGAATTGTTCATCTGCTACATATCACATTTATAAATTTTACAAATGTGTAGAAGTGCTGCTATATCTGGATATCAAGGCAAGCCTTGGTTAATCAGTTATGGTAAACAGGAAGCTTTTCAGATAAGTGCCATTAACAGCTGGATAAACTCAAACTTCATTAAAAATACATATGCAGCCTGCCCTTGTGACAAAGACCACCTTCTCAGCAAGCAGCTAGTCAAAAAGGATGGTGGGGAAAGAGGCAGAGATACTGGGGAAGAGAGCTGCAGAAAACCCCCAAACTTTCCTTCCTACAAGTACATTCACTACCTCATGGACAAGAGGCTGGAGAAAGCTTTCTCTTTCCTTCCTACCTTTCTAAGGAGTTTATTTCAACAAGAAACTTGAACTGGGACTGAGAACAGTTCTCCAAGTGTTCTTTCCTTCCAGTTTGCACCAGATTCTCATTCCAGACTAGTTTGTTTCCTCACTGACAGTCCTTGTTTTGCTATAGCCAGTGCTCTATCTCCAAAGTTACCAGCAGCAGCACAGGTTTCAGAAGCAGCACCTGTGTTCCATGTCCCTGTCCCAAAGGCAGATCTGACAGCAGAGACACCTGCACGGAGAAGCAGTGTGGAGAGGCACAGGTCACAGCAGAGGAGCAGGTGTACCTTGTCCTTTCCTTCCCAGAGCAGGCACAGGAGAACAGGACTGGTAAGGGCAGGGGAGAGCAGTGGCACAGAGCAGAGACAGCCTGCAGGGAGGAGCTGAACAGATGACCTTCCAAAAATCAGCTCCTGTACCTGAGGCTGTGTCCTGCTCCTGAGGGAATGCCACTGGCTGCCAAAATAACATCATTGTTCAGCCCTTTTCTCCCTATAGCACCTATGCAGATGCTTCTTTTCCAACCACACTGAGGGCAGGAGCCTGCAGACAGAGTTCCAGAGCAGTACTTAARTTCTGTAAATGAGAACAGGTCTCCTCTAACTGATTTCTTGCTGGACCACAGTGTTAACTTGCATAATRTATATAGCTGYGAAAAAGAAGCGTATCTAATCCAGATTTTGGATCATCAAAGACCCCACAGAAATGTTTTACAACACAATTGAAACTGAATGTTCCTGGAAAGTTATGGAGTCATCAGTATTAGTTATATTCTGCAGGGGTTTTATCCTATTATACAGCACTTGTTCAATTACAAAACTAAATGATGTTAACTAGCTCCTCTGTAACACTAGAGAGAGTGTCAAATACTAGCAGTGGGAAAAATTACTTAGAAGCTAGCCTTTGTCTACTTGGCTCCTTTAAGAGCTAATCACTTACAGTTTACATATAGCTTGAGTAATTTATGCTTAAAGGGTCTGTAGAAAGACAAAGCGCCAATATAGATTTATAAAATGTGTATATGAGATTTCACACAAACCATATGAAGATTTACATAAGTCTATTAACCATGATTTTAGAGCAGTATCTTAAAAACTCCAGAATAGTTTCATTTCATTTTCCCGTCCCTTTTCCTCCCAAATTTGCCCTAAACCAGGACACCTTTGCATAAGCACATCTTATTAAATTGCAAGGCATCAATGCAAACCAGGCACAGGGATATTCCATATTATTCCCTACTTCTGAATAAACTAATGAAATTCAGTGCTCTTCTGACTGTGACAAAGTAGACTATGGAATAAGCCCCTTGAATTTTATTACTGCTCATTCAGGCACTGATAATTGAAACCTCTCCCAGTACAAATCCTAGTAAAAATTAAGATCTAGTAAAACTTCATTAAAGATGTTTATGTACGTTTACAGATCCCTACAGACAGCTGGGCAATGGGAGGCATCACAAACCTACTGCACATCTAATTTTTAGGTACCTACCACCATCTAGAGGAAATACACTGTACTGCCTAAAAACCAGCACTGAAAACTTCAGTGCTATTTAAACAAGTAGCTATCAAAGAAAACAGATGGCCCTTAATATCTACCCAACTATGTTGCCTGTGCAGTTCCACTTCCAACCACCCCTGAAGAAAAAGAGCCCCTTTTAGTTCCAGCAGCTGCCACAATTGGGCTTTCATCTCAGATAGGAAAATAAGAGAGTGAGATTTCCTCTTTAAATAAAAATGTTAAAAAATAGCTAACTGAACCACATTGAACATTAATAAACCCAGCAGTAACTTTCTCCCTTGTTTGTAAGGCTCCTGGGCTGGTGCCAGCAATAACTGCTCCAACTTCTACTTGTGTCCAGCTGGGATGAACATCCCAAGCCAGGATGTGATGTCCGGTCAGCTGGGCTGCAGAGGAAGCAGGAGCAGGTCGTGACCCAGCTCCTGTGCCAGGAGCAGCCCTGGGCTGTCCCACCTGCTCCCACAGCCCAGCAGCACCCAGCACCAGCCCCCATCCCAGAGCCATGGCAGGAGCGAGAATGCCAGCTCCCCCCGCTCTTCGAGCCACAAAGGAACAGGCTGGCAAAGCAGAAGTGGCACCAGTCTTCAGCTAATTTATGTGAACCCAGCACAGACAGCAGATCTAAAGAAATAGATGTGGAAAAACTCCAAATCCTACACAAGTACATATGTATTTGGTGGAACAAATTAACACTTGGACTTATAAATAATTAAAGAAAAACCAGCTTGCATCTTTTTACTATTTCTACCTTTTTTTTTTTTTTTTTTTTTAAATCTCTGGTTATTTCACTGGGCAATGGCAGCAGATCATTTGTTTTCATATGCAGGCTGCAGCAGCAGCTCTAAACACAAACTTCCAGAGAAGCCTCTGACACTCAAAAGCAAACTAAACACAAGTAAAACTCATTGAATAATTTATACGCAAAAGAAAAAGTAAACAAGTGAAAGTAAACAGAAGAGTTGAAGGACAGATACTAGGTCAGATGGCAATGAGTGCACGGATTTTACTACCAAAAAAAATCCGGAAGTATCAGCTATCAAATAGAACATTTTCAAGCCACTCTGTGCCAGCAGAATAGCTACAGGGGCAGTGCTGGTGCAAAGAAAGATACTTTCCACTTTTTATCTGGGCCACAGAGCAGTCTAGTCCTCTAAAAAAGGGTGTTAGTTTTCTGATGGACTTATTTGAGTATTCCTACACTGTCATTCTCCCTACTGTGCTACAAAAATCCAGTATGGAAAATCCTGACACTTGGGCACAGAGAAACTACGTTTCCCCTGCCATTTACCTGCCAGCTACTGAGTCTGTGCTTTTACACAATACTGAAAGCTCAGAGCACACAGTTTTGATATCCGTAAGTGCTTCTTTAGTTGAGGTTTTTTATTCACCCCATAAAAGAGAGAGACCTGAGCAGACATGGATCCTTTCCCCATGTCAGCACACCAGGGCAAACAAAATTGTTCTTTGGAAGCTCTGGCTGGATATATCAAGACCCTGTTAGAACAGATCCTTTACTATCCTTTGGAAGGGATCCACACAGAAGGACAAAATAAAATAACACCAGAACAGGACAGGCTCTAATACACAAAGAACTGATGTGTGGACTTCTTAATATGTATCTTTCTACTTCTCAGAGATCTAGAAACCCGCTTATGGCATTTTTCAGAGTCTCAAACCATTGGGAGTGTTTTTACTCTTCTGCCAGACAGCTCTAGCAAATGGAGAATGGAGCAGGTATGGAGCAGTGTCTTAAGATGAACTCAAGCAGAAGGAAAATCCTTCACATTCAAGTTATATGCAACACACAAAACATCATCTTGTTTCCAAAAGCTTTGGAAAAACTGTAAGAAAATTCTCTTTTTGAAGACCTGGGACTTGAAGGAAGTATTGCTGAGCAAGAGGAAATATTGAGCCATTTTGTCCAAATCTAAAACCACAGCGATTATCAGCATCACTGAATACTGAAACAACCCAATATCTTTTATCCCTCACTATAAATAATAATTAAACAAAAAAAAAAAAAAAAAANAAAGGGCTGTTCTCTTTGAAATACAAATACGTTGCTTTTATGACTGATTATCTCAGGTTTTACAGCATGACTGCCTGCAAAACCTTCTGATAAGAAGCAAAGAAGCAATCACCACTGCACACACAACACACCAGGACCAGGCAAAAGATTACTGAAAGGAGCAGAGGAATGGCAGGGCAAAGGCAGGAAGAAGAGGGAGAAACACCATTTCTTCTGATGTTTGCCAAAACCTCTGTCCTAAGCCACCCAAACCATTTCACTCACAGCTGGTCCTTCTTTGAGCAGGCAAAGGCTTTTTCACATCCTGCAAACAGCAATGTGCATGTTATAAACTACAGGGATCAGTGGAATGGGGGGAAAGGCAGACTCCTGTCTGTGTAACAGGCTCCTCACCAACTTGCACAAGGACACAGGTGAGATGGGGAAGGGGGAGACATCTCACTGGGTTACATTTCTTCATCCTGAACCTGCTCACTCATTCAGTTCAGGATGGGAGCTGTGGCCCTGCACAGGCACCTGGTCATTGCTAGTGGTCATTGTCAGGCATCCCCTTCTCCCACATTCCCAGTACCCCTGCATCCATCCTCCCCATGGCTCTTCACCTCCAGCCTGCCCAGAAAGTGAATTTTCCTGCAGGCTTGCTGTCTGTATGCAAACTGTATCCTATTGCCATTTTAGTCAAATTCATAAGATGTGAATTAAGGCACACAAATGTAAAGTTAATGTTTCAAATTTAAGACTCAGGAATACCAACTGGCCCAGCTAATGACCTGTGTTTCTATGTGGATGATAAAATACGAATACATGATAATAGGGTCAGAGAGTCCCAAAGCTACTTTGAAAACCCTTTGGAAAAACTGCTAGGTGTTCTTCCAGAGACATTTGCAATACAGAACTGTTTCAAACATCCCTGTGGGTTCTGAAGACCTTTTTACTTTTCCTACCCACAAGTTGTTTCAGTAATAGATAAATTACATTTTACTACCTAGATAATCCCAAGCTGAGGCAGTATGCACTGCTTTACACTGACTGAGACAAAGAAGGAAACTGTCCCTTTATTTTAATGAACATGCGAGAAGGAAAAAATGAAAACTAAGCAGAAAAAACTTCAGCCCACACCAATGTATACCTGACTGCAGCACACAAGGCTGAGCAGTTTAAAACAGAATCTCTTTTTCTTTGCCCACTTATCACAAAACAGTGCCATCATCTAACCCAAAACATCCTGCAGGATCCCTGCAGTGTAATTTGTGGGTTTTATGTATGCAGACATTTTAACACAGCCCGCAGGCTAACTGAACAAAATTTACACGGGTTCCAACATAGTTTCAGGATGGCTAAATGGATTGTGATAATAAACAAGGTATCTGGAGCAGGCTGCATTTGAATTTCAAAACAGAGCAGCTTATTCTTTGCTGTACCTTCCTGACGGCTAGACCTGGGAATGGGTGTTTTGCAAACGCTGAACATCCCAGATATTTACAAATATCACACGAAGAGGAAGAGAACAAATTACCAGCCGTTCCATCTCCTGCTCCCGCAGTCGCTCTTCCCTCTGCCTCCTGTGGTAGTCCATGAGGTCCTCCCTTCCAGAAATGGAGCTGATGCTGTTCTTCCGCTCTCGCATGGACGGCTGCAGAGAGTTTGGCGTCTGTCTGTAACTTTCCAGATCTGGGTCATCAAGTTCCACTGAACTGATGGAAAGGTTTCTTCGGATAGAGAACGACCTGTCAAAATCCACTGGGGACAAAGAACTACTGGGACTTGTTCCTGAGAGTCCAAGTCTATCAAAATCATCAGGGAGATAGGGGGAAGAAGGTGCTAAAAGCATTTTTTTAGCAATACGAGGGCTTGGAGGAACGCTAAGAGTTGAACTGACGTAGGGATTACTCCCAGAGACAGAGTTGGCAAGTGGTGAAACCCCTGAGCTGCAAGAAGAAAAATTCAGGTAATTATCAGCATCAAAAGCATTCTGAGGTAGATCTTTTTCTCCAAGTTTTTTCCTTTTACTATTACCCAGAGAGCTTCTGGGGGGCAAACTTAATGGCACCAGCTGGTTTTCTGTTGATTTATAAAGTCTGGGAAGGGAACGACTGTACATTCCCATATGACTTAGAGATCCCCCAGAGTACTTCCTAGGCCGTGAACCCAGAGTTTCCATCATCCCATCCTTGTACTTCACTGGCTTTGTGTGAAGGGCCAGACTGTTTTCAGCGTTCATTCTCCTGCCTTGCTTTGGGCTAGAAGGCATGCTGGCTGCCCCAGAACTGCTGCCAGGTGAAAGCACCATCTCGTTCCCCGAGCTTCCATTCCACATAGTCAGAAGAGAGCCCGAGATCTTCTTTGACTCCAGCATTCCTGGGAAGTAGATGTTGTCATAAGATTTATTTCTCTGACTGTACTTTGAGTAGTGAAGCTTATCCATGGGTCCAAGGGATTTTTCATTCTCTCTGCTGGCATGAATGTCAAAATCTGTCCTTCCTGAACTATACCCACTGAGGGATGGAGACATGCCTGATATGGAACCCAAATGCTTTACAGAGATGCTTTTATCTGGAAGATAGGGGCTTTCACAGGGGAACTGCTTGCCTCCTTGAATTTTGTTAATAGAGTGTGTATTTTTAACACTGGTGGAAGGATTAGGTTTAATTGGCATAGGTTGTGAAAGGGTTAAATATGAGCCAGCATAGTCCCCATTTGTTTTAAATTTAAGAGTTGATGAATATTTCTTCGTGTTGAGGTTTTCCATAATATCCTGGAGTCCATTTTCAAGGGAATTCGCCACAGAACCCTTTCCCAAACTAGCATTTTGTAATTCCATCTGTTTTTGTGAGTGGCTATAGTCTGCCATAATCTTACTGGAATCTGTAAAGAAGACAAAACAAGAAAAAAAAAAATTAGCAAGTAAGTACCCTTTTGCATGTGCATGCCTGCAAAATAACGTGAAGGCTTTTTGCAATAATTACTGTGCTTGTAGCAAATGTGTCTCAGATCACTGAGCAAAGGAGGAGATCTGCAATTTTCCCATCTGTTTCTGCAAAAGATGGGAGACTGAAAAAGAAGGGGTAGAGGCACAAAACCACACCGAAATCAGCAACACAATTGGAAAGAGTCTAGATTCCTTTTTTGCTGTCCTATCCATTGCAGGAGCCTGTGGCTCAGCCTTTATAATACAGAGCCTCTTGAGATATCCATGAAGTAAGGAAGAATTATTGCCTTGACGTTTTACTCTGCAGACAGCAGAGTAAAGAACCCAATTCAGGTCTCCCAGGGCCAATGACACAGGATGCTGCTCTGGACCAGCTCTTCCTTTAATCTGCAGCTAGTGCATCTGAGCCCTGACACACTAGGGAGCTCAATTTAAAGCTCAGTAGGAGTTTGTCGCCTTTCTGCTTACTCTGTGGATAGTCCTGCAAAGCTTAGTGGTAAAATATAAAACCAAATTTTTCAAAGTGTTTCAGCTCACTGCTCTAAATGCAAGGCTGTAACTACATCTTGCTAAGAGAACTTTGGTTAAAAGATAACCTTAAGGAAGCAGAATGCCAGGTTGCATGACTTCATTCAAAACAACACCACCACATGACTACCAAAAACTACTGCTGGGGGGAAGGTTACAGATCCTAATGCTTTTTCAGAAATCTAATTTATACTCAGGAAGAGAGCACAGACCAAAAAAGCCTTTGCTGAGGTGGATGTCACTGTTGAACAATGCTCCAGCATACAGTTCTGAGCTCCACTTTGCCAAAAGCAAAGAAAGGAATTCAGCTTCTGACAGTGCCAGTTACTGCAGAACATCAACAGGACCCCAGCAGGCTTACACTTAGACCTCAGCTGATGTAGAAATGACACCACTAACATTCACAGCAGCTCCTGGGATGTGCCAGCCTACACTCTGAACTAATAAAGCACTCCTGAGTGTTACTTACTGCTGTGCCAGGGTCAAATCTGGGATTTACTCTTCGCTCAGTCCCATTTCACCTGTGACTTCAGCATCCTCATGAGAAATTGAATTTCAGCTTGTCACTCGGTGGGAAAATCTAATGTGTAAAGTGCCCTTAACTTCCTCAGAGGCAAAACTTTAGTCCAAGTACTGCTCCGGGCAATTATGTGAACCAAGAGACAGAATTTGGGATTCCTGTCCACCACCAGAGCTCATATGACCTGCTTTCATTGAGAATCACTAGGTTCAGACCTTGTGGAAGGTCTGTGTTCTTCACATTTTGGGACCTCCCTTGCTGATAAGGCACAAGACCATGGAATTCACACTGCCCAGGGCATCAGCAATTCTCTGCTGCAACCCAGGCACGCAATAACAGGCTCTCCTTGGCTATTAAGGAAAAAAAGCCATCAGTTTGAGAACCAAAGTAACCATCATTACTAATGGAATTGACAGGCAGAAGATAAAAGGAGCCAGCATTAGGGGACACAAACACAAAAATCAAATACAACACCTTCTTGACCTTCTGGAGCAGGTTAAGCAGTTGTTAATTACAAGCTCTGGTAGTAGCCAAAACCATTAATTTGCACCTTCAAAACTAAATTTCATGTCCACCACTACACAGAATTTAATATTTTTTATAAATTAAAATATATGCAATTATGTGATTTATAATTTTAACACACTTATTATGATGATACAACTATCTTAAGTTGCCTTTGAACCAGTGAGTTCACAGAGTTATCCACCACACCATCACCACTTTAAGCAGTGAAACTGCAGCTACTTATATTGTGATATTTCACTTGACATTTTTTAGCTATTTTCATAATTTTTGATAACAGCAATGATGAAGTTCAAATGAACAAAAGGATAAATGTGACCCAGATTCAAAAGAACTCTTGTCAGGACAAGAAAACATCATCTGGGTAAATCAAGCATTCATCATATTAGTGGATGTTTTAAGGAAGGAGAATAAGATGTAGAAGTTATTTCCCAGATGTAAAGCACAATGCATATGCCTTGTACACTTAACCTTTCATTGTGGAACTGACTCTAATTTCCATCTCAGTCTCCCTTTCTCCTCCCCTCTTCCAAATCTCTCTTAAAACTCAAATCTAATTTCATATGAAAATTGTACTGTCCTAACCTTAACTAACACAGCTAAGATCAAATATTTTTGCATAAATTTCACTGGCTCCTCTATAAATAGCTTGGCAGACATATTAATGGGACATTAATAATTGTTCATTACTCCCTTGCAACAGCAGTAGGGCACATTTAATCCTTCAAAGACTGGGTGCTTTTGCCAAAAAACAAGTTAGCTCATGGAAACTTTCGTGCCTGTTCACCACAGCAGTGAAGGGTTCATTGTACTTGAAATCCAAGCAAGTACAGTAAGAAAAGGTCACGATACCTTCATGTAGCCACTCCAGTTCAGCTTTTCTCTACTATCCTACGTGCCAGTTCTCCTGTGTTTTTGCTTCCAGCACCGCAATCATACAGTTAAATCCCAGCTGGACAACAGCACAGGTTTAAATAAAACATAGCTGCTTCCCACCAACCAGATCTTGCTTGTTTTGTTTAATTTTAGTGTAATGTTTGAGTAGAAAGCAGAAACTGCACGCAGCTGTAGAGACCGAGGATGGAAGCTGCAGCTCGTGATGTGCCCTGAACCCATCCTGCATCCAGGTCAGACCCAGCTTTCATGCTCAGCACAAGGGTCCTCTGTTCAGCAAAGTATTTGCTGCCTGGAGCTACAGAAGGAAATTCTTCCTTTTTTAAATTTTTCTTTTTCTTTTATTTTCCTTCCCTCATTCCTTTTCTTCCTTTCCCCAGTTGTTTAGCTGGGGGTCACTGGTATCTATTCCAGACAGGCATTAAAGTGATGGGGGAGGGCTGGCTGTCTGCAGCACATCCAGCTGTGGCCTTGTTCTGCCTGGTAAATGGAGTTAGACATGGAATAAGAATAGAGCACTGATCTTATCCATGTGTCAGGAGAATTAAAGGGCCAAAGTCAATTAAAAATTCTGAAAGATCTCAGCGCATTACAAACAAACTTCATTTTATTTGATTACCTGATCCAACATTCTGGAAGGAGGAGAGGTTACTTCTGTTTGGCATCATATTTTTCTTCTACAGGATGGTTAAAATGACACTAATTTGAGTGAATCAGATAAATTTTGACCTGCAAATAAAGTTTAAAAAGAAAAAAAAAAAAACACTGTGTTAAGAAGAGTATCCTGGGAACATTTTTCAAGTGCATAATATAGAACACAATTGTTTTTTCTTATGGTAAAATTTCCAGAGACAACTCAAAGGGAAATATATTTAAACACTCCATGTTTAATATGGTGACTGGGGGGGGGGGGAAGCACCAAACCTGTCTGCAGCTGGTTTATCTGTTTAAAAGTACATATCATTACTTTTGCTAACAAGCCATTATCTATGATTCTGACTCTGTACAGGCAGTTACTAGTCACAGCTCCTGAGTTTTGTCTGTAATCCTGTGGCTTCCTTAAGGAATCACTAACAAGGCTGCACTTTGCTGCTGAAGACTTTATTTGGAAAGCCCAAAGCCCATGTTCAGCCCATGCAACAGCAGCATCCTGCAATCATGAATAAACCTATGCAAAACCAGGTATGTGATCCAAAACAGAGGAAATGTTTTGGCATGCAATGATTCCTGAGTTTCCAAAGAAGCCAGACTAGGAATGCATAGAGAATCCTGAAAGTTTATTTAAGATCAAATTAAAAATTGATATGGCTACAAGAGAGACATGGTTTAAAAGAAATGCCAAAATTCAATCCCAGCCACTAAAAACTAAAATTAAATCTAAATCCAAATAGAAGACCTCTAGTAAGTTGCCCTATTAAAATATTTATTTATTTTTTTATACACATCTGTTTCTAAAAGGCTGAGGAAAAAAAAGATATAAATTGCATTAAGTGACAAAATTAATGGCGACCATCTGTAGGTCCTCTGGGCTTAGCTCTGGACAAGCAAATAGAAACATGTCAGAAAAACAAGTGAAGAATGGAGACAGATGTCTGGGGCTGTCTAGAGACCAGCCACCTATTTAATTAGCTGCAGTCATCGCAGCCCCAAGGTTGCAGGTCTGGGGAGCACAGAGTCTGTGCCATGCTTTTTCATGTTATTCTCCTGGGAGGACAGCCCTGGGAGAAGTGAGCTGGCTGCTGATCCCTGCAGAGAGAGGCTCCTTTCTCTGACCTCTGCTTCTCCTGCTCCCCAAGCTGGGTCAGTCCCAGGGGCCACTCTGCTCCCCAGGAATCCCCCTGTGCTGGCCCCACTTTGCAATGCTTTTCTTCCTCTGTAGAGGTCATTTCTCTGCTCTTACATGTCCTAAGGGAAGTTCTGACCCCACTGTGCCCATTCTGCTCCTCACAGCAAGATGCAGCTTCCTCCAAGATCACATAATCCACTGTTCCCCAAAAATGTCTCCGAGAAGCCAGAGAACAGGACTGAAATTCTGCAGAACGGCTGATGGGAAAGAACCTGGGCAGCAGAGAGCTTTTCAACCCAATTTTCATCCTCAAATGGTTATTCTATTGACACAAAACATTTACCACCATCCTTTTTACCTCACGTGTCTTCCAGCCCATGGCCAGAGCCCTTCCCTAGTTCCTTCCAGCATGCCTCAGACTGTCCAAACTCGAAGCCTGCACAGATCCCAGGCACCAGCTTTGCTGGAGTGGGGCTGGAGCCCTGGCACAGCTGAGCTACAGGCAGCTGACCCCAGAAAGAGGGGACAGCAGCTCTCCCCCTTGTCTGCCAACCAAACACTGAAGGGTCAGGCCACAAATCCAGCGAATACTGCCACTGTGCTGACATCTTGGCATATTGCTTGTGTCATCTCTACTAAAAATACTGCACTTTGTGCCCAGAGGTCCCCAGAAAAAACCCAAAATCTTATCTTTTCAAGCCATGTTCAACTTGACACAGAAAACTAGTGACACTCAACATTTCAGTTTTCTGCAACAAAGATGTCACCGTATCATTGAACAGAAAAACAAAACATGGACAACTTGGAATTAGAAGACAGAACAAAGGGTTGGTTAAAAAGACAGGAAGATTCACTGCATTTCCCATGTCTCTAATATTATTGATTTATGGTTAAGATGACCAAAAACCCCATCCTTCCCATCTCGTGAGGTGAGAGCTACCACTTAATCAATGTGACAAACATTAAGGAGAGCACAGGGAAAGGGTTTCTATGCAATTAAAATTCAATTTGGTGAATACCTGGGTTAGCTAATAACCTTTTTTAAGGTTAAATATTTATATGGTTTCATTTAGGTTTGAGAATTCATTACACACTTCCCTTCCTAGAGGATGAGAGATCAGAGAAGTCATCACTTAGTAATAATTGGATTTGAAGGGGAAAAGAACTTTTAAAAAAACTCTCCACTGTGAGCAGAGCCAAGAAACAATCAATGAATTAATGAGCTAATGTAACAAACAGCTCAAAATCCACAGTCTATCCACTCTCTTGAAATCATATTCTTTCAGAAGAGGTTATGCAGGGCCTCCAGAAAGGCTGACTTGTGTTACAGAGCACATGCCACGCTCTGCCTTGTCTGGAACGAAGCAAAATGATTTCATCTGGGATTTATAAAGTCATCTGAAGTGAATGTATACAGCATTACCAATGTTTCATCTCTACATTTGGCCCAGGCCAAATTAAGTTTTGTTTCACTAACGACCAGAAGAAACAGTGATTCACAACTCAAGCAGAGAGTCAAACAAAGGATTCTAGTTTTAAGATATTATAACACTGGGTGGCTTTACAGTAAGGACTCCTTTCCCTTGTGCAGTGGTTTAACCCCAGCTGGCAACTCAGGCCCCCCAGCTGCTTGCTAACTCCCACCCAGAATTGGGGAGGGAATCATAAAAGAGGGAAAACATGTATTAAATTAAGGACGGTTTGATAAAGCAAAAGTCATGTACAAAGAAAAGCAAAATCAGAAATTAAACCCCTAGGAAAGCAGGGTTCCATCACTCTGAATGCTCTTTTTCCTTCTTCTCCCAGTTTTCTATGCTGACTATGATGCCATAGGATGTGGGATATCCCCTCCAAACTTCCCATGCCTCCCCAGCCTCCTCACTGGTCTGGCATAAGGTGAACAGTCCTTGATCTACGGAAACACTACATAGCAACTGCTGAAAACATCGGTGTGTTATCAACATTATTCTCATACTAAATCCAAAACACAATGCTCCAACAGCTACCAGGAAGAAATGAACTGTACCCCAGCCAAAACCAGGTCACTTTAGTGTAGGAGCCAAAAGCTACAGCTCAACTAAGCCACAAGTACATTACCTGTGTGCACAGCATTCCCAGCATTTCAGCCATAGATTTAGGGCAAAGTTTTCCCAGCACATAAGCTTCTCACCTCTTCACTTCTGCCTGGGCTGACACCCACCCCCCTTTAGCAGAGCCTGCTCTGGCACCCACTTTGCCCTTATGTTCCCAATCAAGAGGGTTGCAGTGCCTCAGGCATCGCCAAGGCGCTTCTCTGACTGAAAATAAACAGTTTTAAACAAAACCCTCCAACTTGGCCATCTATCTTTTAAGGCTTTTCTGCTCTTCATTGTTTTTTCATTTTCAGTTTCTCACTGAACATTAACAGTGGCTCCCTGCAGCTCCTGGCACCTCTACTATCTCTGACACTTCTTTTCAGAAACTCCTACAGCAGTGTATCATCAGTCTTGGAAAAACAGATGAAACCCCAACTGATGGAGGATGAGGACAAAAGCCCATCACTGGCACTGTCTGCACATCATTAGAGTTTCATTTGTTCTGCAGCAAGATCTTCAAATGATTAGGGTCTGTTTCAACCATTTCAATAAAACACACACTGTCTTGGAAACAAGAAAGCCTCTTGAATTTTCACACTCTGAACAAAATTTGGTGAATGAGTGCTGATGGCTTCAGTGTCTGGAGATTTCATTTTCCCACAGTATAGCACGCCTACGTGCATAAACAGACCGTTCCATCACCAAGCTGATTTACCTTTTTCCTGCACAATCTGAGGACAATGTACTTACTCCTGATTAAATCAAACCTGACTTGCTCTGCTTATTTACAAACAAAAGCCTTGATAGGCTCAATCTGATGGCAATGTGAAACTGGAATCCAGTGTTTACCTCCAAAACACTTACACGGAAATCCACCTTTCCCCAAGCCCACTGTCATACTAAAACAATATATTCACAGAAAGGCACCTGCATAATTTGGTGGAGATTCTGTACCCATGAATGGACACATCCTTAAGGGACAGAAAATTCATCTCTGCCAAAAACTGGACAACTCAGCAAGGCTGTGATCTAAAGGTCGCCTTCTTCATTTCCTGCTCCCCCACACTATAATACACTAGACACCAAACTACACCTAATTTCTTGCCAGCATAGCCCTGAAATCTGCTCAGTCCCTGTCTTTTCAAGATATAAATCCTGCAACACATAGGTCTTTGCATGGAAGTGAGCATAAGGTCTGGTTACAGGCAAAGCATGTTTTAGTTCTTAAAACTCACAGCTTGGCACCTTCAGCAACACTCAATAAATTAAAAGTCCAATATCTGTGAATCATATTTGACTAAGTCACTCCCTTGCAATCCTGCAGGCTTCCGATGTGGAAAAGGGAGTGGCAGAGGAAGCGGCTCTTATGGCTTACCTCTTCCTCTGGGAAATTATCATGTTGGATACTGGAGAAGGAGGAGAAATAAAACAGTGCAACAGAAAAAACCCTAAGTAACATTATCCTCCTCGTAAACCAAGTAGATTTTACTGTATGCAAAAACCCACCTGACTGCCCCAAAAAAATTGCATTTAAATATGACATTTTTAATTACTCTGTCTTACTGTTAAAACACAATTCTCTCCTATTTGATAAGGATTGATGTTGCAGGCATTGTCACATCAATTGCTCTTTCCAATAGATGGACATAATCATTTTAATCAGGTCACGACAGCTGACAATTTTAAATGTGCATCAAAAATGAAAACATTCATTACCATGTAAATACTGCAGTTGGGTGACTACAAACTGAGGGTCAAGCCACTGACATGTGAGACACAAATAGAAATGCTGGGGAAAATGTTGAAGCTTTATAACTTTTGTGCCATAACAGCTACTCTTATCTGAAATGAAAGCTGTTCAAGTGCTGATTTCAATGAATCTAAACTAATTCCTATGCATTTGGCAGGATAGTAGACCACCTACTCAGTCAGCACTTCTTTAGCAGACATCACTGCCTCCTCCTTACCTTACAGTCACACTAATCTCTGTTTCATCTGGAGTAGTTCACTGAGATAAACTGAAGGAAGAAGAAGAGTTAATTCTTTTCTGATAGAACAAAAGCCACGGACAGGTAGAATCATACCAGAAGAGATTTCTGTTGAAACAATGAACTCTTTTCATCATGCAGAAAAACAGGGTTGACAGAGGACAAGCCACACTCCAGTCATACTCATCTTTTCAATTTTGGTGACTTTCTGGCAGTTAAGCTGCAGAGTCAGGTATCTGACCCAATGACTGTATCATCTCATGACAGCAGTGACAAGCTCCCTGGTATCATTCTGATGCTATTTCATTAACTCCTTTCTTATTGAAAAGTTGAGTATGCTCAAAAGATTTGCTAACTGAAACTTTAAAGTTTCACACAGAGATGGCAAATAGAAAGCTCTGCTGGTGGGCTGTGACTGCTTACTGTGCAGACTAAGAAACAAACTAAACAACATAGCTGGTACAAATAAATACACTTAAATACTCTAGATCAACATAATTCTCATTCCTGAAGCCAAATAAATACAGATTTTCTTCATCTAAAATTTCAGGAAAGGGATGGAGTGCAAAACAATTATGTATCCAAATTCATATCATACAGGAACAGAAATTCTGTCTGTACAAGAGCATAAAGACCTTAAAGAGAAGTTCTCTGTTCCCATCCAACTTGACGTGACAAGCTTGCCTCTAGGGCATCCCTGACAAATTCAATAAGAACAGGTAGGTAAGGCCCAGAAAATCTAAGCAGATAGAAAATTAATCAAAACAGCTTCATCCACCCTTTTTCTTCTTTTTCCCTTGGAAGTCCTTACTGTTTTTCTTCTACCTATTGCATTTTCCCACTCTCAGGCAACCTTTGCCCACGATCTGCTTTCCTCTGTGCTGATTTCTTTCACTGCCACTTTGTGCCTGTCACGTCCTTCTGTTAATCAGTTCTCTCCAGTGCCCACTTATTCTGACAGCTTCTGTCCCTCCTGTTCCACTCATCCTTTTCTCCTCAGTTTGTCTCCTTCCCGGGATGCTTGCCTCATATTTCCAGCTATCCCCTCTGGCTCTTTAACACTCCTCCTTCCCCAGCACTCTCAGGACAGCAAGCATGCCCCCAGACTGAATGTTTCCCATCACAGGTGCCTGGCAAACGCCACCCTGGCAGTGACAGCTCGAGTGGCACCCACCTGGCTGCTGGACTACCAAGCCATGGCATTGCTGTGCCAACATGGGGCAGCAGCTCTCAGCAGCTCCCAGCACTGAACTCCCTCAGGTGAGGAACACAGGTGTGACACCTGCAGTTACACCGTTTACTATAATAAAGGAAGTTAAATGAAGTGGTTCACTTAAAAACTGACTCCACCTACACCAACCTGAGTAAGAAAAAAACCGAAACTTGGTCATGTTTACGCGGTTCACTCTACACTGTAGTCTCTTGAGAACTTTCTTTCTGCAGAGGAAAACTCCCCTTGGATTTCTGTGGCATCTTGGATGTGCTCCACCAGTCTAAAACAAATTCTGAATGAACAGCACCTGCTCAAAACACCCAGAACATCGTTTTATAGCTGCTTGATTAATTCAGTGGGAAACACTGTTTGCCTTGCTGGCAGTTACTACACACCAGAATTAACCATTCATTTTAACAAATTAAAATGGAAATAATACACTACATGTGCAGTGAACACAGAATTAATCTCTTCATTAACAATTACCAGCACTTGCCCACACCTACTTTGATTATTTCAGCTTTTCTCTGGATCTTCAAGTGGAAAAGACAACAAAGATCTTCCCATTAAAATAGCTTCAGTACTTCTGATCTAACTCCAGCCTCAAGATGGATCTGCAACCTTTAGCTCACCAAATCTCCACTTCCTATCTAAACCCAAAATACTTTAAATTTTTCATGATGGGCTTTGTTCCTTCTCAGCAATAGTCAACTGATGCCTTTGGCAACTTCCAAGGATATGGTTTATAATTATATCTGATAAGCACAGACAGTAACTGATATGGAAAAAAATGACCACTCTTCCTGCCCTGGCTTATGGCAAAGATTTCCATTTCTTCAGTAAAAAGGGACACACTAATGAGTCGATTCGTCAAAATGGAAGCAGAACAAACTGCTGGAATAGAAAAGGAACTGTGTAAAATGAACTATATAGAAATGGTAGGATGTTACTACTTAACAGCCATAAAAGTATGACTTTTTCTGCAACCCTCTTAGTTCAGACTGCCCCTTGCCCATGGCAGCAAAGGTAGGCGCTCTCCCGTCTTCTGATCACTTAATCTCCTTTCTTTCCTACACTGCTTTCTTCTGCTGTGGGAAAGCGAGCCCATCCTTTGCAGTTCCATCCTATCATACCTTCCTTCCTCCCATCTCTGATCCTTTCCCATGTCAATAAATTATTTTTCAGGACATTATCCCCAAGAATATAGAGAACACAAAAACTAAAAAGTTCACTAAACGTGAAAATCTGCAAAAAAGGCTGCTCTTATGTCCCTCTTCCTCCGAAAGAGAAGGAAGGTGTGGCACAAAAATGAAATATTCACCATGTTCTGACTGGCAATATGTTTGCCCAGATGCCCTGAGGATGCAGACAGAGGATTCAGGCACGTGCAGAGTCAAAGCACAGAGACAAGATGACAGGGTGACAACACGAGCATTTGGGGGAAAAGGAACTAGTGACAAAAGCCATGCGTGTGAGATCAAGCAAGCCCTCGGCGGCAGGAGCAGAAAGCCCATCTCTCGAGTCTTTAGAAGCGCAGACAGTCTATTTACACTTCTGCACATGGGTACATTCCTCAGGCAGCTTTGGGGCAGGAGATGGAGCGGGGACCGCAGTTTCCAGCCCGTTCCTCCCTTTGGGGAGCAAGCATCTTCCCGAGAAAAGCTGAGCTCCAAGCTGAGCTCAGCACCGGGGCTGCGGGCACCTGACAGGGCTACACGAGGGGGACTCAGGAGCTCTGAATCCGCCAGGGGAGATGGAGCCCAGATCCCTATCTCAGTCCGCAAGCCGATCCGCCGGGATCCTGTCGCTAAACTCCGGCGATGCCGGGCGGCATCCATCCACCCATGGGCGGCTCAGCGCCGGGATCCATCCCCGCCGGGATCCCGTCCCCGCCGGGCACCGCAGCCCTCGCACAGCCGCAGGAGTCTCCAGGAGCCACCAGCCGAACAAAGGATGGCGGACAAAGAGCCTTGTCCCGCGTCTCGCCCTCCGTCAGGTAGATTACTGACGGTGGAAAATCAAACGGAGCAAAGCCAAGCCCCGCCGCCCCTCCCTTGCACGGATATCCCCGGCGCCCCCGGGCAGAGGCTTTGTTCGCCAGCGGGGACGCGGCAGAACCGGGGGGAACACCCGGACAAAGAGGGAGAAGCGTCTGGCTCCTCCAGAAGGGAAGGGATTAGACAGGGATAAGGGAGCCCCGTCTCTTTGAGCTGCGGGGTCCCTCCGAGCCGGGCGGCAAGGGGGGACCCCACCGCCCCCGCCCGTCAGCCGTGCGAAGGGACCGGAGCGGGGGAGTGCGCGGGGGTGGTGGTGGCACAAACTCCCTTAAAAGTATCCCAAAAAACAGGGACGGCTGCGAGCAGCCGAGGCTCTGCGTGCCCCAGAGGGACCCTCTTCCCATCCCCGCGGGGCCCCACCACCTCTTCCCATCCTGGCGGCCCGGAGGACTCCCCGCACCCCGCGGGACGGGGCTCGCCCCGCACTCACCGCCGCCTCCGCCGCCGCTCCCCGCGCATCCCGGTGCCCGCCGCCCGCCCGGCCGCAGGAGCGCCGCCGCCCCCGGGAGCCGCCCCCCGCTGCAGCGCCCGCCCCCCGCCGGCAACGGGCACCCCCGCGGGCCGAATGGTTCGCTCCCCTCCGGCCGGGGTCGCGGGAGCGGGGCGGGCAAAGGGCAGCCGGGATGGGGGGGGAGGGACGGAGCAAGGGCTGGACGGGTGAGAACGGGGAAACGGGCGCGGGGATATGCCCGGAGGGGCCGCCGTGGAGCTCTTCGGGATCCATAAATACGAGTCGCCGGGCAATTTCCTGCCCGCGAGATTAGCTGAGCAAACAGGGCGGCGCTGGCAGGGCGCGGGCCCCGTTTTCCGTGCCTGGGGCTGGGGTGCGCTTTACCTGCGCCCGCCCTGCACCTCATCTTCCTCCTGCTCCTCATCCCCGCGGTTCAGAGGGGCTGCCCTCCGCCCTCCCGGTCCCGGAGCGGAGCCGGGTTGCCTCTGTGCCATAGCTGGGTTGCCCCTGCCACTCTCCCAGCACCGAAGGATGCAGCCGCCACCACCAGCACGTTGCTGTTCCCAGAGCACGGAACGGGCTGGTGAGCCCGGGCGGCCCTTGCCGGAGGGTTTTTCACACCAAAGCAATCCTACAAACCTGCGCCAGCCCGGCAAAGCGTGTTTGCAGAGCGGCGCGTCTCGCCCGCCCCGTGTTTGGCGAGCGGCTGGAGGTGCCAGCCCGGACCCTTCAGAGGTCCCGGCTCGGTGACAGGGACAGCGGGGTTGGAGCTGTTACAAGGGGGAAAAACGGGGACAAAGCCTACGGGGAGGGCTCGTCCCTCTGCTGGCATCACTGGTGTCAGGCTGGGCGAGGGAACTCCGGGAGATGCGAGCCGGACGCGGGGCAGGCAGCCAGAGCATCCCGCACAGAGATCTCGCTTCGTGCTGGGTGGCCTCGCCGGGGAATTGGGGAATAGCAGCACTTACCTGCTGGGCAGGGGTCCTGGGGATGGGGCAAAGCTCAGCCAGAGCTCGCCAGGTAAATCGCCGCTGCTGGCTGTTCCCTTGTGCAAACGGAGCTCGCTCCGACACACTTCCTGCCTTACATATTCCAGGGGATATTTTACTTGGCTACAACCACAACTTTACTGCAATATAAACTTGGCAATAACTCATTAATACCTGGAATCCGTATAGTGACATCCACAATACTAGAGAATATTTTTTTTAAAAGTGCCCTTGACTGTTCTGGGGTCTACTCTAGGGTCTACTCTAATTTATTATAAAAAGGCAAGCTTTGAGACTAATTACTCTAAAAGGCCAGAACCTAGATGTTTTTTGTGATGCCTCCACAAACAGTGTTTCATTTCCCACTAGCATTGAACCTGGCTCTTCTGTTTTGTTCTCTGAGCAAGCAAGAAGTACAGGCACTTAAAAAATAAAGGCACATGCCTGTAATAAATGCAGAGTTAAGGACATGCTCACAGTTGGTAGAACTGAAAATTACTTTTAATCCTGCCACAGGCAGAACCAAAAGCAGCCAGCCTTCCCTTCATCTCACATGATCTTCCTTTTCCTTTTAAGTGGGAAAAACTGTAAGTAATAGTCTGCAAAAATCTCCCTAGGGAACATGAAGCCTACGAGTACAGAAAGCTGCAACTTTGCTCTTGTGGTCAAACTGTTGCTCTGAAGGACTTGTGATATCTTGGCTGAAATGTTCCTTCACTTAGTTCCTACCCAGTAGGTGAGGAGGCAGCAAAGCTGGGTAAGGCAGACCATATGTTTCCCTTGATACCTGTATGCCAGGAAAACTTTGTCTAAATCAGTGTCATCTGTTTCTTTTCAGCAAGAGAAATAAAAATACAGAATAGGACTTATTTCTAAAATAATAATAAGTATTCAAAACCAGCCATAGCTGAGGCTCTAAAATAACTTGGTGAGTTGTAATGTTTAACAGGCAAGAGTCTGGCAATATTAAACAACAACAAAACCCCCCTGTCTTACATTTTATGAGTAGGAAATTCTTAAAAATTAGAAAACAAATGAACCTCCATAAACTAAAGAGCTGAAGACTCTTGTTGGAGCAAAAGAAGCAATGCTACTATTTTTAAAATGTCAGGAAAAAGTATATGGAAACTTGCATGAGAGCTACAAGTCATAGAAGAGTTTAACAATCCATCTAGCTAGCATTAACAGTTTTCATGGCAATTGCACTTCAACATCAACTCTACTGCATATCACAGAGGCTTTTAAAATTCTCCACCCTTCAGCAGGCAAGCATGCCTGATGAAACTTTGGTTTCCATGGAAATTCATATAAGTAGAAATCAAATGTTGGAATGTTTACAAAAAAACAAGCTTTAATCAGGAGCATTGAAAATGGTAACAAAATGGCATTTTGTTACCATACTTCTATACATACCATGTTTCTATAAGATCACTCCAGCTGCTTCAGAACTGAAGTAGCCTCTGAGCAGGCACCCACAGTCACAACTTCTGTGTTACCTGGTCCCTTACCTTCACAGATTTTATCCACATCAGGTGTGGACATGACTGCATTTCTGTCAAATGAGCCAGACCCACAGCTGGGAGTTGGTTCAGCCTTTATGTTACCTGCAGGAGAGGCTATTCTCAGCCTGACAAAATCGGCTGAGATAAAGATTCCTATTGATGACTGGGTGCTGTTAACACCCAGCCTTTTCTTTGGTGGCAAAACTGGTCTGGTGTCTTCCATTTCGTGCCTTAACTACTCATTTGGACTCACAGTCTATGATTTGTTACATTCTTTGGTGGGATGATGCAATTATTTATGAAAACCAGATCAAGAAAGTGACCCAGGTGAAACCTCTTCCCAACACCTCTACCTCTTCTGAAAAAGGTCCAGAAAGAACTTGCATTAATGATTGATGAGAAGAGAAACAAATAGGTCTGAGCAGTTTGCTTGAGACTAAACCTCTACTTCTTGAACCAGAATCACCAACACACCAATGGATTATTAAGTTGCACCGTTTTTGAACAAATCTGTCACAACAAATGAAGTTGTAAGGATTCATTTCTCTCCAGCGTGTAACCAGAGCATTTTGAACTACTTGCTTATAGCTTGAAAACCAGAACTTTGGGTGAAACTTCAAAGCAAGTAGTGATTCCTCTGCTGTAACTTCCTCAAAGACATTATGAGGCAGCGTAGCAGGCTGGATTCTAGGTTATGAAAAAATCTTGATTTTTTTAAGGCTCGTTGGGAATTTCTGCAGAATCAAAGGAACTGCCTTCATCTGATAAAAAACCCCACACCCTGTAGTCACAGTGGTCATCCTAGTTAAAAATCTAAAAATCTCTTAACACAGCACAAAGTAGGAATGTATACCAGTGATAAAAGAAGCTGGGGTTCAACCAGTGCAGTGTTCTCGTGACTCGTCCTGAAACTTTCTTGGACTGTCACACAAGAGCTATCAAGAAGAAACTGCCTGGGGAAAATAAGTTACGTGAGTAATCAAATCTCATGCTTCAGGGCACAAGTCAATTGCTGGAAGGGTCAAGAAAGGAATTTCCTTACTCTCTTCCTTTGCACAGTTGTACACAATTAACTAGGTTCCAATTGCAAGGCAAAAAACGTGATTATATTTTGCATTTTTCTGAGTCGTCAGGCACTGGCTGCTTTTGCAGTTGGATTCAGAGCTTAAGGGACAGGTCTGGTAGGTGGGTTTTATTGCACTTCTGTGAGTTTTTGTCTAGATTTACAGCACATTTGGGAGGTTTCCTCTTCCTTTATGCAGACTGCCCAGCCCACAGTATAACTGTGTTGCAGAACTCCCATTAAAGGGAGACTAATTTTAATTTTAAAATTAATTTTCTGTTAATAAGTAGTTAAAAAAATCCCTCTGTCTATAATTGCACAACTCAAAATGACTCATTTAAGTAGCAGCAGTGTTGTATTCATAATGGCCTAAAGATACAAACAAGACAAGATTTGTTGAAGAGGTAACCATTTTTATTTAGCAACTGGACTATTTAATGCAATAGAAGAGCATGCTATTTCTTCATTAAATGGGGTATTTTAGTAATCAAAAGAATTTTTTGCTACCACAGGATGGACATTGCTTCAAATCACAAGAGCACTCCCCTATTAGCTTGTGTATGGTTCTCTGTCTTCACAGCTGATTAATTGCTTCCCTTTCCTAGAATCAGCGTGTGCACTGGTCAGTGGGGGTGGCTTAGGGCTTCATCAGCCAGCTCTGCTACTCTGCTAAGCTCTCTGCAGTGGCAGTAAAGTGTTTTATTCCTGTACACAAGTACATTTGTGATATATGATCTGTGAGAAAACATGTTGAAAACTACAAGCGTTAGCAAAACCTTGGGCAGTGCTCCTCCTGGATGCCAAAGCAATAGCAAAGCAGTTGGCACAAGAGATGGTGCAAATTCTGTAGCTACACTGGTTTACAATTATAGCCACAGATTAGGACAGCTACTTGTTTTGTACTCAGTGGCTGGATACATGGGTACTTTCATTCCATAGTTGCCCCTTGTAGTCTTATCTTTTACCAGCAAGCAATGAGGTGATTCGTAAGTCCTTACATGCACTGAAGTTTGGGACCCTATGATTTCCTTCTGATGTCAAGCCAGGGAAGTTTTCTATTCTCCTTTGGTCTCTATTTATCAAATCTGGATGCATATATAACAATACTCTGGGTCATATCAGTAATACAGTACTTCCTTTGTGAGTGTGAAGTGAGAAGAAATCTAAAGCAATTTAAGCTATTTGCCCAAGGTCACACAAGAAATCTCAGTGGGGGCATGGTATGGAACAGAACCAAAGTTACTACTGTAATTTCACAGGGTAAAGATGGATCTCTCTGTGTTGAAATTAAGATGTGTAAAGATGGATATCTCTGTGTTGAAATAAATTCTCATTTGTTTTCTTCCTCCTGCAAAAAAGTATTCTTTCCCTTCAAGTGAAATTAAATTAATTAGTCTGGAGTCAAAAGAGGTAAAACAATGTATTTGTACCAAAAAGAAAAATGGTTGCCAAAACTTATTTCATTCTGTTCAGAGTCATTTGGGCTTTTGTAAAGGAAAAAGCTTTGCCTAATGAAGTTTAAATAAAATATATTCTCACAACTTATTTATGAAGTTGTTTTTGCTGACAAGTTTTTATATGTGCATTCAAAAGGGTTGTAGAGGTTTTCTTTTCAGCAGATGGCCCCCAAATGTGGAATGATGTCCCATTAGCAGCACAAGAGATGGCACAATATTGCTACTACTTTCTCATAGTAATAGGGGCAGAATAAGATGCAGAGATATATTTTAGCCTCAGATTTCTGGGGTTTTTTTCCTCCTAACAGAGCCAGGATTAAAAGCATCTGAAAAACGTAAATTATAACAATTCTCTCCCTTACACAGCCCTTACTTAAGATTGCCTTAAATGCTTAGACAAAATATACTAAACCCAAAGACAGACATCCTGAAAATGCACTAATAGCAAAGGTAAAATCAACCTAAACTGAAATAGAAGTCAAACAACAACCTAGCTAAAGTCAAACCCACCACCTAGCTTTCCCACTGCATTTGCACCCCCTTCAACAAAATCCTGGAAGTGTAACAGGATAGTGGAGAATGTCACAGAATACAATATGTTCATTCCCAGCAGAATATGCAAGGGTAAGGGGAAGATGGTCCAGCATTTTCCCACGGGTTTTTAATGGATGGATGCTGTACAAATCTGGCTCCTGAGGCTGGGATACACATGCCCTGTGCCAGATTAATCTGTATTCTGTTCTTCCCTTTCCTCCTTATGTCAGCCCCAGTTTGGGCTACCCTAGGGAGGAATGGGGGACCATGCCCAGCCATCCCACAGGTAGCACTGTTCCCTGTGCTGGATGTGCCTCCATCCCTCCTCACAGGGTGTGCTACAGGCCAGGAGCAAGGCTGGGTTCTGGCAGCCTGGGCAGGGGATGGACCCGTGGGAGGGCTCTGGATCACCTTGCCCTTTGTGCAGGCTGCAAGCTGCTGGAAGAGCTTTGGCATCTGAGCTTAGTATAAAGAAAATAAAGCACGTGGGGACTTCGGATTTAGAGCTCTGCATCTCTCTGTCCTGAGGTCGGTGGGAACTCTGCTCTTTAACCAGAAGCTTTACAGGGCAGCACCCCAGCTAGTTGTACAAGGTAAACTGAAAAGCAAATAAACACAGATATTCTGGCAACACGAGTAGTTTGAAAATCCTGTTTTACAGCAGCTGAGCCGTGTAAAATCTGCCGTCTTATGCACACATTGTCTACGATTATTATCTACACTGCTCCTCACAGAGCACCTCTCCCTGCCCCTGGAGCTTGGGCACCCTTTTCCACAGAGCCCCATATGTGCTCTTTGCTCTGGATTGCACCCCTGTGGCCACGACACCACACATGTCCCATGAAATTCCCACTGACTGATGTAGGATTAGGCCCACAGGAAGCAATAAAATATGCTTGTTGATCCCACAGTATCACAGGAAATTAACATATGACAATCTTTGACACATTGTTTTAATAAATTCTGATTTTGTGCTGTAGTTTAAAGACCACTGTAAAATCTGAGATAGGAAGCTGGGGGTAGTCTGGCTTCTTTGTCCTAATGCCTTGTTTACATGTTCCTTTTTTTTCCTCCTCCTTTGTGCTACTGGAACCCTAAAGCACTCAAATCTCAGTTTCAAGCTCCTCAGACCATCCTGTAAACTAGAAACCCATTCTGAACAAAAAGAGAAATGCACTATTTCAGATATACACTTTTGCTAACAGGACATGAATTACTAAGCAATATGAAATGAGGACACAGTGAGGCTCCTATAGGAGCCAGGTGATTAATGCATAAAGAGAGAGGAGGAATGACAGCAGATCCTCATTAGACTTAGAAACAGTTTGTCATTAGTGTATTTTTTTAACTTCAGAATTTTAACAGGAGAAAAATGTTTCTTTATGCCTCCAATCTCCTCTTTAGGCTTCAGGTTCCCCCTCCCCCTTCATTTCTGGAGAGGCTGCCAAGTTTTCCCAGAGCTAAAAGCAACAACTTTCTGTTAAACGTTACTTCATGCTTCTGGTATTAATCTAATAGGAGGCTGGATGGGGAGGAGGGGGAAGCAGCAATGAAAGCTGATTTCCTGCCATGCAGTGGGAAGTCCATAGAAAATTCAGATCTAACACTAATTTTAACAGCTGGATGACTGCTCTGGCTTTTACTTGCCATAGGAACATACAACTGCATATAAAAAGAAAACAGACGTCAAGCAAAAGGCAAAATAAAAATGAGGCTTGCATTTTTAAATACCCTGGTTAAACCATCCTTTTCCACTGCTCTAGAAATATCAACAAATTTTGCAAATTGTCTCTTATTTCTGTTAACATTTCTAACAAGAATGTTCATAGAAAGAGAAAATATCCAAGGAAATTGTCTTGCTAATAAGCACTTCAACAAATATTTACTTGGGAAGTGCTCCAGCCACCACTTTGAAAAAGGCATTAGTGGGTTTGAGAATCACACAATGGGGACATTTAAATTAATCTCCTTGATGGAGGTGAAAAAATCATAACAAAACCAGTGGATTGTGAACACTCAAAATATAAGTCAGAGAAGATGGAGCTGTAGCAATTCCTGGCCACAGACAACACACAGCACAGAACTGTTAGCAGCACATCTCTGAGGCTTGACTATTCTGTTAATAATTGCTTGGAGGGTGATGGCCACAAATGTAATCCTTTATCTTGACTCTTTAAAATAATGGCTGTTTTATTCCCTCAATGCTTGTTGCTCAGCCTTTGCTCCACCTGTTTCTTACACACCATATGGCTCAAATCACGACATATTGCAGAAGAGTTTGTTTTTTTTTTTTTACATCGATGCAAAGAAAGCTTAATACAGTACACATGCTGGAACTGAATGCTGTTCTGCAGATGAAGCTGGGCTATAGCTCGTGTGTGTGTGTATACAAGGAAGGACCCTTACCACAGATTATATTGATTATAGAGCTTTACCTGCCCACTGATGCATGCAATCAACAGAACATGGCAGCTGGTTTTTATGTCCCTAGCTGCAGCCAGCTGTTAGGCTGAAAGTGTTAATCACCCTTTTCATCGGTCCCAGGCCTGCATTCAGCAAACCAAAGGACTCTCAGGAGCAGCGATGCCTGAGAAATCCCAGAAGCTAACACCCAAAACATGAAGCAGAAGTTATGCTGTGTGAGCAGTGAGGCTTCTCGAGGGGCAGATAAGCACAGGGCTGGAACGTTTGATTGTCTGAAGTACTGATGGGCAGGAGAGACCAGGAATGAAAGCCTGGAAAATGAGAGAATGAGAAAAGTTCCTGTGGATATCACATTAGAAAGAAGTTTTTAGCAGTTGAAGCTGCTCGGAGTGTTGAAAAGGCAGAGACCTCTAAAAAGAAAATTGTTTCCAGTTTCTTTATTCTGTGTTCCTAAACCCCAGGACATTATGCATAGTTTTCAAGTCAACAGGACTATTGCTATTGCTCTCTCTCTGTACTCCAAAAATTCCAGCTGGTATCAGGTTTTCCTTGTAATGGAAACAAGCTGGCAGAACTTCAAAGTCTTGATAACAGTTTATACAGAGAAAGGACATGAACAGTTAGTTATACTTCCCTATTAAAAATGTTGTTTTCACCTCTATTTTTTGTAGAAGTTGGATAGAATTTGGCAATTAAACGGTGCCCCTTGTATCTGGTCAAAGCTCAGGAAGAGAATGTCAAAATGTAGCTGTACTGGAATTTGTTTGGGAAACGTTATCTGAGAGCTCAACTTTTGTTAAATATGCCATGACCAGGGGCTATGAGCACCATGAAATCCTTGATCTCAGTTGGACAGCTTTTAAATGGCTAAGAAACTGAAATGGAAGTTTGAAAAACAGGGATATACGAGTATCCTGTTTCCTTATTGGAAGGCACAGAAATCATGCAATCCTGATAAACACTAAGACAGTATGAACCCTCCAAAGAACATAGGAAACTGAGTGAAAAAATGTTGAGTAAGTGAAAATAACACTTTAAAATAAGTATGCTGTTGACTAACAAATCCAGTTCAAACAATTCCATCTGAGTGTTAATCTTTTCTTTTCTAAGTGTTTACCCCAGTAGGATTGTAGCTTCAGTTTCAAAGCTGTCCTAACTTTCCATTTTTATTTCTCTGCAAAAAATGCTTCTCTTTGAAAAGTACTACAGCCCCTCATTTATTTTCTTCCTCCTTTCCTTCTTCCCTGATCCTATGCAACAGCAGAAATGGCCTTTGTTAGCTGTTTCTGGGCTGGCAAGAAGCCCAAAGATCCAGCTGACAAAAACCTCAAGTCAGCAATTGCAGTGTGAAGAATGTCCTTTTCAGAGCCCCCTGTTTCACAGGCTCCCTGTCACGGAGCATCCCAGCAGCACCACACAGAAGAAAGAGCCTTGCACTGCCCTTCCTCCCAAGGTGGATTGTCTTTGCTCTGTTCCTTGGGCTAGGTGCTGGGCTCTCGTTGCTGCCTGGTGTTTGTGTGCTGGGCTTTGGGGGAGGCTGATGCGACAGCATCGCTCCAAAACAAAGCTCCCATCGCTCCATCAAGGAGCAAGGCTCCCAGCCCTCACCACATCTGGAACAGAGCATCCTGAACATCTGGAACAGAGCATCCTGCACTCAGAGGGCAGCAGCTCGAGAGGCTCTGAGCCCAGACACAGCACAGTCAGTGAAAGGTCCCCGAGGTAAATACAGGTGTGCTGCTCTAATCCTCACCCACTACCGGGTCACTGAGTTTGCACCAAAATTTCTGACACAAAAGGGTCAAGAGCTTCTCAAAAGTTGCTGGTTCACAGTGGGCAGCACTCAGAAAAACAAATGCTGTGAACAAACTTAAGGATTTGTCTCATGCTTTAGTTGGCTAAGGTGAATTTTGATTTATTTTTTTTTCCCCAAAGGAATTAAATGATTTTTAAGGAAACAAAGAGAACAGTAAATAAAGACTGGGCTGCACAGTGATCTGAGCTACAGCTTTGCAGCATGGAAGTGGTTCATCCTGGAATCACAGCATTTCATTTAATATAAAAATAAGCACTTATTTCTCATGCAGTTTTCTTTCCTGAGCCTTTCTTTAGTGGACACAACAAATGAACACTGTGCTTTTTGTTCTTTCTCCTCCCCTTTCCTCAGTGGTCCTTTGGTATTTACCTCCTCTCATTTTGGATTTCCTGCCTGTACCCTAGGGAAAGGATTTTCCTGTGAGAAACAAATGTCACAGTGCTGATCTGTTTGGATGCCAATAGTTCAAGCCTATCCTCCATGTGAAGCAAAGCTCCCATCTACCTGCTACCAGAAGAGTACTGCTCTTAGATAATTTTTTTCCTGAACCATTTCATTTAGAACTAGCATTATAGAATCAATTATAGCAGAGCTGCTATTTTCATTTTTTAAATTAAGGTGGATGCAACTCTTCTGGGTAAATGAAGACCTAAACTGGATTAAATCTCAAAATTCAAACCAAACATTATTTTGAAAACATATCTACTTTCCATACAGTCCTGCTTATCATGTGCATTTTGGTTAGTGAATTTGATGTTTTGCTCTGAGAGGGGGAGAAAAGCAAGTGAGAACACTCTGTATTTCTTAGGCACATATACAGAGAGCAGGGCACAGTGACTCTGGTAGAAGCATCCAGATATGGTGATATTAAACACACACAGAGCTGTTTCTGAAATTACAGAAGGTGGTTTTGTATAAAAGAAGAAATAGTCCTGGCTATTCACACCTAATTATTCGTGGAAATGAAAGTCACCATCAGGACAAGAGAAGGAAAAAAGCTCTGCATTTGAGCAGCAAAAGTCCCAGAAGATGTGTCTGCTCAGATGGTTGAAACCCGAAACTTTCTTCCCCTCAAACACAGATCAGAGCTTTTGTTTTTTTCCAGTGATCAGAGAGACCAAAACTCCTTTAGGCTGTGGGCTGGATCATATCGAAGGGTGCTGAGCCTTGGGTGACTTGCTGACAGGCTTTGGAAGTGCTTGGGAAGAGAGGTGCCACCTCTCTTCCCTAGCTCTGGGGAGGCAAGAAGACACACCACAATTGTACTGTGAAGACAGAAAAGTAGTTTTTGGAAGCTCCCTGTTTATGTACATGCATGCTCAGAGGGTACGTGTCCTCCACTGAGCTTGTGTAATACCAACAGAGTGCAAAAGTAGGGCTAAGGAATGGGGTAGGATATATTGCTTAGTGCATTTTCATTTAGAGGTCTTCAGGGTGTTTGGTGCTTAGGATGTTGAAAATGCCTTAGATTTCTTTGCTATCCTCTTGTGGTATGTGATAAGAGCCTCTGGATTGCTGTGATTGCAATGGCACAACTGTGGCAAACAGCCTGTGTCTTTGAATGGTTGTGCTGTACAACTTCAGGCTGTTACAGAGCCCTGGGAAGGGTTTTGTGGCTTGTGGTGTATGCAGAATGGGTGATTTGTAGATCTCCTGGGTGTAACCCTTGTTTGTGAGGCATTTGGATTGGATGACCATGGTGGCTTATTCCATGTACAGTGTGTGATACCTCACACTGCTCACTGTTTTAAGAGAAATAAATAATTGCCTTTGTTGTATTCTCACTTTGAATATTTACTAAAAATTTCTTTAATACATATGAGAGACTGTCTAGATTTTGAACTGTGGGTAATACATTGTGGAAAGCTCAGAAAAGCCAGTGCTCCTGCCAGTGCATCACCAGAGAGCCAGCTGGGGTTCAGAAGAATGCAGCAGAATTATCTACAGCCTTGCTTCAGTCTTACCTTAAACCCACTTGCATTTCATTTTCTCCAACGTAAGTGTAAGAAGAATTTAAATCTACACTTATGATCAGTCATGGGACTAATGAAAGGCTGATGCAGACAGTGCCTTAATAAAAGTCAGACTTGGTTGCAGGGGAAATTGTGTGGAGCCTGCAGACACTTTCAAACCAGAGGAACTACCTGTGAAAGGCACAGTTCTGAGAGTCTTGAACTCAGTCTCACAAACTCATAATGCTAGAAATCTCTTAAGGTCAGGCATATAAATAGACATTCAAAAGCCTTTTTCTTTTCAAATAAAGACGTAAGGGACAACCTTTCTGTCACAGTAGACAACCCATTCACATCCTAAATGTAGTCAACAAAACAAACAATGTGCAAAAAACCTTCAAGGCAGTGAGGTAGGTGAATAACCAAGGAAAGTTCATTCAAAAGAAAGACAATGCTGGACACCGGAGTAATCAAAGAGTAAAACTGAACTGTGATCATGCCGACTGTACGATAAAGAAAAAAAACAAACCTCAAAGTGCAACTCCCACTTTCCCAAATTCAACTCTGTATCAAGTAAATATTGCTATGTGGAAAGCTCCAGTAGAATTGACTTAGGCCAGGTGGGTCTGGTTTGTGTTTTGTTCTGACCTGGCCTTTCCCTTCTAATTGATGTTAATTTTTATTTTCCACACTGGAATCTGAAGTTGCATTCCAAATAAAAGGTTCACTTGCTTAGCTATAGTTAAAAGCCAAGACACCTGCTTCTTTGCCACTGCAATAATGAGGAGATCCATCAGAGCATTGCCACATTCTAACTGGCTGGTCAGTGCTTTTGCATAATTTATCTCTTGCAGTTGGACAAAAGTTGGAATCTGGTACTGCATTTTTCTGATACAAAGCCTTCGGATTTCAGAGCAGCTCCTTACACACGACTTCTCACATCAGTGAGAACTTCAGAGCAGATTACACCTTGCTTGCTTGAAGCTGCAGGTGCCTGACTTTGGAAAACTCAGCCTTTACTCAGTCAGAGAGAAAGTATTTATTTGGTTGTGACTTTCTTTATGCCATCTCTGCATGCTGGCCTGATGTCTGTCTGGTTTCTCCTCCACATGAGCAGTATTCAGCGACCTGCATGTTAATTCAGCCTGTTGTCAAACCCTCCACCTACACAACACATTCTTCAACAGCTTTGTACATACCCTCATTTTTGGGGTGGTGGCTCCTATTGTTTGAGCTATCTGTTCCCTGAAGCCTAATTGCACTCTGCAGTTGATTTAAATGAAGGGTGGTTGTTACACCCACTACCTTCAGCAACTGCCAGCATCACAAGATGTGCATTTTTAGTACCCAGGCAAGCCACTGTGTTTATGTCCCTCAGAACTGCTCTGCAGGACACTAACCACGGACAGCAAGTTTGCTCAGACACACACATCTCTTCCCAAAGAACTTCTAGAGCTGCAGACCACCTTCCTCTACATTCCTACAGTCACAAAACCCTGTATTTAAGTGCAGTGGCTCCCTTCTTTTTCGACAAAACTAGACTCTGAGTGCTACAGGAAAATGGCCTGTTCCACTCTACCTCTTGCTCTATAAATCATTTTCCTATCCCCAGCTAAATCTATTTTCCAGTTAAATATGCCAACAGGCCATTCTCTTTCCTGAAAGACCTGGATTTAGCCTTAAGTGTGGGTTCATAACTTCGTGAAACACAATTCCACACATTTCAACATTAACCTGAATGGTCAGCTAGCCTTAATGTGGTAAGATAGAGCATAGCCAGAATAAAGAAATTTTTACCTTTCAGTCAAAACTGGCATTTATGGCAATGAGTAGAAGCTGGCTTCATTCTCTGAAAAGCTCTTGACATTGGGACACCCACATTCATGTTCCTGCTTTGTTCATCTGAGGGGGTCTGGAGCGAAAACCTCTGGTCCAGCTTAGGCAGAACTTTTAAGTGGGATTCTGTATCAGCTCAGTGCCTGATACCACAAAACAAACATTCATGAATTAAAACATCCCATTAGCCTCTAAAAGCAAACATCAGGGCAACTGAGTTAACAAGAAAAATATATATGCTAAAAAAAACCAACTTTTCAAACAGTTCTCTTTTCACTCCAGCATTGAATAAACAAATGTCAAACGTCCAATGCTGCTGAGGAGCAAGCATTGTACTCCAGCAGTAACAGAACTGCAGCACTGGTAGCAATGGGATTTGGGCAGAGAAACCTTTAAGATTCCACTGTTCATGGGGTATTTTCAGACTTTGGGATGGTTCTTCAGATACGAGTTTCCTAGAAGCCAAATTGTGCCAGCTTGGCTCTCCCTAACTTGTCCAGGCATCTTTGCTGCCTTTGCTTCCTGTGCAAAAGCTGACATCTGATGGAACAAAGACTGCTGCCCCTTGCAGAGCTCCCCAAAGCACAGGACAGTGCTCTGAGTGCAGCAGCAAGCTCTGCAGATCCTCCACCCTCACCCTGCCCTTTGCAATCCTCCCCTCCAGCACAGCTTCCGAATGCTCAGCTCTGTGTTGGGCTGATTCCAAGGCTGAGGAACAAGCCTCGTTTACCTAATGACACCAGCCTGGCCTGGAGCAGGGATGTCCTTTCTCTGACCCATTAGACAGAGGAAATTTATCAGCTTTGGAGATTTTCCACTTTAAACAGAGACTCGCTTCGATGCTGCTTGCCAAGACCTGCTCCACAAAGGAGCACAGTGTCATGGAAATAAATGAGCCACCTCCTTGGAATTCTTCAGCCTGGCAGTCATGCCCTGGCAGGAGCCTCACCTGGCACCTATTTTTGTCAACCAACAGGTCATAACCCAGAGGCATCACACTGTTGTGAACAGGCACAAGCTGTTCACAGGAGCAAAGAAAAGGGAGTGCTTGGGGCAGGCTTTGGAAATCCCATGGAAGCTTTGCCTGATGAATGACAAACAGATTGCAAAAACACTTCGATACTTCTGGGAAGTACCTGATCCCATAACTGCTCCATCCCAGGAAATTGCCTCATCACTGGGCAGAGCAGTCATGCTGCCTCTAGTTTTTGCTCTGTGGCTTGATGAGTCTTCATTTCTGGCGAAATCATGACTTCACATCCACTGGTGAAGTGAAGAGCCTCTCTGTGTCAGTTCTTTACCTGGAAAAGCCAATTATCCTGCACAGGGGGTGTAAGTTTGAGCTGCCTCAGGGAGGGGAGGAAGCTCACACTGACCTGATTCTCCTGCTTCCTGGATGAGAGATGAGCACTGACGCAACTCCGAAGAGAACAGCAAACCCCTCAATATATAAAGTGATAATGCAAGTGCCCTGACCCAAGCCATGAATCTTGATTTCAAATAATCCCTTATGTCAAAATTGCAAGCATGCAACCAGCTTGGGAGAGCACAGGAATTTTTGGCACATTTTTGTTCTTGTTGACAGCCTTTCCTGGGCTGTTTGCTCTTTCTAGTTAGCCCCATTTTGGACACTTGGACCAGGACTGGGAAATGCAGCCCAAGCCCTCAGTTTTTAAAACTTAGACACATTGCAACTACACGTTCCCATTCTGCTGTTGTCCAAAATGCCATGTGCTGCAGAGTAGACCCTCAGAGGAATCAGAGAGGTGGCTGACAGCTGGGAATTTTCCAACTTTCAAGCACTTAGTTCTCCTTTAATGAGATTCTAAAATCACACCTTGATATGTTTCTAAAGGAAAGTTTTAAAAGTGTGGAAATCACATCACATAGAAATTTCAGAACTTAGTGCAAACTCCTGATCTCCAGGGTTAATGGCAAAGTATGTGCCAAATCTCTGCCTTAAAGCATGAGGTACTTATATTCCTCTCTGAAAAGGTATGTACATTTCCCAACCCAAGCTCAGAGATCCTCAGTGAAACGTCCTAGAATATTCAGCATGAGCCATATGTCCATTTACCGAATAGTCCATGCTATACTTTTGGAATTCATAACATCCAAACCAGTCAAATGGAGCCCTTAATGTATATATTTTTAAAGTAGCCTCGAATGCACGTATTTGTATCTGCTCTTTCTGTAACAATGCTCAAGGAATGGCTGACAGAGCATGGATGCTTACTGTGCTTCTAAAATGGGCAGTCTGGGAGAGAGTGAGTGAGCTTTTGCCATGCTCAAGACGAGGCAGCAAAACCAGCTGTTCAACTTAGCTGGATCATCAACGCATTGTCCCCATCATTAGCTGTGCCCTCTGCAACCCCTCATTACTCCAGCTGACCCAAGAAACATCAGCATCTCCTCAGACCTGAAAAGTGTAGAGTCCTGGTCAAGAAATGAGTGAGCTCACCTTCCCAGGGATGTGGTGATCCTCAGTGTGAATGACTCCTCAAGTTCAGTCGTCACTCTCCAAAAGCTGGGGTCAGCAGCCAGGACTTCATTGATGAAGACATATTAAAGCCTGCCCAGCTCAGAGCACACACACTGAGGCTGCTGAAGGCAGAATAACCCTACAGTCAGAGCCAAGTCACACTGATATTGTATGGAGCCTATTTGGAGGCTTGGCCTCAATTAGCATATAAATGAAGTGGTACACGCAGTCGCAGCTTGCCAGAAAATGAGACAAAATAATCTGCCCAGTTTGGCAGCTCTCAGGAGCATTTAGTTTGTGAATGGAGAGCCAGGCACACTTTGAAGCCAAGCTGGGTCCACAGCTTACAGCCAATTGACTTTACGTGGCAAAAAACAGGTCTTGAGAAGTCATAAAGGAGACCAATGCTTTTCCTGCTCTTAAACTAAGTTTTTATTATAGGAAAGCGACTTTAAAGATACTCACTGCTATTCCAGAGGACCGATAGCATTTCATCTGTTGCATCCACAGGCCCAGATGAGCTGTGGTATTGCCCTCCTGCTGCAGGCTTCTGGCCATTAGCAGAATGCTTGATTTTACTCCAAGTAAAGGAGAAGGAATGGAAAGTTCACCGGAAAAATGATACAGAGAGATGTGACCACATAACTGCTGAGCTTAGGCACAGAAATTTTACTTAGGGATCTTTATTAGGTAAGGAATAAAGACACAAAAGCACTATCAAAGACCTTCAAAACTGGTGCACAAGAGCAAAGAGGGAATGAGTAGCCGTATTTACTTTTATAGTCCATACAAGCCTTTAAATGTATTTCAATTGAGACAGAAGAAAGAAGGCTTGTGTTTTTGTGCAGATGCCTTTCACATGCATTAGGGTTTAGTTTTTCTTCTTTAAATATTTTCAGTTGTCAGAGGCTCAGCACAGACACAAAAGCAGGGGAATCTAAGCACAAAGGTATGCAGATTTTTCCCAAGAGTAGTGCAGTCTTACTCTTATAACTACATAGTGTACTTGGGAGAAAATTGAATTTCCAGCAGAGAAAGCAAAATAGATTTAAATGTAGGTAAAATGCAAAGGGAAGATCAGTGCTGGGCAAGAATGGTATTCCTCTTTATACTTTAAACACTGGTTTAAATATAGAGCCTTGAAAAAAAATCCATTCTCTATTTGCATTAGCAAACATGGTCAAGACCACTCTGCTTATACACATCTTGTTCCCTATTCTAGGAAAAATGCTTCTCTTCATTAAAGGGTAGAAGAATTTACAATAAACTCTTAAAGGGCTCTATTAAAATCCTTTCAGCACCCTTCAAGTAACTCACAGTTCCTCTCTCCACTGACCTTGTCCCTTACCCTCGTTTCCAAGCCTCAGTTCAGTGCTTTCCTATGATGCTGTAGCAGCTGCACTCTGGAGCTGCACAGGTTGCTCACTCTTTGCAAATGCCCCTGGGCCTCCTCCTCAGTGGGGTGAGGTGGTGCTGTGCCTCTGCACTCCTTGTAGGCACCTGAACATGTGGGTTCCTGTAAAAATCCAGAGTCATGACCTGGCCCTGGACTTGCCCTGGCAGTCAGGTAGATATGGTCCCATCTGCTCCTCAAAGCCAGGAAAGCTGTGATGTGAATAAACTCTTTTCCCATGGCATGAAACAGTCAAACAACCTTAATGAAAAGCAGAAATGACAGCATGCTTGAGCAAGAGCTGGGAATTTTAACTGGGATTAAAGAAATATGTGACATTCAGCTTGAATCAGAGCAAAAAAATAATTAGATTAATATCACAAGACAAGAAACTTTAAAATATAACTACCCCTTGAAAAGCCCCCCCTTGTCCTTCTTATTCACATTTCCCACCCCTTGGCAATCTGATTTCCTGGTGAGCCATTTCTGGCACAGCTATTGCTTGAAGGGTGGTGGTTTCTGATCTTGCACTCTGTAATATCCCATTCAAGTTGCAACAGGGGAGAAATATTTCACAGAGAAATTAGCATTTGTTTAACCCACCCTCACAAAACAAAAAAAAAAAAAGAGCAAAGTGGTTCATCAAAAATGAGCAGAGCAGAATGAAATAATCCCATGACTCAGGGTAGAACCAGAGTGATGATGTAGATCTACTAGTAACTTCAACTTGCATCTGTTCAAATTAAAGGGCAAAACTGCTCTAATCTTGTTAGGTCTTGTATATTCTGACAACACCACCTGAACTGGAACAGCAACATAATTTTCCAGTTGTCTCCACACTTTGCTTTCTTGTGGTCAGGAACCTAAAAGTAGCTCTGGCAAAAAGAGAGGGCTGCTTCCAAAAATTTTTGCTCTGCGAATACATTTCTTATTCATGCTTCTAGGCACATAACATCACCTCCAGGATCATGAACCTTTTATGGCCGTGACCTCTAGCTTACAAACGACAGTCTTACAAAATGAAGATGCTAGCTCTGTCCTGAATTTACCCACAAAAGGCATAGATTAATTTGTAAATCTTGCCTCTGTCTCACCTCAAAAATGCAAAAAAGCAATGCAGCATAGCTTAGCAGAGCGGTAATAATGATAATTATGTGGAGATTTTCTTTGTCTGTATTATTTTAGCACACAGTCACATTGGTCACCTTCCTCTGCTTCATCACCTTCCTCTCCTTGCCTCGATGGCTGCCAGAGCTGCATCCAGCCCTGACACCAGCTCCTGCCTCTGGTGCAAATTCCAACTAGCAAAGTGCACATGGTGAACGCATTTTAAGTATTCACAAAGCATTCAGCCTTCCTACACCTATTGCTTGTAGAACTTTGCATTAAGAAAGGTCAGGACAAAGTTTGATTTCTCATTTTAAAGGAACGAACGTGTAAAACAAAGATCTCAGAGAAGCTGACAACTTTCTGTGGGCTTCAACATAAACTACAGAGACCAGCTGCAAAATAACAGTTGGGTTTCAGCTATAAACAGACTGAGTTCTACAGTGGGTTTAGATATCTATTTTGGTGAAGTTATTTATTCTACAGGAAAAATGCTCTTTTAAAGGCCCCAGGAAGGCAGGGGGATGAGAGGAGAAAAGGAAGTCCTGCTTATGTTGTTAGAAGAAGCTTCACTTCTAGACTCAGAAAGAGACTCGAAAATAAACGTTTCACAAAGGCACAAATTTGGAAAATCTTCAAGAAAATGATACCTTTAAAAAACAAAAAAAACCCTAATCTCACAGCTCTTCTATCAGGATATTTAAAGCTACTTTCCTGCCTTTAAAAGCACACCCTGTCTTTTGTTTCCTGCTTCGGTGGGGAAAAAAACCCTGCAGAGATACAGAAATTACAGCCCAAGATAAACGAGAATAGTATGTCTTTCAGTGTCTGAACGAGGCTGTGAGGAAAATAGAATGTACACTGGATTGAATATAAAGGAGAAGAAATAGAGAGATTACTCAGGTCAAAGACTCTTTGAAGATTCAGATTTAAAAATGTCCTCTGTGGCCTTAATAGAAACCATATCTTTTAAAGTAATTAATTTTACTCAGTAAGTTGCTGCATAAGGGTAAAGCCCACACTGAAAGAAGGGCAGCACTAACTAGAAGAAGTTTCTAAATGAAAACAGGTGATATCTGTCATCTTAATCTAGTGCAAAGCACACAAATACTAAAACATGCCAGTTCTCATGCTATCCTGTTTTGTCCCTCAGAGAAGTCCAGTTTCTTCCATAGCTAAATCTGAAAAGCAGACTCTTTTGGTTTATATTAAAAAAAAAAAAAAAAAATCAAGTGGAAAAAACCCCAAAAGATGAAGTATTTGTTTTTTAGTCTCAAATTTCTGCAAAACACCAAAGGGGTCTGGAAACCTAATTAAGAGTAACAGGCACCCAAATGGCACCCACCAAAGCAGGAAACATTTCCAGAAGGCTTCGAGCCAGTAGGACCCTGTGAAACCAGCACAGCTTCACTGAAGGGCCCTACTTGTTCCTTCCAAAGATGAGTTTTGGGAGCCAGGAGCCACAGATTCCAAGTCTTCAGACTACAGCAACCACTGATTTGTCATCACTTGGTTTATTCTCCCACCATAACCTATCCTACAAAGATTTGGGTATTTAATAATTAACTTAAATGATATTACATTATTATTAATATTAATAATTTTAATAATATTAACTACATTAAATATTTAAAAACCTAGTCATGTGTCCCTTTTTCTCGTTCTTTCTGTTTTTATTCTCTAGTAATGGCTGAAGTGTCTTTTTTCTTGTTTAGTATACAGTAAATACTATATACTAATATATAAAAATATATTCTGCTAGTTCTGTCACATATATTATATTTAATAATTTAATCACAGAGCATGCTCTACACTTCTGAAATTTGATGCATAAATGAATTTTTTTATACAGTATTCAATTACTCAGTATTAGCAAGAGAAATCAGTATTAGCACAATAGTAAGAAATTTATTCAAACCAAAAGTACCAATTCAGATCAAATTTGCTAAACCCTTTTTGGCCAAATATAAAAGAGCACAAGGGCCAGCAAGTCAACTTTGTGTGCTCCTCTTGGTGGACTCCAAATGCATCCTGTTGGAAAAATAAAATCAAACCACTGAAATTTTTTTTAGAAAGCAAATTAATGAAATTTTTACTGCTGAGCTTATTCAGAGCCTGTCACTGTCACATTTCAGAAGGATGCAGCTCTCCATCAGTATCTCCAGCAGACAACCTCTGTGATTTTGGTTATCTCTAAGCTGGAACCATTTGGACAAGGGCACTGTCACAGGGCACCCAGGCAGCTGTGCCACAAAGGAGAGTGACGTGGTTTAGGGGAACTTCAAATGACAGCTTTTATCTCAGCAGGTG
>PYHW01009732.1:524187-580126 GCA_013186435.1 Turdus rufiventris | reverse complement strand
TGTTCTGTTGTTAAATAGCAGGTTGTCCTTTCAGAGATTAATCCAAAATGAAATCTCACTATTACCATTTTATGGTCTGCCTACTTGTTGGTTACTACTCCTAATGCTCAATGCCTGCAACCAGGCATTAAAATTAAATTCACAGTATATTATACATCTGTGTAACTTCAAATAAGCAGCTTTTTCTTAAGTATGTAATTCCA
Organism: Turdus rufiventris; assembly: GCA_013186435.1. Classification (NCBI taxonomy): domain Eukaryota; kingdom Metazoa; phylum Chordata; class Aves; order Passeriformes; family Turdidae; genus Turdus; species Turdus rufiventris. The sequence goes on along the minus strand of PYHW01009732.1, from coordinate 579,923 downwards.
CTTATTATTACATTCCAGAAAATATTTTAACAGGATGTAACCAGTGTCAATTAAACCATGGCTTTATTTTCCACAAACAGAATGCTCTGTACTTTCAATTTGAAATGATGAAAATTATTTATATACATTTTAAGACCTATGTAAACATTTTAAAAGTTTAATCTGAGGTGATTCATTTGAGAAAACTGGCATCTTTATCAAAGTTGCAGAAATTACCTGAGCAATATTCTTTTTACTTGCCTGTAAACACGTAAATTTGAGCTAGGTATTGATTTTGAAATAATTATTGTGGATCTGCATCAGTCTGAGTAGCGAATTTAGACCTTATCATCCAGTGTAATGCAAAGGAGTCAGAATAATTTTCTATAGTTGCAAATGCTTTCTTTTTCCCATTAGATTTTGGCAACTAACAAAATTTATTTTGATTTATCACAAATGTCATTGACATTTTGGTAGAATGCCAAAGGATTTTCCTTTGAACATCTTGTGTTCAAGTGTCACATCTGGAAAAACTAGTATTTTTGAAGTCTTGCTACACTTCACTTAAGTTTTGATTTGTGATATACAAGAAAATCTAGATTTGGGGGGAAAAAATTTAGTGCCATGATCTAGTTCACATGTTGGTGCTCAGCCAAATGTTGGACTCATTCTCAGAGGTCTTCTCCCCTCTAATTGGTCCTGTGACTCATTCAGTGAAAAAACTGCCAAAAGTCACCATGTAACCAAACTTTTAAACCAAAGGCTATGATTTTTCTCTGAATTCAGGCAGAACAAACAAATCTTACAAAAAAGGCTGGGATTTTCTTTGCATTAGAAGAATTTGAAGTCTTACCAGACTCCCATTGCTTAGGTACCCACAGCAACAGGAATGAAATTGAAAGCCTGACAAGGTCTGTGTCAGTGGTGATCTCAAGAGAATTAACCCTGGAAATAAAATGACAAAGAACAAATTTTCTTGTATTTTAGTCCATGTTTTCCAAAGCATTTGTGAGTTTAGATCTCTGATTTGCCATATACAACACACAGAACCGCTCAGATGGTTTTGTTTTTCAGACAGCATTGAAAACTTTCCCTCTGAAAACCGAGATCCCAGAGTGGATTTTAAGACACCACCAATTGTCACTTCAGAAAATTACACCATGCAATTTTCACCTGTGCCTACAGCAGTAACTTCATTGTGCATTACACATGATCCACAGGCAGTTTTAGTCACAATACTCAAAGTAAATTGTAAACAGCTATTTTCTTGGCCAAGGGAAGGACAGGTAATTTCACTGTCTAGGTTACATTACAGGACCAGCCTCCTCATGCACCCCTTTTCATCTTTGATCTTTTATCCAGGACATATTAGCAACCAGTGTCACTAATACATCTTTGAAGAGACAATACAGTATGCAAGAGCTGTGTCAGGAGAATATCTTTTGTTTCCTTTGTGAACTGCCAAATATCCCTCCCATGCCATGGAATAACTTTGGTTGAAGGGGAATTTTAATTCCCTGGGGGAAGCGACAGTGTGAAGTAGCTGCTCCTGCAGATCCCTCCTGGCACAGATTGCTTGGGGCAGCAAAGAACCCTAAGTGTGAGCCCCATGGGGCTGGCTGCTTCGTGCAAACAAAGCCCTGCTCTGTGTCCAGCACCCACTGATGGCCCCTGACATCTCAGGATGTAAGGAGTGGCCAAGTGCTTCTCTGCAGCAATGCTCCTGCTCCAAGCTGCCTGCCTGAGGAAAGCTCTCTCAGCCTTGCCCCACCTATTTAAGTGGACCAAGTGTCCTTGGCACTTACTGGGGAAGACACAAAACATCTGCAGGCATCCCACCCCAGCCCTGGATTTTTTGGCATTCACCTTCAGGAGTGTAGTCACTGACTTGACAGCATCCCAAGTGCACAGGGGTTTACAACATGCCTCAGCCTCTCCTACCATCCCTCATGTCTGTTCTGCCTTTGTGTCCTCACATCTAACTCTTGCCTGCTCATGTCCCTAAAAGTGACAGAGGGACCATAGAGAGCCCAGGAAAACTGATGGGTGTGCACATAACATGTGCTGCCTTCTCCCAGTTTCAGGCCATCCCTCTCCTCTAAACTCCTGAGAAAGGAGTGTTCAAACACCTCCCTTTCTATTTCCCCCATACACCAGAGCTGCTCATGTTCACTGACATCATTCACAAGTCCAAATAATATAGTCAGACATGCTGGAATATCTTCTAGTGGTGCAGAGAAAAGGAGGTGGAGTGAGAAGACTCATATTAAGAAGATAAATGTGTTAGAAGTGTCAGTGTTTAAAGCTGGCTAAAAATTTTATATTTGAAACTGAAAACCAATCTTCTATAAGTTAAGAAGCTCCTATACAAAAATCATCTATCAACAGAAATAGCCTAAGGAATGTTCCTATAGATTCAAACCCTAAATTGTCTGCAGGCTTTATGCAGGTGTATCTCCAGTTCTTAGAAAATTGAAAAGACTGGTTTTCTGACTGACTCTTTAATCATGACTAAAACATATATTTTAGTTGATCAGAAGCAGCCATCCCTGGAGGCTGGGAGGAACTGGGCAGGGGTTCTGCTTGCAAGAGAAACCTAAGCCTTAGCAGGCAATATCTCACAGGACCAGATCAAATGCAGGCACACTAAGGTCCATCCTCACTCTTCTTTAGATTTTGCTTTATAAATGAAGAATGATAACAGGTTAAACATCCTCTTCCAGATTATTTATTCTCTTCACCAGTGAAAGGAATGTTTAAACTCACCAACCAAATAGTCTAAAAAAACCACCTGTAAATACTGTCTAACAGGAGAAAATAATCAAGTATCTATGCCAAATAAGTAATCAAATACACATAATCCTTCCTAAAGAGAATAAATGGCTTGCCAAAAGCATAGTTTGTTCAGGCAAGTTCTACTGCTTCTTATAGACAGGCCCATATTATCAGAAGTGATGACACTGGAAAGACTGAGACAGTGAATTATTTACTTCTGGATATCAGTGACTCAGTGAGGAATGGAAAATCTCTTTTTTCTTCAGCGCTGGTATCTTCTCCCTCAGCAACATCATATGCCTTTATGGAAAGGCTGCTACTGCCCATACACCCCTCTGCCCTATTTATGGCTGCAGCAGTATCAGCATGAGACTGCAGCATGTGAACCTGTGTGCCCAATGGATCACCAGAATTTGTTTGCATAATGGCCCATTAAGACAAAGCATCACTTTACAAGATGAGGAATCACATGCTTAATTACCTTCTCTGAACAAGAACAGGTAATTCCAAGTATCTTGCATGCATGACTCCTCTACAGGTGGGTTCAAAAGGAGAAATGAATGCGAGATGTATTCACTATGGGACTGCAGGAAGGGGTGACTCTGCAATCAGAACTGTTTTTCTCATATGAAAAAATGATTACTCAACCAGTGCTGACTGTTTAAGAAGGAAAAAAATGAACTACAAGGAACAAATGAGCAATACATTCAGCTGAATATTGCTGCACTCCATTGGAGAAGAGCAAAGTTTTTACTGTTAATTGCCTAAACATACAATTTGGCCCTCAAGTACAGAAAACCACTTGCATGGACCATTCAGAGATGGAGCCATTTGCCTACAGCTGAGACACTGCAGGAGGTTTATTGTCTGATGCATACATCAGACATCATACATCATATCCAAAGAGGTTTATCTAGAGTAAAGCTTAATTTTATTACCTGATATTATAAAGCTGTATATTCTTCCTGAAGTTCATGAGATATTTTTATTTCCAAAGGATGCTAAGGGACTCACATAATTACCTATCCTGCTTAGCTTGTATTTAAAATCATTTATCCTAAAATTTAGGAGGCACACAAATAAAACTGACATTCCGAGGAGCTAGACAGTTAAAATCTTTGCAAAGTTTTGAGCCTGTGCCCCTTTATTGCCTGTTCCAGTCAAGTAGTGGAACATTTCACTTTGGTAGTCATTAGATCCATTACTCACATGTGAAGAGATGTGAAAGATAGATGTCAGTTGTTTTTTAACTTTCTTTCATGGATTCAAGAAAAGCAGAAAATGGAATTCTGGTACCAAAAGTGAGGGGTTCACAGCTGAGGCTCCAGGTAGGTCCATGACATCTCCTCATTTCTACATCCACCTATGGATGAACAATGGCCTTCATTAGGGTTTTCTAGACAAGCTGCATGCCAGATTTTACAGAAGCTCTGCCTGAACCAACAACCATCTCTTACTGCTCATGCACACAGCAGAGTCCAGAGCTGCTGATGCTACCAGCCTCAATAGCAGTGTAAACTAATTTTAGGAACCATGCTTCTAAATGAGGATGCATTAGCAAACAATTAGAAGATGGTGGAGGGCAGAAAGAGATAAGGATTTATGTGGGAAGGTGGTCCTTGCTGATGCCAGTCATGAGAGCTGCCTGGAGGCACAGGTCAGGAGCTTTCTGTGCTGTGTGCACAGCCAGCTGGCACAAGGACCATAAGAGTGACTGCCAGTGCAAAAAATGCATTTCTTGGACTAAACTGGTGCGGTGGGTTGAATCCTGGATGGACACCAGGTATTTCTCTCACATATTCTCACTCTGCTTTTCTCTGGCTGCAATTTGCCTCTGCACAATGATTTTTTTTCCCCTCTGACACATGCTGTAACAGAGGCATTACTGTTGTCACTGATGGGCTCAGCCTTGATCCATGGCAGGTCCATCCTGGGGCCATGGGGCTCCGTTGGACACTTCTCAGAGAATCTCCTCCTGTAGCCCCCCTGCTACCAAACCCTTGCCATGCAAACCCAGTAGAGCTCAGCTCCTGCCACAGCAAGGAAGGAGAAAAGCGGCCAGGGCTGCAGTGGTGAGCACAGCCGTGTGTATGGCAGGGACCCCAGGAACAGAGCACAGCAATGCAGCCAGGGAGCTCCAAGGAACCCCAAGGGCTCAGGCTTCCTGTGGAAAATGATAGCCTGTGACAAACACAAACCCCTGTGGCTAGGAGCAGTTTCATCAAATGCAGCAGCATGGGAAAAGAAAGCTTAAAATAAAACATGGCTTTTTAAAAATTTTAAACCCAGAGCTCAATTTGTGTTCATTGCCTAGACCAGAATATTAAACGCTTGAAAATGTTTGGAGATTACCAAATATTTGTAAAGCTGTTCATGGCTCCTAAAACAGTGATCAACATTAACAAGATGATGAAATTTAGGATGTCTAAGTGCATTTTCTTTCTTTCTTTCGTGAATGCTCTTCTGTCAGTGCATTTTGGTCATGTAGTGAGGACGTAGAAATAGCATAATCAGGATTACTAAACCAAGCCCAGAGTACAAATAGTAGATAATCTGAAAAAAATTAAGCAAACCATATATATACCATACAAAAATGACTAATGCCATGTACATCTGGAAGAAATTAGAGCTAATTGGAAATAATGAACAAACCAAGCAGGGCCAGCTTTATAGTCTCTATTATTTGTGGTGGCTAGAACTAGCAATAGTCAAAAGATACATCCATATTTGTATGCTTCATTTTTCAGCTGTCACTGCAGCTCTACACAATTAATTCTATCACATCCCCCATCATCCAGACATATTGCCTAATATGTAAAAATAAATGGCTATATTTCCTCTCATCTCTATCCTTTCCAAACCACAGATATCTCCTGTACGCAGCATATTATTAAAACTTTGAGGAAGGCAAAAGTTAATAACTGGTTTCTCCATAGGAAAATATTTTATGCTATGAAGGGATTTATTATCTGAAGTCAGGCAGGCTGCAAAGTCTGCTGGTGAGAAACAACCCCTCTGCCATATTCAACTGTTTTGACAACTGTTAAATACAAGTGATGACACAGCTGAAATACCTAGTCTGAAACAAGATAAGATGAATACCTCACATTAAATGCTTTCTTGTACTAGCTCCTGTTTTTGCATGTATTAGCACCAACAGCAGAACAGCACTTGATACAAATGAATGTAGAAGTGGAGTTGTAACCTTTATGCGAGTCAGATGTGATTCATAGCTCAAGCTATATCATTCCTATCTGTACTTGCTTATTTTATAATAAACAATGGACCTTTTATATTCTAATTGGCCTGGGATCCACAGCCTGGGCCACATGCTGGTCATTCAAGCCTAGGACAAGGCATGAATGAAGAAATCACTGTTGTTGCTGAATAGGGAGGTTCACTAAAAGACATCCCAAATCTCCAGCAAGCCAAACACAGGGATCTCCCCACCTTTCCTGGCTCTCAGTCCAAAGCCACTCTGTTTCTCCCAACATCTTTTCTTATTGAGCAGCAAAGTCACAGAACTGGGTCAAGGAGGCAGCTCTGAGGCTCCATCTCAGGAGTGAAATTCTCTGCACTCAGCAGCGAGACTCACCCAGCATGACAAAAGCTCTCCAGCATCCCTCCAGAATTTCCTCAAGGACACAGCAGACTGGGGGGAAAACGCCTTAAATGAAAAAAAATCTCAGTGCACAGACTTATGCTTGGAAAGATATTAATACATCAATACTGTGACAGGAAAAGGCAACAGGCAAGCAGACTGGAATTTCTTTGCAGGTAGCTTGCCAACAGTCTACACAATAGCTTGCATGGAGTGAATAGTGAAATATTGAAAATAAGCTTGTTTTCAAAGGCCAGTAGAAAACCTCTAAGAGAGAATAAGCATAAAGACTACTAATCTTTACTGTTCTAATGTGTTTGCTGTGCTGCATTTTATAGGCAGGTGAAGAACAGCATTCTGTTCTCAGATAAACCAACATGTGTTAGCAGCCCACCAAACTGAAGCTGAGATTTTTTATGCTGTCTGGATTTCCTTAAGTCTAGCTTCCAGACTTGGCTAGCAGAATGAATTCTTTTCCTTTGATACAGACCACCAAAATCTCATGAATATTATAACATGCCCAAGTCCAAGCAACTGCAGAGTCAAGTATTTGCAAGCAGGCGATTACAGCGCAGAGCTATGGTGGGATTTGTCTCTCTAAACGCAATCATAGGATTGTGCACTAAGAAGGAACCACACTTAAAACCAAAACATTTCACACAGCTGCTCCCAGAGCAGGGCAGTGACTTCTAATTCTAGAAAGCTACTCTAACTGGTTTGAAAAAAAAAAAGGAAATTCAGTCTACAAAAGCAAAGCAAGTGAAGAAGCAACAGAAAATTACACTAGGTGTTTCAATAAAAACACCACTGGTTTTCAGCTGCTCTCATTTACACATTCTGGATTTAGATACAGTTTTAGTGGTGTTTCTCTACAAAGGTGTCAGCTCCAATGGCAGCACAGATTCAAAAAGCTTGTGCAGCCCTAAAGTGAATTTCTCAGCCTTGAAGTGTGAAAAGTACCAGTGTTAGATCAACAGCAAAGCACACTAGCTTTTCTATTGGAAAAGCTTTCAGGACAGGGTAGGAGAAAGGGCTCCAAATCAGTTCATTGCATCTGCATGGCAGATCTGTGTTAAAGCCCTCCTGAGGGAATGTTATTTATTTCACCATACTTGAATCTCAAGGAATAAATGGAAGAGGAATATTTCTGCCCTGCCTCACAGAGACATGGACAAGCAGCTCAGTCTCTGTGCCTGTTCTCTCCTCCTTCAAGCAATCTGGAGCAATGAACCTTTCCTTGCAGCCCCCTTCAAACTCTGGACAAGGATAATCACATTTCACACTTCATGGTTTAAACTGATCACCATATGGATTAGGAAAGAAACTGTGCCTCACTGCATGTGAAACTATCCCACAAGTTCACAGCTCTGTGAGTGGCTTGTTTGCTGTAGACTCAAGAATTGGGTATTTACCCCAGAGGGAGTTGTGGATGCTGGACATGCATATCTTCTTGCTGCTTCACTTGTCTAGCTCTGTGTCTCTGTGCTCCTGAAACTTGTCCAGAGCAGAAATTAAGACAAGTTTCATCGCTCTGAGCTGAGCATACCTTTTAGGTATTTAACACATTGCACTTTCACATTCCAATAATGACTTGCTAGGAAATTCCCTTGCTCTGCTAGTCAGAATGCACTGGAAGAATGGCTTTGATCATCTTCAGATGGATTCAGTCCTTGAGGCAGTTTTATCATTTCAGATTAAGATTTAACATAGTCTCCATAAAGACCTTTAGCCATTTTGGGGTGTTTTGATTTTGGGGGGTTTCAGTTGGCACAGATTTTGCTTTTTAAAGCTGTTTAAGGGAAATCCAAATTTCATAAAATTTTTTTTTTTTTTTTCTTTTTTTCTCTCCATAGTGCACCTACAGTCTGCCTGCCCAGGGGACTGTCCTTTACAGCTCTGAGAAACCCCCAGGGTAAAACAGCTGAGGACCTTAGCAGTTTCCACAGTTTTGGTGGGAAATATAACAGCAGTTTCCAGGGCCTGAATCCCCCTTCACAAGAGGTACCTGCAGTAGCAAAGCTCTCTGAAACAGGGCAGGTGACAGGAATAATTCTTCCCAGTTTCTCCCCACCAACCAAAAAGCAAGCAGAATATGGCAGGAGCGTCCATCAGAGGTAGAAAGCAGCAGGACAGAGAAATGGAAAAAGAAGAGGGCTTTTGCCATGTCAAACAGCTCTGCATTCTTCAGTGCTCTGTGCAATCAGCTCTCAAGCAGCAGAACTGCCATTCCTTCAGAGACCACGTCCAACGGGAGTCACTTGGCTTCGTACCCTGCATCTTTGGCCCCTCTACCTCACTCCCTCCCCAGCAGCTATTGTTCATGTCATCTCACTTTGGAAGCTCCAAAGACTCTCTTTTCATCACCCCCTTTCCAAACAAACGGGCTCTTTCAGCCATCTATTCCCATGGCTGGAGTTGCTCCCTTTAGGAAGGCTGCACATGCATTTCACACAATAGGTGCCATCTCCATGACACCATGTGCTGTCTGCACAAGGAAGAGCCACAAGTTGGCCACATAAACCCTACCATGTAATCGATTTTCGTGCCAACATTTCTGGGTCACGGCAAGCAGTCATGCTCTGGGGAGCTTTTCATAACCAAATGACTTCAGATTGCTCTGCTCTGAATAATCTGCTCTGACAATGGTTATTGTTGATGCTTGGAGCTCCAATCAGCACTGGAGCCCCACTGATGCCAGACAAACAGGCAGGTAAACACAGCCCCTGCCTGAAAGGACTGGCTGCATAGTTTATGTCAACAAGCAGGCAGAGCAGAGTCTGAGTTCAGGAATTAGAAGTATGAGGTTGAAGAAAGCCAGAAGCAAACACTGGCCAAAAAGTTAAACCACCACAGCTTAAGGGTTCCTTCCTCCCCCACCACCTCCCAGCATGACCAGAAGCACAAGACCAGGCAGGACTTGGAATTCACAGCACACAGTTCCCAGGCAGAATCAGCTGAGTACACACCACCCCGACAGATGTCACAAAATGGTTTGAACAGAGAATCTGCAACTTGCCTATTCCAGCCTGTTACTTTCAGCAAGGCTATCTTAATGCCTATTTTGGTCACCATGGATCAGAGAGCAGAGCATTGCTTTTGCTTTGCAAACAACTCATTTGGTTTCTTTCAGCCTTCAAGTCCACAACTCATGTCTTTCTCTTCACTGTGTAGGGCCCCAGTCTGTCTTCTTATTCCTCTCAAGCCTCTCCAGTTGGTTTTAGAGGGAGTAGGATCCCTTTGCATTTATCGCCTCTGTCAGTTTAACCTTCTGGAATAACTGACAATATGTATTACTGATAAATATAAATATATTACTGAGAAAAAAAAATAAATATATCATCTCAGCCATTGACATTTTAAGATCTTTTTCTTCAGAACTGCAAGCTGTTAATTTGTTTCCCACCTTGTGACCAACTGACCAACTATTGCTTGTTACAGTGAAGAAATTCACATTTGTCTTCCCTGGCCTACATAATCTGTTTCTAAATAATTTTTTCAATTTTTTCAAATTTATTTTGAATCAGAAACTTATTGCCTAGAAATCCTGAACCCCACTTCCAGCTCACATATTAATTTATCAAATATATTTAATCATGAATCACTGTTCCATCATCCAAATTGTTAGGGAAAATACTGACTTTAGGCCTCTCTGATGAATATTCTCAATTGGATGATGATCCCAGCTAATACTTGAAGAGCACTTCTGATCTGCTGTTTGATTAGATCATAATTCCCTAGACTTATCAAGCAAGACAATGCCAACATTTAGTGAGAATGTTTGATTGACAAAGGATACATCCACATTTGGCTGTATCATCTTTTAAAGACTGATGTAAACTACTGTGGTGTTGAAAAGGGACAATCAAAATCCTTTCTGTCAGAACTCTGCAGGAAAAAACTTTGAAAAGAATCAAAAAGAAATCAAAAGATTGAAACAATTTCAGCAAGCATGGATTGACCAAGCAGAAGAGGAAGTGACAAATATCCCATGTTCCCTGCCAGAAGACACAAACACCTTTTGCCCTCTCTTCCAAAAGCTCATCTCCTAATATCTCTTCCCCCTGCTCTCTGCAGCAGATGGGGTTAACCATTGCTCATCTGTTTCTACCATTCCCTTGAAAGACAGGTCCCAAGATGCTCTTTACAGGATTATAGAATGTCTTGAATTGAAAGCAATTCTAAAAAATCATCTAGTTCCAACTCCTCTGCCATGAGCAGGGACACCTTTCACTAGACAAGGTTGCCCAAACCCCCCTCCCAGCTGGCCTTGAACGCTTTCAATGATGAGGCACCCACAACATCTTGGGGGAACCTATGCTCGTGCCTCACCACCCTCACCATAATTGTCATTCTTCAAGAGGACCACAGAGGTTTCACTTAATGCTTGTAGTGCATCATACAAAACGCTTTTTTTCCTTCCAGTTCAAGGAATTTTGGCTGGCAGCCCAGCCCACAGTGACTGCAGAGCAAGAATATGCCTGCAGTGCTCACAAGGACCAAGCCCACCTTGCAGGCAGTCACTGCTCCTTGGCACTCAGGATCCTGCTCCCCTTCCCACATGCACAGCCAGGCTGTGTCTGGTGTTTGTGCTGGGTGCAACAAAAACATTTTTGCTTGCTACACCCTGCAAAAGTCAGAATGTAAGAATTGCATTCACAAGTGCAAAGGCTTAAGGTCTGACCTGTTTCAACAAAGTTAGGATCCAAAAAGAACATAAGAAGCAAGAAGAAAGGAATAGTATCCAAAATAGAGTACAGCTCGAGTCGAAAAGCATCATCTGATCAATGTGGTCTGCACATGCTTGGTTTTATTTCCCATTCACTTCCAAGGGAAATATAATAGCACAATAAAACCAGAGTTATAAGAGGTCTGGATCTAAAAGTATTATTTGACACACACAGAACATTCCATCACTTGAGTCTCACAGAAACTCAAAATCTCCAGATTTCCAGCACTGCTAAGTTAAACTCTTTTGCAGCAATTTTTTATTTTACTGTACACAGTTGTATTATTCTCTTCCACACTCAAGCACGGCATTACAGAAACTATTCCTTTTTGAGTCTAATAGCATCATTTCTCATGAACACTTGTCATTGGCTCTTTCACTTTGAGACCCAAATAAAGCATGGTCCTCATTGATTTGCATGAGAAAACAATTATCTTTGACTGCAAAAGGCTTTTAAAGCTGGAAATCGAGAGACACTTGGTCATAACAAAAACTTCTAGAACCTTACAGTTTCAAAGAGATTTAAAATCTGCCTACTGCAATTCCCTGAGATTTTTCCTTTCACTTGTGAACTTCAGTGTTTCATAAATCTTATGATTCTGCTAAAGTCAAATGTTTAAGACCATTATATATTACTCCATAAAATAATATGGTGAGCACATCACTTCCACAGTGTAGGAAATAGACAATAAAGCTGTAACTTGGTCTGTCTGAGAATTTAGAGAGCACAGCTCTTCCACAATGAGAAGTGGCAGCAGCAAAGCTGCCATTTACACTGTACCATTGCTTCAGCAGGATTTCCTGCCATTGCAAAATCTTCCTATTTTGGCCATCACCAGGAATAGGCGTGCTCTGTTTGCTAAAGAACAGGCTTTATTCCATTTCAGTATTGGCCACCACAGTGTGGAATACCTGAAGTTCAGGCTTGTTCAGCATTGTCCCAGCACTGCCACATCCTGCCCTCACAGGATGTCTGTAGGACACTTTGGAGCAGATTTCTTCCCTGTCAGCACGAAGGTGAGACTTAGACCAACTGTAAGACTCAGTATCAAGACCAGGCTCATCACCCAGCACTCCACCCTGCTGTCACACAGCTCTCCTGAAAGCAGCCATGGCCAATCCCCATGGCAAGAAGAATTCTGTGCCCTGAGACTGAGCCCTGCAATGAGATTCTTGCAAATCAACTTATGAAGGAAATTTAAACTGCACCTCTCCTTAGCAGTGAACAACTCCACCATCTAGTAATGGAAGGTACTTGGAAAAATCTGCAAAAATATGTTACATTTTCCATCTGTGAAATGTAGCTTTATAAAAGCCACACACTCTTTTGCACAATCTTTTTCAGTTTTCACATATTAACACAACTTTTAAACACAGAGGTAGCCTTTAATCTCTGCAATTTAATAGCCACTCCATACTCTAAAACAACATTTCCCAGGATGGGAATTTGCACATTTTGACTTCACATTCATTCCTAGAGGTGCAATTCTTCCCCCCTTGACATGCTGCTCATTGCTCAGACAGCTGAGCAGTCTCAGCTCTGTGTTTATGGTGCTTTGGGTTTGTAGAACTTTGGGCTTACATGGAAATGTCAGTGCCCATCACCACTGCTACACTCCACCGTGTCCATTCTCCAGCAAACAGGGCTTTGCTGAGCACATCACTCTGTCACTATCCTACCAAAACTATCTCCACAAAAATGCTAAAAGAATAGAGCCTAGCCCAGTACAAAGGTGGAACCTGTGGAACCTCTGCAACCTCCCAAGGTGGCTTTCCCTGCCACAAGGGTTCCTCTGCATGGATTCTCTGGTGTCTATCCAAGACTGTAATCACCTCTAAGTTCTCTCTGGGGAACAGCAGTATCTTCTCCACCCTTTCACTGCATTTCACTGACAAAAATGAATCTTTGAATACCTTCCTTGCACTATCACACCTGAAGTTGGACAATAGATAAAAAGAGTTTTCAGACAGGAAAAGACATGCCGATACAGTCCTAGGTCTGATTAAACAGCTCTGCATCCTTGGAAATCATGTTAATTGTTAATCTGCATTAACCCCCTTTTTGCTCCTAGTTTAACCTTCTAAATTTCAGTGTTATTTGACTCTTCAATACAGACTTTTCTATTTCTAGGTACAACATGAGAATCAGCACTTGATTCTCACTACTTTGCAATGCCATAACGTGTTTAAAAATAACAGTGTGCTACAACATTTCCTTTTACACAAAGGCTTATAAGCCATTCCTCCCAGTTTTTAATTTTAAACTTACATTTCAGATCAAGGCAGTTCTGAGTCACATTTTCAAAATGTGGTACATGAAAAATATGCAACTGGCTACAGACTGGTGCCAGTTTAAAGTATTTATGCAAGACAGGAATAGACAGAGGGAAATAACTGTCCCAAAACCTACTGAAGAATATGCCCTTTCCCAGGCCCTGTGCTTTGCTCAGTCCATAATCATTTTCCAATCTGCTGGAAGCCAGTGCTCCTGCAGCCAGGGAGTCTCTACTGACTCCATCTAAAGCAATGTATGCTGGGCAGGGACTTCTTTCCCCTCCTGCTTTGTCTCACACTTCATTTCCCCATCACAAACACACTTTGACTCTTTCCTCCTCATGGTTTTTCCATTCCACTGTGGCATCCTTCAGGACCAGTGCAGCACACCATAAGACCTGCATCCATGTTGTCTTTCCTGTGTTTCTGAGGACAATGAGCATATCGAGTATACACATCACAAATGTGATGATTTTTAAGTTCCCTTGTGTTGCAGGATGCTACTAATAGGAAGTCCTAATCACACTAACACAGGTGGGGGGTTTGATCTGTACAGCTTGCCAGGGCAGCACCATTTGGGCTTTTTCTTCCAAGAATCTAAAGCAAGTCAAGCTCAGATGTGATGCTGGGCTGCTCGCGTCTTCTCTGCCTGTTCTGTGTGGTACAAAAAGCTCCTGGCAAACACTGTGACTGGAGAAGGGCTGTTATTTCAAGTGAAGAGGCTAGCAGCCCAAATGAAATAATTAAAACTAGTGTCCTGAAGGCTGTTTAGCAGTTAGATAGCTACTTGAATGAAATGCTTTACTGTGGATAAACCAGTCAAGAATCAGGTTTTGCTCTTGAAAATCATTGTGGTGTTCAAGAGTAATGCACTCTTAATGAGCAAAAAAGGCTGAAAAATTCCCTATTCTAAGACGAATAAAAATCTTTTAGATTCACATTTCTGATTTCAGTCAAGTGAAACCTTGTGGCAAACATTCTTTCTTCACTTTTAAATCTACCTTAAGATACACAATGCATTTTGGGTCGAGTATGCTCTTCAACAAGCCAAATGAAACACACAAATTTCCCAAAACACAGCTGAGTAGGTATAGACATTTACTTTGACAAAACAGAGGAAACTAATCACTCCTTTTTTTTTTTTTTTTTTTTCCAATAACTTTTTTCCAGGATCCACAGTGTCATAGGAAGTGATTTAGTTTTGATAAAACTGCATTCTCTATTCTACAGAAAATCTTTTCATCAAAATTTTCCCCAGCATGTTAAGCTGTAAGGCTGGAGAAACCTACTAAGGAAGTGCCTCATCCATGGCATCATCAGGCTGTCCCACAGTGGATACCAGTGTTTGCTGGAAGCACAGCAATTTTATCTGTAAGCTGTCTGCATGCTCTTGACAGACAGCTATTGTGTCTGCATCAACACAGCTGCTATTTGATAATCCAAATCTCTCATTATTGTTTCCAAAGGAAAAGCATGCTTCCCTTCTTTCTTCTCGTATCCTTAAAAACAATTTTTTTTTTCCAGGAAAACTAAAATCAAAACCATTCCCTGATTTAAGAGTTCAAGTCAATTATGCACAGAGTTATTTCCAGTGAACTGTTCCGATGGTTCATATTCTACTTTACTGCAGAATAAGGGGGATTTTGTACATTGCACAAGATCTCATTCCCTAAGGCTACTGGAAGCCTCCCCTTCCATGAGGGGCTTCTCCCTCTGTGTCCTGCTCTGGATTAGGATGCTCTGGAGGGAAACTGGGTGCCAGCTCAGACATTCCCCTTGCAAGCATCATCATGCTTTGGCTGGTGCTGCCAACCATCATCAGCCACAGCCTCCAGTTGCCTCAGGGAGACTGGAGCTGTGCCTGCTCTTCCCAGAGGAAGCCGGAAGGGTAGATGAGGATATAAACAATGACTACCTTGTAATTAGCAACAACACAATTGCACACAAAAAGTACTGGGTTTGAAGGGGCTACACGACTGCTTCAGAGAAGCCCTTGTGCCAGATGAGCTTACATCCCCAGCTCCAGTGTACTGGGCTTATTCATGTTCTACATCAGACAGCAAAGAGGCTTCAGTGCTATAAAGGAGCACTGATAACACATCATTCAAACAACTTTCAGCTTTGCACAGACACTGTAAACCATTCACCCACGAAGCAACACGTCAAAGGCAGCTTCCCAGAACAGGTCAGATGCTGAATGGGAGGCACATTCCACCCCATAAACATTTGAGCCACCAGTAATGAACTTATCGTAGGCCAGGAGAGCCCTTTGGTCTGCCAGAGCCTCCTCCAAAGAGACAGGCAGTGGGAGTGGGTTTGTTGGTATGCACCAGGCATCTCAGGCACGAATCCCAGCCTTGTCCCAAGGCACCCCAGGATGTGGGCACAGGCAGCTGGCAGTGAAAGCCTCACAAACCATCTCTGAGAACGTGGGTGGTGCTCGGAATCAAAACAGAGGCAGCAGGATAACATCAGTATTACAGAAATCTGATAACTGCCTGCCTGAATCCTACTAAAAAGCCCACAGTGGCTGCAGGAGTGGGTTCATTCCTGTAACACATCTTGCCTGAGCTAGAGGAATAGACTGGCTCTTGTGAAAAGCCACAAGCCTACTGCATCCCCACTTTTGCACAAATACTTCATTTCTTGACAGTCTCCAGTGGCACAAGAAGATAAATCCTATACCTTGTGCATAGAAAGGATGCAGAGGACATTGTCAAATTTGTTAGCCTTGGGTACAGGCCATCCACTTTAAGGGCACTTTCTTTGTCTTTAGCTCAGTCCTTCACTCACCCATCCTCCAGCTACCTCAGGACCTCAGTCCAGAGCAGACTCCTGAACTGGTCACACATTTCCAAATTATAACAGTCACACAGCCAAGTGAAATCAGTCCTCAGCAGACACAGTCATCTCCAAATATCAGCTCACCATCATGCAACAATGATGTAAAAATACAGTGCCAGTTATATGGAAAAATTGCAGCAAAATTTCCAGGGCAATATCCCCAATCCTGGTGTGGAGTCTGAGATGCTTCAAACACAACCTGAGATGATCCTGAACTACCTTCAACTCCAACGAGTCATTCACTATTCACAAATGCTCAGGTACAAACCTGAGCACAAAAACCAAACAAGTAAACAAACAAATCAGTGGTCAGTAGTTATGTTGCTCTTGGACACACAAATACACTTGGATTTTTTGGAGTTCTTCGCTCTCTGGCTTTCAAAACCATTTGCAAGACAACTGAGAATGTCATTCACACCAAAAATAAAAGAAGTTTTGTAACAATTCACATGTTCAAAGGTCTGCCAAGTCTTTAAACCACGTAACACTTAAGGGAGTCAATATTCCCCCCCCATCCTACCACAAAGTACAAGTATTCACAGGAAGTCTGAAAGCATGACTCCTTAACTTTAAAATCCTTGTCTTTTCACAGAAAACATTTTGAATGGAGATAGCAGTAACAGTTCAAAGCAATGTCCCAGGAAGGGTTTTCCTTTTCCCTGTGAAATTTTTATTTTTCAGTAAAATCCTTTTCTTCAAAGCTCTTCCCACAAGAAAATTTCAACCAGCTGTAATGAAAACAATCCAGGAGGTAATATATAAACACATGAGGAGACAGGTTTAGAATTACTTTACCAAGAACAGATATCAAGAGATGGCTGTCCTGTTTCTAAATGTTCATCTTCAAAGAGCATTTTAGATAATTCATGTTTTTATCCCCTCAGCTTGTGAAGTGACTGAGCTTGAAATGTAATGTGTTCCTAATCAAAGTCTCAGTGGGACCTACCCTCTCTGCCTTCCCTCCATGATTCGCCTCAAGTTGCACTTAATAGAAAAGTTAAACTTTCACAGTTTTTTGGCCTTTTTTTTCCCCCTAAATTGGGTTGTTTTTGTCAGCAGAGAATCATCTATAGGGATTTTGGCTTGTAATAATTTCTAAAGAGCTAAAACTGCTCAACTAGCAAGAAGATCTGAGCAGTAGGAAGTGTTTAACTACTTACACCTTTGTGCTAATATCTGCCTTGTTCTGATCGCTCCCTGACTGCCTGTGACTCCCCCTGTACCTGCAAGAGCTCTTCAACCTTTTGTCAGATTTTAAAAAGTGGCTGTAGTAGTTACTGCTTTATGCAACACATACTTTAATACATCAATACTTCCCCATTGCTGTCCACCTTACACTCCTCACCTCAGCCCAAGCATCAACAGGTTTCATGCCTAACAAAGCACTGAGGTGAACCCTTGTGAATAGGTAAATAAAACCTGCAGTCAGCAGAGGTTTTTGATACCACTCCTGTCCCAAGAGCTACATTTTGTAGGGCACACCTCAAACATATCACTTGACCAATATCAGATACTAAGTCAATATTTATTCCCTAAAACTATGCATATTATTTGGCCAGCTTGTTTTATCTACTTGTATTTTTGATGATGATGATGAATTGTTGTTCACAGGAAAGACTATTATAAAAAGAAGAATTTTGCAAAAAAGAAGAAAAGATGATATAGAGTCTCAGCTCACAAAAATCACTCAACTCGGATTCTCTAACCTATTTGATTTCAAGTTGTTTTAGACAACTGTGGCTCTCCTGTTCCCAAACCACTTTCCCAGGTCCATGAGTGTCGAGGTTGGCACATCCCTCCACTCCCCCCACCCTTCAATACAGCCACAAAGTCAAAGCTTGATGCTAAAGGGCTGCTGCGTGCTTCCCTTTCTAACTTGGAGGACATAGGGAATCTGTAACTCTGCCAGCAAACAGACTCATTTGTTATTAACACAGCCCATATTTAGCCATGTGTCTCCCAAGGAAAAAACACATACTTTCTTCTTAACAAAGCCTGATCTCTGTGCAGCCAAATCCCTGGGGACCGCTGGATCCCATTTTGCATGGCCAAATAAGGTAACGCAAGAATTTGAAAAATGCAAACCTGGCCTGAAACTGCCCACAGCTTTCAGGAGCCATCTTTGCATTTGTTAACCTTTTGTTAAACATCAGGAGGTGCTGCAAGGCCTTCATTTTATCCTTTTTTCCTGAATATTTAATTTCCAATGAAGTATTTTAGAGCACAACTGAGCTTTAAGGAGATGAAGTAGTAGGAGACCATGGCTGAGAGCAACAACAGGAAACAATACTGAAGAAAACAGTGTTGAAGCTTCACCCAGAATAAAAATGGTGGAATTCACTAGGAGATACTGACTGGACATTCTCTGGCTTACAGGTAAAAACTCTTCTGAAATGAATGAGAAGGAATCCAATAGGTTACATAGCACACTGCACATCTCAAGGGGATTTTAATTCTGGCTTCCCACTCAACTTCACTACCTTCCTTCTGAAGGAGCAGCCAGAGATGCCTGTTAACCTAATGGGAAAAAATATTACACATTTAAGGCAGAAAAGATAGGATGAATATTCTGGGTCTACACGCAAACACCTTTGCAAAGGCTTCCTTCGGGAGGAACTCTGACTTCATCTTCCTCTGTCCATCTTCCACCACAAATGTACCCTGCCCTCCAGCACTCTGCTTTGTGACCTGCCACATCTGAGCAGCAGGAAGCTGTTCCACAGGAACCCAGACATTCAAGGTCCCCATTATCATTGTGCATTGAAACTGAAAGCATCTGGGACATGGGGAAAGCCGAGCATTTTCCTACCATCTCAGCTGAAAAAATGTGTGTGCAGAAGTTATGTGTAGCTTTACATAGAGTAAGTGCAAAGTAACACCATGTAGATCATGCGTGCATGGACTAAATTCAAGGGGGTGTGGGAAGCACAGATTTTTCAACAAGCTGGAAGTGAAAGCAGAAACTCGGAAGAAATTGATTTTTGCTATTTGTTCTAGCTTAGTAATGACAAGTGATTAGGGATCATGGGCCTTGTGTGAATGAGAAGCTGCTCTTGGCTTCCCTGAGAAGTGAAGTCATTGTCATGCCCTGAAGCATTTTATATTTTTGATCATGACCAGGGGTCTTCCAAAGGATGATTTTAACGCTAACTCAGCGCCTCAGCCAACTACCAATTTTTGTGGAAGCATCACACCATTTGTTACCTCAGCACACTGCTTGCTAGCCTTCTGCAGAGACTGAGGAAATACCTGTATCCATGCAGAACAAGCAATGGAAAGTCACTAGGGAGAAGCAGTTATTCCCTTCCAAACCTCAGTGTTCTACAGGAGATTAGCAGCTGAAACTGTTAATGTGCTAACTAATCCCTTTAAGCATTGTCATATTAGCAGCACTCAACCTACTTTACCAAATTAAAGGTGAAAGAGCAGCTTTTAACATTCTCTTTCCCAGAAAAGAATCCAAACAGAAACATACGAAAGTGGAAAACTAACAGGTTTAAAAGTGAGAAAGATTTACCTTTTGCATTCAAGGCACAAGGAACACCTTAGCCCAGGTGGCCACACTGAGACTTCCAAACCTGCAGATCTCACCACACACTTTGCTACCTGAGGCCAAGACTGTGGCCCATAGCAAAGAACAACACAGCAACATTGACCCAGCAGGACCATCCAGGTTTCAAGTGATGGAGCGTTGGGCAATCCCAGACAAAAGCACAGAGTGGAAGAAGCAATCACTGACAGCAGCCCCGTGGAGAAGGGCTTGGGGGTTCTCATGGACAAAAAAGTGGACATGACCCAGTAATGTGCTCTCACAGCCAGAAAGCCAAACACACCCTGGCCAGCAGGTCAAGGGAGAGGATTCTCCCCTTCTGAGACCCCACCTGGGGTGGGAGCACCCAGCTCTGGGGTCCCCAGCACAAGAAAGGCATTGGCCTGTTGGAGAAAATCCAGATGGTTGTGATCAGAGGGATGGAGCACCTCTCCTACAAAGGTTGAGAGAGCTGGGGCTGTGTTGCCTGGAGAAAAGAAGGCCTCAAGGATCACCTCACTGCAGCCTTCCAGTACTTTATGGAGGCTTATAAAAAGGAGGGAGTTTTCATATGGGCAGATAGTGACAGGACAAGGGGCATTGGTTTAAATTGAAAGAGAGAATTTTTAGGTTAGACTTTAAGAGGAAATTGTTTCCTGTGAGAGTGGTGAGGTACTGGAACAGGCTGCCTAGGGAAATTGTCCAATCTAGTGAAGTGTTCAAGGCCACCTTGGACAGGGTCCTCAGCAGCAAGGTCTAGTGGGTGGCATCCCTGCTCATAGCACAGGTGTTGAAGCTAAATTATCTTTGCGGTCCCTTCCAGCCTGAGCCATTCTATGATTCTATGTTTCTACGGCATAAAAGGACTTTGGAGGTTCCTCCTCTGCAGGTGAATCACGTTGCTCATAACATGGGACCACATACAGGACTTCTGCTGGTCATGCTCAAAGTCTTCAGCTTTGAAGTAGGTAAGAACACACGGATTTTAAGAGCCATGACAGGACTTTAAAAAACATTTTAACAGTCTGAATAACACTTAAAGCTTTAGGACTCAAAGCTAATTTTGCTGCAGATTTCAACCCTGTTCCACTTAGTGTGGGATTAGGAAACAGAGACATAAAAATCCTCCCATCCCTTCCTGAATGATGGAGATACCTCCTTCCTGCCACGCTGATGCTGTATGAAGCAGCAGCACCCTCCCAAGGGAGGCAGAGGCAGGCTCCTTGCAGGCCCTCTCCCTGATTCCCAGAGGTTCAGCTCTTGGCATCCTTACCCAGCAGGGCTGTAGCATGCCAAGTTGGCCAGGACCCAGCTCTCCTGCCTGTGGCCAGACTCTGTGGCTCAGCTGCTGACCTGCAGAGAGCAGGGCTCCACGGGGAGGGCTGAAAGCCACCCTGTGCCAGCTGGCTGATGGCCAAAGCAGTTCCCTTTCCAAACCAAAGCCAGAAAATACTATGAAGGTTCTGAAACTAAATTTAAAATTATAGAAGTTTCCTCTTACATTTTCCACATTGTTTCCAAACTGAGGAAGGTCCTTTAAAGTTGTTCCAGGTAGATAATCCAGGTAAAATTTGTACCTTTGTCTCTAATGTGGAGCTCAGCAGTGGAAGTAATGTTGACCTAATGATTTTGTTTAGGTTTTGACTCGCAGCAAACCAGGATTAGGACACTCCTTGTAAACTGAAGGTCCCAGAAGTGTCGGAAAGTTTTAGTCACCTCATTCTGGAAATATTTGGTTTGTTGCGTTTTGTTTTAAAAAAGCTGAGTCTAGCTGAGGAAGACAATCATGCCATAAATACCATTGCATAGCATAATCAACAGGATTCCCTATTCAGTTTAGCTTGGGATTATAAAAGAAAGATGGCAAGGAAACACAGATTTATGTTTAGACTTGGGAGGTGGGAAGATAAAAAGTGGCTTTGACTTACCTGGATATCACATCAGGCTGCAAGTACTCGGCAGAGCTGGCCAAAATTTCCAGCAGAAATGGGCTTTACCAAGTGTAAGTATGAGGTGCTGTTCTGGAAGAAAGCTTGAAGGGGTAGCAAGGGGAAGAAAGCGCCTGGGCAAGAGTCAGGAGGAATAGTTTCTGACAGTTGATCACATCTGGAACCCTGCCAGATACATGCCATCAGCAACCTCCTGGATATCCACAGAAAACTGCCAAGCCAGTTCTTTGACTGACAGTTCTCATGCTGCCACATCACATACAGACATCCAGGAAAACCACATCAAAACAGAACCAGACTCACACACACAAACCCCCAACCAAGGCTAGTTCTACTTCTACTAACTGAAGTAAATGACATCAAATAGATCTTTGTGTATGGTTACTCTCTGTGTACTCCAGTACAATACAGAAGAAAAGGCAACTTGATGCTTAAAAGCTTCTTTATAAATTCTGTTTTCTTCATCAGGGGGAAGGATTGGAGTGTGCACACATTTTCAAATGCTGTACTGGAAATAGGGCTACAGATAGGTTTAAAGTTCAGGGTGTACTTATATGACAGGCTTGGGACTTGGACTGCCAAAGCTGATTATTTCTTCCTCATACTCACACAGGCTAATGCTCCATATGCTTGGCCAGGGCCTGGACCACCGTGTCCAAGTGCAGTCTTAAGTTACCCAGTCAAAGGAAACAGATTTATGATTTGGCTCATGCACTGTCCAGGCTGAACTTCAGCTTGAGGTTCCATCTCTGCAGCTCCTTGGGCTCAGCACTCAGCCCTGCTCACCCTTCACATCTGCCCTCCTTCATCCTTGCAGCTGGAATTTCCAGTGAGTGTCCTGCCTTCCCACCTGCCTGCCTCCTTGTGCAACTCACCAAGCCACCCTCTCCAGACACAGAAGTGTTTGAAAAAACCTATCCCTCCACAGGGTTCCAGCCATCCTCCACAAAGCAGCCATGCGTCTTCAGCACAAAAACAACAAGGGCCTGCTGGAGTGGATCCAGGGGAGCCATGAAGATGATCGTAGGGCTGGAGCCCCTCTCCTGTGAGGATAAGCAAAGAGTCATGGTTGCACTTCCTGGGAGAAGAAGGCTCTGGGGAAGCCTCAGAGCAGCCTTTCAGTATTAAAGGGGTTTTTGAGTGCTGGGTTAATTGTTGGACTTGATCATCTTAGAGGTCTCTTCCAGCCTTGGTGATTCTCTGATTATAGAAAGATAAGGACAAACTTTTCAGCAGGGACTGTTGTGATAGGACAAGGGGTGATGGTTTTAAACAGGATGAAGGCTGAATTAGATTAGCTACAAAGAGCAAGTTTTTTATAATGAGTGTGATAAAACACAGGGTTAGGTTGCCCAGAAAGATTGTGGATGCCTCATTCTTGGAAACATTTAAGGTTAGGCTAGACAGGTCTCTTAGTAAACTGGTCTGGTTGAGAATATCCCTGCTTATTCCAGGGGTTTTTGACTAGATGGCCTTTAAAGGTCCCTTCCAACTCACACTATTTTATGATTCAACGAAAGGAAACAATCCCCAGAAAGTAACACTAGCCAAGAGTCATTAAAGATAGTAAAGAAAGAAAATCAGGAAAACAGAGGTAACAAAAGAAAAAAGCAAACTCATATCTAAAAGACTGTTTTGTTTAGTTTCTGAAAGAATGCTTCTGGAAAAAGATATTTAGCTTTGGTCTTGGAGCACATAACAGCCAACATCCTGTGCACCTACCCCAAGAGTGCCCCAGGACAGGGGATCTCACAGCTGGGAATGCAGAGAGATGGTGGCCTGCAAAGGGGCCTGGAGACCACACCTCTATTATGAGATTGGGAATTCAAATGGTAAGGGACAACATGGGTTATAGCTGGTGCAAGGAGTTTGGGAATCAGTGCTGCAGCTTGAAGCCATGCTTGTTCTGAGCAGAAAACAGGCATGCCTCAGTTTGTAGAGCTTCCCAGGTGGATTGCAATTTTGTACACCAGTTTATAGGCAGAGGAAATCCTTTTTTTTCATTTCCACTCTCCCACTTGTTTTGCCTCCTCCCTAGAAGTTTTTATAATCACAGTAAGCCAAGGATCAAATTATTTCAACGTGTGGTTACACTCAGAGAGGGCAGAGACCCTGATGAAGCACAAAGGGCGGGGAACCCATGATTGTCACCATTTCTTTTCCCTGTGACTCAGTTGCAGGCTATTTCAACAAGACAAATGAGCTGCTTTCAATTCACAGCATTTCTTTTAAACAAAAAAGCTGTTAAGAATCAAAATAAGTAATTTCACATTTGACTGCAAAGTAGGTCTTCACTGGGCACCTGAATTTATTTTTTACCAAGACATTTGAAAGGCATTTTATCAGCTGCTGAGCAGTATTTACTTATAAAAGTGTTCTAATTGCTTTGGAATGTGCACCCTTACTGCTGGAACAGCTCAGCCCTGCTAACACTGAGCAAAGTTATACTGGCTCATAGGACATGCCACTTTTATACAGCATTCTTTCTTCATTCTCAAGGTAAACGGCATGAAATTTGAAAAAGAAAAGCAGCAAATACCTCAAACAATGACTTCTGCAGAACTGCCCTACATGTTTACAAAGCCATCAACTCATCAGCAAAATTAATCATTGCCATGACTGAAGTCATCACAGATCAGTAATTTAGAACTAAACCCATCCTGCAGCTGGAAATTGCATGGGCAAAAACTTTTTTCTGGTGCTCAGTAAATAAGTGTTGGAGTCAATATCCAGTATGGAAGAAGTGGTGTGTCCTGGCCACAAGTAAGCCCTTCTATGAGCTTGCATTCTTGCCCTCTCTCAGTAGATCAGCAGTGGAGGTCTTGGTATATCAAAGAAAATCCACTCAATCCTGCCTTAATCTTCTAAAGCTGAAGCAGAACTCTGGTCTGCATTATACTTGTCCAGGCTCAGCAACAGCCTAGCTAAAANTCTAAGACAAAGCAATCCCAATGACTGAGTCACCACCTGGAAAGTGCAGTGGTTTGAACAGCACTTTCTCTTTGTCTGTATCACTAAATCCCCACGTACTTTACCCAGCAGAGTTGGGAAAGCACAAAATCATTGCTACTATGCATGTTGATATGGAAAATAAAGAATAAAGGACAAATCATCCCCATCCTCTTAGCACTGATACAGAAATGAACAGCTGTATGTAGGAAACAGCCAATCCAGTCGCACTGGCCTGGGCCAAACTTTATAAACAGATTTGTAAACTTTGCATGCTTTGAGTTAGTCTCATAGGAGGCAGGAATGTCACATGCCTATCTCCCCTTTGAGCTGGAGTTAACAGAATCCTTGGATAAGGCAGCTTCAGACAAAAACCAATCCAAGCTTGGAAGTAAACAGCTCTAGTGGCTGCTCAGAGCTCTGCTCTGATCCTGACAATCAGATCCTGGAGAAGTCTGGAGGTGAGACAGGGTTAGAGGCTCTCAGCTGAGAGGGCTCTTCTCATTTCTGACTCATTCCACAAGAAAGTTTCTTGAGTTTTCTGCCTGACATCCCATCCAGGTCTTCTCCTGCTCTGTGAAGGCATTGTTTGCAGTCCTCTGTCATCTCTTCTCCAGATCTGAGCTGTTCAAGCAGCCCTCACTCTCCTCAGCAGCTGCTGCCCTTTTCCCCTCCTGCTGTCACTCACAGCCTGCCTCTGCTGACCAGCTACATCCTCCACTCCTGCTCTCCCACCACCCAAGAAAGAGTAAATGCCTCTTAATTTCCTGCCTTCCCTCAGCTGTCCAAGTTCACATTTCCCTTTGTTTTGTTTCCTACAGCCAATTTTTTTTTTTTAAGTGGCTGGCTTGTTTTCTTACTGGAAAACCTTTTTTGGCCTTAAGGCAGCATGAACTTCTCCTTGTTTTCTCCTGCCGAGAAGGGACCTGACCTAGAGGTGAGAGCTTTGAGGCTGCCAAAGTGATCTCCCTGCATGACCTTGTTAATCCTTGGCCTCCACTGCTTCAGTCAACACCACAAGTGCCTTCTAGTATGACAATCACCATTTGTTGCTTAGGAATTAAACATTGACTAAACACATCATTCTGCATAGGCCATTGAACTGGAAGAATGTTTAGCGAGCTCAGCAGCTAAAGCTTTATTAACCATCTCTGGTGACCTTCTCCTTTGCCTTCTCCAAGGCAAAAGCATTGCCAGGGCTCAAAGACTTTGCAAAATGCTCCTTCTGTAGCCCACAATGCTTTCAAAGCTCCAACACCTCCACACACACAGATGCTAACTTATCCATCCCATCACATAAAGTTTTTTGTTCCACACTTCACGCTGCTCCCAGCTCTCCCCAAACCAGTTTTGCACCACCCACAGCACATCTACTGCTCCTTCTGCCACACCAGTGAGTTTAAGTACTGCCCTCCAAGCTGAAAGAAAGATTAGTTACCTTCCTCAAGCATGCCTGCAATGTTTAACAGTTCTCTGGAGCATAGGTCAGCTAAAGGTGTGTTGAAACAGAACAACTAACAGACAGGACAGCAAATGGAGTTTTACAAACATCAGCAAATACAATAACAGGAGTCCAAAATACCCCTGGGGGAGGATGTTCCTTCTCTAGATATCACAAAGAAGTGTGTCATAGGGTAACAAATAGAAGACATGTTAAGGTACCAGCTTCTCACTCTGGCACTTTAAAACAAGCAAGGAGAAAAGTGAAATGAGAATTCCTTACATTTTCTGAATTCTCCTCTTCCTTAACTTGGCACACACAAGAGAGAAAAGCATGGGAGAGAAAGCCCACATTTCCCTCAGACTCAATGCTATTTATACACCCCGCTCCCATCAGATCAGGAGGAAAAACTTGGAAGTGTATTAGGTGGTCTTTTGTGGTTGTTATTCAATAAAAACCACCTACGTAAGAGAGCAGTTCTACCACCTCACCGGAACTGGACTCTGTCCTGCTTGGTGGCATCTTACCAATGCTAATAGTTTAGTAGGATGGCTAAGTGTTTTGAAACTAAAAAGCAATTTCCAACACTATTCCTAGACCAATCAGATCTGGAAAAAAACCCCCAGTCTGAATACTGTCTTAGCTTGGATCCAGAAAGCCAAACCGCATTAAATTGTATTGTGGGACACAGTTACACAATCCAGCTACCTTTGAGTTAGGAAAAGTATGAATGATGAGACTTGCAGGACAGAGCAGATTGACTCTGATAGACAGAAATGAGATAGAGGTCTAAGCATGAGCTTGAGACAGGCCAGCAGGTAGTGTCTGCCCATTCTTCTCCTGTCCTACCACATCCAGGAGTCTTTAAGAAAAGAAAAATAAGGTGTGGTGCCCTTAAATGTTAGAGATAGGATCTCAAAACACATGCTTGAGCCTAAGTTTGACCCTGGAGGTCTGAATTCCCCAGGGAGGTGTGTCACAGGAAGAGGCAGGTGAGACAGCACCCCAGCAGTTCACAGGGTGTTCTCCAGTCTGTACGTGGGAGTTTGGTTTCAGTCTGCTCGGACGAGTGCCTGTGTCAGGCTGTGGATCTGCAGTCCTCAGCACTGAAGCAGAAATGCTTCTCAGGCTTTAATGTATGCAGTGCAACACCTCTGGCATCTCAGCAGGTATAGTGATCACCACTGGAATGTGCAGCATAGGAGAAGGCAGGCACTGGTTTCTTCTAAACAAACATAATAACACAGGTTTTCCAGTTTGCCACTTCCAAAGCTTTTTGTCGTTTTGGCAAGGCTTGATACCCATGAAAGAAATCCTGCCTATCCATTCCACAGGCACAAAGGGTGTGTGACAACCACTAAAGCCATACTGGCCCCCAAAACAAGCTCCCAGGAACAGGACAGGGCAGCTGCACATCAACAACAACACAACACACAGTAGGCACGTGGGACACACGGGTGAGCTTGGGCATCTGCCAGCCCATGCCCCTGGGAAGCAGTGGGGGACAGCAGCACAGGTCTGTGTACTAAATACTGCATTTCAGTAGGTACAAGGACAGTGAGAAGGATTTTGCTTCTCATCTTCTAAAGTGTCCTAACCAACCACTCAGCTGGTGGGGCACAAAACCAAGGAGTGAAAGCCAATTGCTTGTTTCCCATCTACAAAAGCACAGAGGTTTACTGGGTACTCCAATGCTCTCTGGAACTTGATTTTCAGCTGTTTTCCTCAGTCTTTGCTAAAAAGCTCGCTCTAACACCCTTTTCTACTCCAAGAGTCACAGCATTGTAACAAAGCAGAGAACAAATACACTGGCTAAGTCCCTCATTTTAGAATTGCACTATTATCCTGATCTTGAGAAGCCAGTTCCCTGGTACATTTATTAATGCTGCCTGCATTATCCTTCAGCCTTGGAAAGGGGACAAACTTAGCCTCAAGACAAGAGGAAGGAACATGTGGAAGGGAAATTAAGCTACTTAAGAGTTCCTGTTCTTGGCAATAAACGCAAGAAGACAAGACTGTAATTATCTAGTTTATTGCCATAAACAAGCAATTTTTTTAGTAGCTTAGATTTTAGTAAATCTTTCCAAGAGATGACAGTCAACCATCTGAGAAAGCAATCTCCTTTGTGCACAAAATCCAGGTGATATGAAGATCACAGAATGGCTTAGAGTAGAAGGGACCTTAAAATAGCTTTAGTTCCAAGTGCCCCTGGCACAGGCAGGGACACCTTCCACTAGACCAGGCTGCTCAAAGCCTCATTGAACCTGGCCTTGAACACTTCCAGGGATGGGGCAGCCACAGCTTCTCTTGGGAGCCAGAACCTCACCACTGTCACAGTAAAGAATTTCTTCCTAGCATCTAGTGTAAACCTGGGGGCAATTTCAAGTATTCCCTACTTGTCCTGTCACTACATGTTCTTGTAGAAAGTCCCTTGAAGATTCCCTTCAAGTACTGGAAGGCCACAGTCAGGTCACCCCAAGCCTTCTCGTTTCCAGGCTGAACAATCCCAATTCTCTCTCCAAATCTGACACCACCAAAACCTTTTCCAGAACTAGTACTGTGCAAGCAAGCAATTACCTGGTAGGAATTTCTAGGATCCTCCAAATTACATAGAATCTGCTAGTGTAAACTCACCTTGCAGCAGCCTTGCTCTTCCTTTGTGGATATATTTCAGGAAACCTACACAGATTTTTCAGATTCATTTCTGGATCTCAAAGCCTGGAAGGACATGTCTGGTTTCACATGCCTGCACAGTGAACATAGCCAGCAGACAGGGAGAAAACCAGCCTTGAGAAATAAGAGTTCATAGCTCCCTGTATGTGGTGTGGTGTGCAGCAAAGGAGTCAGCCTGGTGAGACAGCCTGTGTCATGATCCTCAGACAACCCTGTTACTAAGGGCAATTTTTAAAACAGATTGATGGAGTGCCAGAAAAGGATTATCTTTGCACTACATACTTCTTTATTTTTTGTTTTGGCAATGACCAAAGCACATTTTCCAGCACTATCCAGTATCACACAGGATGAGTTGGCTGACTCTAATGCTTCAGAGTTCAAGTCATGATTCTTCAAGAAAAGCAGAAATAAAGACCCAAACCTGTTGGCACTTGAGATATTAGGCTGAAATACTAGCAATTGTTATTTTTCTCAGGAGAAATGCCTGGCACGAATTTTACTTGCTGCCAGCGTAGCCTTTCAAAGGATGCAATCAAAACATATTGAGTATATTTGCAAATGTGGAACTGCATTTAATGTATCAAATGAACTTTGTACTGGATGTGGTTCAAAGAGTGAACTTGGTGTAATAATTTGTTCTGTCTCAAAAAAAACCGTTTCAAACCAAGAGCTTTATTTTCTGTTCCAAAGGGCAAGTTACAGCACTATCACTGCTGCATACCTTTCCTCCTCCCTTTCCACTGCTCCAGCCTCTCTGGATGGTTTTTATTTCTTTCCTGCATTTCTGATTTTAGGTTTTGCAATTTCAAGCTGGAAGAAAATTCAGGAATACCAAAACCCAACCCTTTGCTCAGTTGCTATCAACAAAATGAAAACTGAATGTTCAGTTAAAAAAAAAAGAAAGAGAATTAAAGGTGGTAAAATATTTTTAACACAGACCTCACCAAATAAACAATGTTCTTCTCCACCTAACTTGCCAAAGGATGACTTTGATGCAGGGAGAAACACTTTGTAGGCAGTGTTTTGTTTTCCCTTTCTTAGAGAGCACTTGCAAGCAGCAACACGATAGAAATAACTCAGCTCTCAATTTCTTCTGTATTTTGCATTCACAAATGTCCAGTCCAAGAGGAACTTGGTATTAGAGCTGCAATCACACCTGAAGTGCCAAGGTGCTGTCCCACAGTATAAAGTGAGGGGCTTGGGGGACACGGCTGGGCCAGCCCTTTGCCTGTCCCTCTGCTGAGACACCCAAACAGCATCTGCACAAACCACATCAAAACTTCCTCATGGTTATAACAGAGATGGAACAACAATGGCACCTACAGCTCTGATCAAACAGAAAATACCCCTTCAAACCCAAGCATAAGATGCATCTGGGCTTTGCACACACCAGCCAAGCTTTTATGCCATTTCACTGGAACTTGCAAGCCTTTGCATGATGACCAACTCATTGCCTCCTGATCCACCAGAACCCTTTTAAAGGTTCATCCATCTGCCTCAGTCATAGAGGCACAGTCTATGCTGGCATTGTACCATACATTTCCCACTTTACACAGCTACCAGCAAAGCTCCCTTGATGCTCTAGTGCCTAAGGTACTGCCAAGCTGCTTTCATTCTTCCCCCAAGAAACTGCCCACTACAGATAAGGTAGCAGAAAATTACCCTTGCACCAATTTTAGGTTAGAAGCAGGCTAAGAAATCATATCTTGCAACAAATGGGGTTGTTTTACTTTTAAACTATGGAGAACAAAAAATAATCTCAAAGCAGACACAAGAAGCATTCACCTCTCTGAAATACTACCCAATTTACAGTCATATCAAATTTCAGCCCACAGATTATGTTGGAAACTTTAATCCACAAATTTGGCCATGTAAGCAGTTCTGCCATGGGTGTGCATTCTCACTGGTTGCTGAAATGAAAAGTAGTGACTCTGAGGCGAAATTTTTGTGGAACCTGCAGATATAAACCTACACAGCTAGGTGTACAACAATAGCTTCTCCCTTGAGCAGACTCTGCACTATTCCAAAGTTCTTCCCCCAAGGTATTTTTATTTCTACTGCAGATAAGAGATACACAAGAAAGAACAAAAACAGCAAGCCATTTTCTACTCTAAGCAAATTTTGCTTTTAATTTAAACAAATCCCTGAACTGAGGGAAAGTTGACTTTCAGTATAATTGTATTAACAGCTTATCAATACAGAAGTTACCTGTTAATGATCCTGGTCACACTCACCATCTTTTCCAGAAGAATCCACTTTGTCTTGACTTCAGGCAGTGGCACAATCAACTGAATGGATCAACCCTGTTCCTCAAGAAGAGCAGCTGGGCTCAAAAACCAACAGTAGTTCAAAACTGACTTTGTTTCTTTTTCCAGCATCTGCTCACTTGAGAGCATAACAAACTGACCCCACTTATTACATTTAAATTGGAGAGAGGCTTTTTGGTCAAATGATCTTACAGTCTAATGCAAGTGTGTCACCTAACTGATGAGAAGAATCAGTGACATTACCATTACTCAGCTCCAGAGCCTGCCAGCATTTGCTCACCTTCCATCTAGACGTGAAACAAGAGCTGCTGGCAGCACACACCAGGTTCCAAACTGGCTGTCCTTCAGACAGTGTGGAGGAGTTTATCCTCCACAGCTAAAAAAAAAAAACCTGCAGGCAGGTTCAGCAGCATCCCCTAAGAGGTAAATAGACACATGCAATTCAGGAATGATTCTGTTTGAACAGCTAATCACAGGTTTGCAGCAACAGCAAAACTCAGTAAAAAGGGCATGCATAAATTTGTCACAGAACACGCTTGTAGTTTTTGCAGTCCCATTGCATGCTGCAAAATTACAATTTACTTCATGCATATATGTGCATGTATATACATGTGTGACCTTATCCAGCATTTCTAAAGGCACAGAGACTGAAAAAAAAAAAAAAATCCATTAAATCCCCTGGAGAAGCAATATGATGAAATCATGCTCACTCGTGCACCTGAAGTCCCCTCTCAGATCCATAATTTTCCTGGCCTGGGGAAACAGTGTATGGGGGGTGGAGGGTGGAAGCCACAGTGCCACTCCAAGCTATTTAACCATTAATTTTTCACACACTGGCAGCTTATGCCACTCACTTTAGATTCGTACTGCATAAGTATATTCTGAACAAACTAGTGGCACACTCCCTGCCTACAGCACATTGCAGACATTACTGAGACCAATGGTTAGCTTTGTGTGAGTCACTGCTAATGAAGGCTGGTTTGCAAACACCTACTTCGAGGTCTGAGACAACAGTGATTAAAGTTCGGAATTCCCAGCTCTAACTTTGGGATTTTAAAAATAAGCGTCTACAGACAGCTCCCCCTCAGTCACCCTGTCTGCAAACATGAGGGAATTAAGGCCACCCATTCTCTCCCTCTCCCCAGCTCCAGTACTCCCGCATTCAAGACAGGCACGCTGAAAGCAACCCGAAAGAAGGGTGTGTCTGATCTCACTGGATTACAAGCATCCGACATTAGCCCAGGCTCCAGGAATCATTATCAGTGCTTTGTTTCCTGATCAAGTATTACAATGGAGCTTCACCACCCGCATTACAGCAGTAGAGGCTGCACAGAAGTTGTACTTGCCTTCCAGGAAGAACTGGATCCATGGAGTAGCAAGCTTTTGTCCCAGTGCAGTCAGGCAGAGATGTTAGCTGTGTGTACACACAAGTGCAAGCACACACTGATTTCTATCACTTTGCACTACTACCTGCACTGAGAAGTTCTCAGCACATCCTAAAAATGAGGACATTGTCTGGGGGCTGCCTACTCAGGGCACACAAGTGCAGCAAGATGTAGCACCTGAAAAAAATCCCAAACCAACCTTCAATACCACCAATTCTGCATTAAGAGAGCTCAACTGATGTTAGTTGACTCACAACATAATCACCATCTATCAAAACGGTCAGCAGTACAGACACACGGCAAAGATGATTAGCTCAAGTTGTACTTTTTATTTTCAGGATTAAAAACCCCAA
Organism: Turdus rufiventris; assembly: GCA_013186435.1. Lineage (NCBI taxonomy): Eukaryota > Metazoa > Chordata > Aves > Passeriformes > Turdidae > Turdus > Turdus rufiventris. Next base: position 547,178 of record PYHW01009732.1, on the reverse strand, counting down.
TGATATAAAGCAGAAGAAACAGATGTAAACCCCAAATTTATCTGCAGTTCAGATGAGGCATCCTGGTTTCACAAAACTGAATCAGACAGGTGGGTAAAGCACAAACTGCCAAGAGAAGACAAACTGCACAAAATAAATACTGAGAATTGGTAACTCCTCTTCACCTGATCCCCTCTGCACCCTTCCACAGTATAAATAAGTAAAAAAATATCCATCTGGAAAATACACTTGACAATGAGAAAAATCAGAGAACCATCTAAATTATTTTTATATAGGGTGTGCATATCAACACATCTTTAAAAAACAAGAATACTCTGCAGTTCAATACAGATGGTATGACAGGTCTAACAAAGGCTAAGAGAAGTTTAAATGGACAACACACAACACAAATATTCAGGAATATAAAATATAAGCAAATTCAGCACACAGTTCTAAAGTTGGCATTCCTATCCCAGCCCCTACAATTAACAGTTTACTTGGTAAGACTTGTAGAGAAATAAATATGCATATAGAAATAAACACTTCAACAGAACAGATGTATTGAATTAGTGGGACTGATTATTTCTAATGCAAAATAGAGACTGATTTAACAAACTAAACCAAAGAGCTGATAGGATTACCATTAAAGGTACCATTAAGTAAATCACCATACTCTTACTGCAGTTAGTCCTACATTTATGTCCTTAGTATAAAATTTATTTGCTCTTCACCATATGCTCTGGCTCTTCTACCCATCTGTTGAGCTAAAAAACAAAGCTGGAATATGAATTTGTCAAAGAAGAGAAAAAACAAACTTATTTTTCATTGCCAAAAGGACTGCATTTAGACCTGATCTATACTTCAAGTAAGTTTTTTGAGTCAGTTCTGTTTCCCCACAGACAATTTCTGTGCTTTAAAAAACACTGAAAATGTGCCTGAAGTTTTGTCTCAGTGGTCCTCTGATCAAAAAATTTGCTTTTTAGGGATTGGCAACTATGTGTTCAAGTGAGGATGAAAGTCTTATGAAAACAGCATATGGATGTCATATTAAATACTGCATATTCAAGTAAATCTCAAGTCAGACACACTCAGACTCCCATAGGCAACCCAAATCTAAATCCAAATATCCATGTCTTCTATCTATTTAAGTCCTAAACCCTGGTCTTCTAAATGATACATCAATGAGCTCTGACACCTGAGACAAGTATGCAAAGAAAGTATTTCCAAAGGCTTAGCCAGATGAGAATAAATAAGCATCTTGGCAGAAGCCCTACTCCCGTTTGAGCCAAAATCCCTGCTCGAAAGTGTTTTTCCAGTTCAGGTGCTTTTTAAACTCCAACATTCAGTTAAGTCAATACCAATAACAGCAAAACCCAGCATGTGTTAGGAGCAAAGACCATTCCCCTATTATTCTTTCCTCCAAAGAAAAGGAGCCTTCTTGCAGTCAGCATTTTTACTCTGAATCAGAATTGTTAAGGTTGGACAATAACTATCAAGTCCATCACTGCTGTTTTCATTACCATACTATATTATCCTTAAATACCATAGCCACACATACCTGAACACTTCCAGAGATGGTGACTCCACCACTTCCCTGTGCAGTTCAATATATTATGACAGTAGTCCCCAAGTAAAAGCCAACAGATTGTCAGTCTGCACAATCTAGTACTAACTCCTTTTTGTTTTCACCTACAGGACACAGTAAGAGGCTAAAAACTTGTAGATACTCATAACAAGCATCTACTTCCCATCAGGGATACAGAGATATGCACACAGCAGCAATCAGTGTGAGGAGAAGAATGCCACCACTGCACTTGGCATTCAAGGACTGCACATCAGGAAGAGAAACAGTCACAGAACAGTGTATAACTAACCTGAATCTGTAGTAACAAACCATATGTGCAATTATTCAAGAACACACAGTTTAAGTACTTTGCCTCAAGCAGCTGCCTATTTTCTGGCTTCTCCTCTCCCAGCACCCACCCAATGGTCAAGAGATCAGAACAATTCTGGGTTTTCTTCCCAGTCTGTTTAAAAGTGAACTCGACTGCTTTAGGGATATATACAAGCAAGACTAAAACCTCTGTATTCACCAGATGTGCATCTTCAACAGTAAGAACCCCTTGTCTTCTCCTGTGCTCATACCTATCTTTATTGTCCTCAAGCTCACACATCCTGACCTCGCAGGCTGCTATTTGCTGCTCTCAGGGGCCAGACTTGGTCAATTGCCCCAGTGTGAGCTGCAGCACTGTCACTCACCTGCCAGACCTGCTCCAGTGTGCTGCCCAGAACTGGGCTAAGCACCGCCACACCTTCCATGTGGGCATTGGATGCAAACTACTGACCCACTTCCTTGATCCTCCCTTCCTGCCCAGCTCACCTTTTAATTTTGTAATGCTGGAAAAACAGAGTCCAGAGCCCAAAGTCCAAGCCTAGATGAGCTCCATTTTGCAAAGCATGAGGAAGTCTGGATATGTTTTGGTGATGAGTAAGCAAGATAAGCCCATTATATGGATAGTTTCTCTCTGTGTAACAAAACAGATGAAAGGTAGTTCATATTGCTTAGGATTGTTTCAGACAACCTTGGGACCAATTCTGAACTCCAGCTGCCCAGAGTAGCCAAAGCAGATGTCATGTCACAGACAAGTGTTACCTGCCAACTGCCCAACTCACCATTTTAGAATGTCAGGTTCTTCACATTGGAAGCACACCACCAAGCATTGCTCTGAAGTGACACACAAGTCTCTTCTGACAGGCCAAACTTACAGAAATGTTTTTCCACACACACACTTAACCATTAATATCAAATCTATTTTCTATTTCTCTTCCTTCTGCAAACACTCTTAACACCCAGCACATTTAAAGAGGCAAGAACTAACAGCAAATGTTAGAGAAACTTCTGAGTTTGCACTTTAAATGTCTAATCAAATCCCTGAGCCCATACCACCTCTATTCAAATAAATACAGCAGAAGGACTACTAACAGTCATTACTGTGCACACACAATACAAATATTGGCTAAGCCAAATAAATATCCTTTGAGGCAAATATACATATATATATATATGTACAGTACAAAATACATTAGGAGTCAAATACAAACAATACTTCACCTTGCTTTGTCTTCTGGTTCTGCAGGAACCTTGCAAAGGTATTATTTCTGCCTCACCGGCACTTGAGCCAGTTACAGAATCACAGAATGCTCTGGTTTGGAAGGAACCCATAAGGGTCATGAATCCAGCTCTTAAATGAATGGCCCATACTGGGATCAAACCCACAACCTTGGTGTTAACACCCAGCTGAGCTCTGAGCACCAAGACAATTTGCAGAAGAAAACCACTGAAACCAAATCCATATGAAGTTTCAGTTGGGGCCATGAGTAAAGTAGTAGTAAAGTAAACATAAAATACAGTTAAGGAAAATCCAGGTATTTTAAATAAACTTGCAGACTGAACAGAACTATTCAAAACAGGTTCTGACAGTTTCATCAACAAGAAAAAAAAATTACCAAATCCAATAAAAATCTTTTCCTGTGGTTTTAAAAGGAAGCATTAAACTAGAAATTTGAACATAGTTCCTAAACTCTGATTTTTTTTTTTTTTTTATGGCTTGTCCGCTATCACTGAGACAAGTGGAAAGGAGAAAGACAGTGAGTGGCAGGCACTTCCCCCACCCCCAACTCCTTTCAAGAAACGATTCAGTTAAAAAATTCAAGGAACTCTAATGAAAGCCATGCAAACAACAGATAAATCAGATTACAGTCTACTCTGAACTCGGCCAAGGTTCACATGGAAGGTTTGCAAACCTTTACATTTCTCCTGAGTTGTGACAAGCAAACAAAGAAGGTTGGGATTTCTCACAGCTGTCAGACCATGATGGCAGATACAGGACAAAACAACAAAATAATAAATCTGGAGATTAGTTTTTCCTTTGCATTAAATACATACAAACACAATCCTGCTAAAATAAATAAGCTTACAGATAAATAAAAATTCATAATCAGTGATTAATTGGTGCACCAATAGCTGCTTCAGGAAGATGATTGAGCAGGGAAGCATCTGCTAATCAGTCCCTTTTGTGCTTTAAAAAAAAAAAAACAAAACAATTGAGATAAATCAGACCATAGGATACTATCAGCTAGCAAATTAAGTGCTGATAAGTACCAACATATGATTGCATTGGCTCAAACATATATGGTCACATTTCATTGTGAACCAGCACAAAAAATAGTATGACTAAAAAACAGTAACACCTGCCTGTGCTTGTGGGATTATTGCTTACTCTGTCACAAGCAGGTGAAGGCTGGAGAAATTTCTCCCTTAGTAGGTGTGGCTCTCTCTACAAGCAGAGCTTTCAGGTCTGACTGCAGCATTCACTGTCCCATCACAAATCAGTGATCCAATATCTGGGCTTTGAGCAGTCCCTGTCAGCTCCAGTTCTGAGTGTCAAGCAAGTCCCCACTTGGCTCACCTCCCTCCAGAGAAGGGCTGCCTGGGTGAGAGACTTTCCCCAAAGAAAATCTGATGGATTAAAAAAACCCAAGTGACCAACAGGTAAAAGAGAAAGGTTATGCTGTAGCTTCCTAAACATCCAGGAATTCAGCAAAATGAATGTTTCCCATATGTCACAGGAAACAGGAATTCAGACTTAAGTTAAAATCCTCAAAATTTGAAGACTGAAATAGTCTCCAAATTAATGCCAAAAGAAATACACTTAAACACAGTTGCAATTAATGTATTGAAGTAATAAAGTAAAACAAAGAGGTCGAGAAGAAAGATTGTGCCAAGTCTTGACCTCTCAGGCCCACAGGACAATTTAGGTATCTAACACAGTGTTAACAGTTTCCCCTGAACAACAACAGTATTGTCTCTTCAAGTAATTCAGAGGTAGTGTCTAAAACAGCATAATGAACAGAGAGCAGCAGCCTCCAGCTGAGCCCAGCTATGCCAGAGGTGGTCCAAGAGCAGTGCCACCCCAGCCAGCCTGGTCACACTGGCATGGGACCAGCAGCCATCCCTGGAGCGAGCCCTGGCCATGGGAAGGGGGCAGGATGCACACACAGCACGGTCACCAGGGAAATGTGCACCACAAAGGGGTTCATCTGCTCCAGAGGCCAGCCCCTGTCAGCAGCAGATGTGTGCACAGCTCAGCCAAACAGAGCACACAGACAGACAGACAGATCAGCAGCACTCACACAGCACTCTGCTCACTCAGGTCCACATGACTCCAGGAGAAGGGACCTGGCTGTACAGGTGTTTTACCACGTTCCCTCTAGGAAACTTTTTTCATCAAGAGAGATTACAAAAGGTTTCACTTGACAAGTAAAACATTTAGCATAGTTCAAAGATGTCCACTAAGGAGCACAAGTGGGATGCAGCAATCAGGGTTTAAGTTGCAGATTCATCCTCTTCCAAAAGGAGGTTGTTCAGTGCAATGACTGTAGCAGCAAAGTCAACCAGCTCCACAAAGTCTGATGTAATTATGTTAACACCCATAACACCAGGCTTCTGTGCTTTCACCCAATTCAAAATCATCGGCAGATTCCTAAGGAAATTGAAATAAAGAAAATTAAACACTTGAAAACAGGCACTTTTCTCTACATACTCTACTCATTTCAAATACAACATGTGTTGTTTACAAAATATATTATCTCATATTTGTGATCAGAGCCTGGCTGTCACCCTAAATGCAACTGGCTGAAGAGATGAGTGCTCAACACAGCACATGGTCATTAGCTATCAAACAGACACATTAGTCAGTCATCAATCCAAACTGGCAGACATACAAACCCCCTCTGTATTCACTGGGCAGTCTGTGCTTCAGGATTTAACACTGCATTACAATTTTCTCCACTGTGGTTTGTTTTCCCCCAGCACATGTTCAAGTCAACTACTCAATTTGACAGCAGACCAGTGTAACACACAGCAAGGCTATACCTGGTCCATGATGCTCCCTTGCCCTTCTCTGCCTCAGGGTGGGCAGGAAATAAGTTGTGGAGGCAGTGCATTGCATTTCTCCCAAACTCTCTCCAGGCTCCAGACCCACTTTAAGAGCAGTGGGGTCAGGGAAACCAAACCTAGAATGAAGCTGTCAGCTCCAGAGGGGTTGAACATCCTGCTACACATCACAATAACTGGATAAAGGAAAGATGTGTCAGGAACTGAGTTACATTGAGTTAGAAATTCTACCACAGAGAGAAACTTCAAGTAATTTCTTGAACACAGTGCAAGTCAGAAGTCTGCACCAGCTTTCTTGCACTTTAAAATGAAATGGCACAATTTTCAGCAGTTAGACAAACGGCTAAATATGTTAGCATTATTTAGATTAGTGCTGCAACATGCACACATTATTTGAGAAGATTGTAGGCTAGCAAATTAGCTATCAGGATGAAGAAAAAAAAAAAAAGCAAACCCAAAAAACTTAAAACCACTCCACTCCTGCTGCACCAGGACAAAAAAGTCTTATCAAGAACTGGGAGTGAAGGCATAATTACTGCCAGGGGACACACCAGACTTCAGCCATCTAAGTGTGACTTGTTGCAAGTCTCCTTGAGCAAGAGCTTGAGAACACTTAAATAATCAAATTCAGGGCAAAATTCCATACAAGAAGGCAGGCATCTACATAAAACTGCAAAGACAGATTTGCAGATCAGCTAGCTCGTGCAAATACACACAAGTAACCATGCAAACAGCAGCATCCATTTGCAGCTTTTGGTTCAGTGGCAAACAAGCGGTGAGGATGAGGGGAAAGCCATGGACTGAAGCAGGCTTCCCGCTAGCAGTGGCTGAGAGCACAGGGCTGTGCCGGGAGAAGGAGCTGCTCTCCCACTCCACCAACTCCAGGATCCTTCAGCAGCGCTGGCCCAGGAATTCCGGATCCCGCGGGCCCGCAGCGCCCCCTGGTGCCGAACCGAGCTGTGCCGGACTAACGGGAACCCCACTGAAAATCCCGGGATTTACACCTGACCCGGTATTTCTTATTCACAGAATCACTGAACGGCCTGGGCGGCAAAGGACCTGAAATACCGCATGGCATTGCAGCAGTGCTCGCTGTTCGCAGGGACTCCTTCCACCAGACCGGGCTGGTCCCGACCCAACGTGGCCTTGGACACTTGCAGGGAATGGGGCATCCACAGCTTCTCTTGGCATCCTGTACCAGGGCCTCACCACTCCCACAGGAAAGAATTTCTAATACCCAAGAGGACTTTACAGTTCTCATAATTTTTAGCAAGGTGATAATACCATAAAATAAATCATACAGAACTGCCCTGGGTCATGCTGTTAATGCTATTAAAAATCACTGGCACTCTGTGCTAATCAAAGCAAAACCCCCTTATAGGATAATTAATACCACTGACCATTGTACAATTAAAGCCAAATGGTGAATCTAATTTTTGGAAACCTGACCCACCCCCCTGCTCAAAAATACAAGGAAAAGTACTGCCCTAGATTATGCATCTCTGGCCATTACTGAAATTACTGAGACATTTATATGGACAAATGCAAAACTAAGTCCTGAAATAAGCAATGTTCCTGTGGCACAAGCTTTTTTCACCTCCCTAAATTCAACTTCAGCCAGTTTGAAATTAATTATTGGTTTGAAGCCACACATTCATCCAACATCTTTCAAAATCATATCACATTCAGAAAAAGTTCCAATTACCAGGAAACACATTTATACCCTGTTATTTAGTTACTTGCACTAAAGATTTTTAATGGTTGCAAGTCTCTTATGAATAACAGCACTGAGCAAAACCGTGTGCTTTCAGGAAGCCTAAGCAAACATTTCCTAGTTTATTGCTTGCTCAGTGCTCTTTCAACACGAGACGTTAAGTGAAGACTGAGAAAATCAAGACAAGCCCTTACCTATGAACAAGTGTGTTCTTCAGACCACGGATTAGATGCCGCACGATCGTTTTCACTCGAGGTGTGAGAATGGCTTGAGACACATGGAAAGTCCCATAACGACTTCGTTCCCCAAGTGTGGTCTCCAGGAACTGCAGCAGCTTGTGCACATTAGTTGTGTTAGCCCATGGTGCTGGCATTTTATTACCTGGCCACAGGAAGGGATATTCCTGATGCAAAGGGTGGTGGTAAAATATGAGAACCTAACAGAACAAAAAAAAAGAGAACCCCAAATTAAAAAAAAGAATTCACAATTACTGTATTTTTATTTGAATAGGCTGCTGCATTGGTTTATGTTCATACAGTACTGTTGTAGCTAGCACAGCAGTGAAGAGGACCAAGCAAACAGAAGTTATTCTTGAGTCATGAGTGTCAGTACATTTGTTGCACTACTGCCAAAGGAGATGGAGATCATTTTGTTCAGCTTTGAGGACAGGATCGCTTCAAGCTTTATGGGTCATCAGTTTAAAATGACAAAGTCGCCTCTGTCATTTAAAGAGCTCGGCTTAAAAGCATTGCAACTTCTTACTGTCAGAAAAAAAAAAACCTATATTTGAACTTGAAGTTAAGGATTTTGGCAGCCTTGCCACCTTTGAATACCTCCTATGAGAGGGTGAAGTGTGCTGGGCTGTGTGCCCTTTCAGAAGGGAAAACCCTTTGTGAGGAGCACAAGACTCCAAGGGCACTATAGTTCAACTATTTAACAAACCTGCTTGGGAGCAGGACAGACTGGCCACACTCTGGATGAGGGGATACACAGCTGCACAGAAATGGAGGAGAGCATGCACACTACATAAGGAGGCTCTAGTGGGCTTTCACTTGACCATCAGCAGCATCCTTGGTCCAATACCTGTGAGTGGGAGCTTGTCTCTTTAAAATCTTAACATTTTGGGTTTGAAAAACATTAAAACATCCTTTCCCTACCTGGTGTTTCTTCTCCCACATGTACAGTAACGTCACATATTCTACACATTCAACACAACAAAGTTTGGATTCAAATGCTGAGCGGATTCTGTTGATCAAGAAGTGGTGATGGCTGTCATCCATGGCATAGAAATGATTAAAATCCAAGAAGATTACTTCCTTAGGGTGCTGCTCAAGAAAACTATTCATCTCCTGCAGCCCATCCCATACTTTGATGCCAAACAAGCCATGTATGAAATAAGTCTCTTTTCCTATTTCTCCAGGTTTGGAAGACACACGAAGATCAAAGTAGCGGATCCCACCTTCCAACTGCTCTTTGAAAGTCAAATTTTGAGTCACTGACCATTTCTTCATGATCTTTCTCACCAAGGAAATTCTGGCCAAACGTTTGACGGCTGTTGCTTGGTCTGGTCCCACAGGAGATTTCTCATCAACCCAGTAGCTGAAAGAATCATGTGATCCTAGAAAAAAGCCAAGAAAAATTAATTTTTGGGAAAGTGACTCTCCCAAGACATATACCCATGTGCCCTAAAAACAGAACAAAGTCCTACATGGGCAACAGGGGTGCAGATGTGTTATGCTCACATGTGAGTCTTTCAGACTATCCTTTACACTTTACTTTTGTCTGACTGCATACAGGAGTAAAGCATAAGGTTCTCAGTTTGAACTGCTTTCTTCCACGAGCTCCCAATTTCAGTGCTCTCTGAACACCACAAAACAAACATTTGTGGCAAAGGCAAACTTCCTTCTAACCTTTCTTCATTCCTTCCTTTACAAGCTACAAATCAACCCCAAAGCTTCCCCAGAGCCTAGTACACGATTGATCTAGGATGAGACTCCAGATTAATTTTAAGCATCTGAGACTTTATTTCTACCTGGTAAATCCAACCCCAACCTTATACACCAAACATTTTGGACCAGGTATCTTTATTCATGTAATAGACTGAGGGATGTGCAGCTGCACATCTCACTTTTAGCCCTGAGATGGCAGATAAATGATTAGTAGTTTGAACTGTGGGTAATGACTGACTGGACTTAGAGGTAGAACAATTGCACACATGACCAGTTACAGTGTAGCTAGATATCAAGCTCATGTTAAACAAGTTTATGAATGTCTTACCTGGCATGCTTTTGAGTGACCAAAGGCATGGTAAACAGAAAATTCATGAAAAAAAATACAACCAACAATCAAAAACACCAATCCCGTCCAAAAAAGCTCCTGCAACACAATCTGTACCTTGGCAGAGAAACTGCATCTCCAATATAAAATGTTGCTTATTTAAAAAACCTCCAATTGAAAACCCAGTAGTAAATAGGAAAAGAACTAAGAAACTAACTCCAAAATAAAAATTTCAGAGTCAATGAAACTTCCCTATCTTAGCCAAGTCAGTAACAGAACAGAGTGAAAAGGCAGTGTATCTTGGTTTGCACTGTACCAGAACAGCACAAAGCAAAGACTGGCAGAAGCTGATCCACCACAGACTGAGATTTACCAGAGATTTCTAATAGTTTCCATCAGGCACCAAACCCCATCTGCTACCTGTGGACCCACTTGAAGTACAGAGAAAGCAGCTCATTTTCCAGCTGCCCCAGCGTACAGCCTGCACCATGCTGCTGGCACCTGTTTTACATCCTGCATGCTTGTCCCTGCTTCTAGGACTAGATTTTCTCAAATTTCCTTCTCTACCTCAGTCTGCAACTCTTTAAAATCCCAATTTGTCAGATTCAATCTCGAGATAACATTTGAGGCATTCACAGCCTCCTTTATCCAAACCTTTTATTTGTGTATCAGTGCTCACTTGAACACTGATGCATTTCCTGTGATGCAAGATCAGGACTACAAACAAGATTATGATCTCAATTGGATTATCTTGTAGGTATTTTAAATCCAGATGAAAGAACAGACTGTGCATAAACTAAACATCACTTTTCAATAACCTTAAATGCCCTCCGTTTCAACTAGTTCAAAACCAGTGAACAGGTAGTGTGAAGGTTAGTTTTCAAGCTTTACAAATGAACACTAAAACTAATTTTTAACAGCTCTCCATGAATTCTTCACAGTATTTGTATAAGTGGGTCTCTGTTAAGGCTTTCCAGACAGAAGTGAGAAGTGCCAAAGATGCCAGTTCAAGCAGCTTTTTAGTACCTGTCCCAGTAAACGACACCAAAGTGTCTGTCAGTTGTGGAGCAACACCCAGATTTTTTTCCCCCATCTCCAAACATGCAACCTCAAACAAAACCCAGGAGCAAACATCTAGTGAAAACATTTCAGAAGCATATGATGCTTCAAACTGCAGTTTACAGATATTTGATTTTCATCGACCTCCTTGTACAGCAGAACAAGTCATTCAAGCTTCTACAATATTTGGAAACTAGACTTAAATCACAAGGGGCTTGCCTTCTACCTTGGCATTAATAGCTCTGCACAAAGGAATTTTTCTTTTGGTTGTGTTTTTTGTTCAGTTTTTTTCCTAGTTCTTAATTCAATCAATTTTTATTTTTTCTTCTGTTTAAGTTACTATAGAAGACAGTGTAGCATCATAGAATAATGACTTATATATTTTCATTTGAACTAAGACAGTGCAGCAGCCTTGAGACCTATAGGAGTCACTCACATTATGCTTCCTCAGACTGATAAATCTGCTTTACAAAGGAATGAGAATTTTATCTGACCACTAATATATTGCTGTCACATCAGAGTTGTCTAAGTAAATCTGGACCAAAAAACAACTTGTTTTCCTAATTCTGATCATTCACTTTACAGCTACAAAACTCTTTCCTTTGCAGTTTGTCACTTACAAGGTGCTTTTAAGGACACAAAGAATAAATTTTCTCCCTGCACTATCACAAACCAAATTCTATCTATATCCTAGCACTAGGAAGCAATATAAAAAAAGCCCACCCAGCAAGTCAGCACATTGCAGCTTATTCAACACATAGTTTAAGAACTATACTCCTTAACAGCAAACTGAACTATGTGTGACATTCTTCTATAGTTAGAGAAGATCCTATTAACTCCTGCCCCTTGGCTCTGCTAAAAGGCTAAGAAATGGAGCTTCCCTCCTCCACTGAAGTCAACACGTGTACCTAGACAGAACCAAGCAGAACATTCTCCTTTTCGGTGTTGGTAGCACATCACCTTAGGTGGGCAGGGGAGCATCACCAATTGTCAATCATTCTATGATCAATACTGAGACTAGAAAGCCAGCAGAAGTTCAATCAGGTCTTCAGTGATCATTTAAAAAGGCCAGTCACCAACATCTAGGCCAAACCTGGACCCACAATGTTTTGACTCTGGTAAGAGGAGAAAAATCCAAACAAACCCTGCAGCAACAGCACTTGTGGATATCCTTGTGGGGCTGTGGGGTAACAGCAAGGTCAAGACCCACATCATCCATCAGGCCCTTCTTTAATTTCAGATCACTGTGATATACTACCAGGTCAGGCACTGCCTTTTAATATAGCTTAGCTGCAATGTTAAGTACATGCTAAGCTGATTGCATCACGATGTCAAAATAATCCCTGCTCTCCTTTGCTCTATCCCTAAACTCATAAAAAGTCTCGCCATTCTGTTGCTATGGCAGGAGCCAAGCTGGTTGCTGATACATGTGATACAGCATGACTTCTTTTTGAAAAAGCATAACCCAAATCAACCCCAATCTGTAAAACTTCAAAGGCAAAGGGCAGAGGCTACACTGCAAGAATGCAGCAGACCAGCCCAGTGTAAGAGCTGCTAAGCAGATTCTCAGCTCATGTCTAACGCAAGGATGTGTGAAGGTATTTGGACACTGCCCAGTCACAGCAGCAAGCCTGGCAGTTCCTGAACAGACCAAAAACCACAAAATTCTCATAGCAACATACACTGTATAGTCTTCTCCATGTGTAAAAAAAACCCTCACCATCTGTTGTTCCCCACCACACAAATAATGTATATTGCCTCAAATTACGCTGAGTACTTTTTTTGGGGAAAAAAAAAAACAACCTCAAGAATTATTGAGCCAAGACATTTCACACAATAATTAACAACTTAAATAACACCCTATTCAGTAAAGCTATTCCTTAAAGCCGCTGATTGTGGACAAAGCAACCAACAAAACCAGGTATTTATAACCTCCACCTCCCACTGAGAAGTCAAAAGGCAGAGAAAAGCCAAGAAACTGTGTTTTTATTGTCCTTTAGCTAATGAGAGTTTAGAACTCCAGCCTGAGCTGCCGCAAAAGCATGCTTCTGGCATGTGCAGGACACAGACTTAATGCACACAAGACTGGATTAGTGCTCAGACTGCAAACCTTACTGAGCTGCTCTAGTGACATGGCATCAGACTGGTGCTCAGCCCTTCCCAAAACCAAGTCAGGCACAGGAAAATACAAGGAAGAGATGATGGCTGGCCAATTGCTTCCAAATGGGTGAAGATGTGCAGCAGGAAGCAGCAAGCATTAAATTTAATTATGAAAGAGAATGCATATTCAAAGGCAAAAATTAGGGGACTGCTAATCAGCTGGCAGTTTTATTTCAGTTTCATTTCTTTCATCTGACAAAGACTGTCAGCTTCAAGGAAAGACATGCCATCAAATGCCCAGATATTTAACTATCAAAGGTTGTGTTATAGTTAGAATAGTATTACATAGGTACCTTAAAGATGCCAGACTTAAAATTATGGATAGATCTCCCAATTTTATCCCAGTAATTGCAACTGTGGTCTAAATTTCATTTGTATCTTTAAACATCCTTTTTCTGCTTATACTAATTCCTCGAGTTAACTATGTTTAACAGCTCACTTTTCAATTTAATTTATATGTTTAAAAGACCTTCACTGTTCAGTCTGACATTTTGTTGAAGCCCTTGTGCTAATTGTTAGACAGTAGCCTTTAATCATCACATCTGCAGTGAAATCTAACTTCCCAGTGTGTTTATTTGCAATGCTACTTACTCACAGATAGTCAAAGTAACCCACGGTGGAGCTAAAACAAACGACAACCATCAACAATGTTATCAAGCCTCCAATGTCAACAAATACCAGCTATAGCTCTTCGTTCTCATGACCAGCGACAGGACTCAAGCAAACAGCACAAAGCTGAGGCTTACACTGGATCTTGGGAAAAGGTTCTTCATCCGTGTGGTGGCTCAACACTGGAAGAGGGAAGTGGTTACAGCACCACGCCTGTCCAAGTTCAAGGAGTGTTTGGACAATGCTCTCGGGCACAGGGTGTGACTCTTGGGGAGTGTCCTGTGCAGGGCCAGCAGTTGGACTTGATGATCCTGTGGGATCCTTCCAACTCAGCATATTCTGTGATTCTGTATCATTTGGTATTATCTTTCGTTTTCACATAGTACTTCCTGCAAATACAGTTGCAGCAGAGGACAGGGATTAGCATCATGTCATCAATCCCTTGTGAATTTACCTTCATGGGACATTAAACATATGATTAACACAGATCTTCCAACGTAAACTATTACCTGTGCACTGCCAATCACTCGAAAACAAGACAAACTCTTGGGTATTTTTTGGATACAAGCATGTCTCCTAGCCATTTCAAGACTTCCTGGTTCCAAGGCTGTGGACTACTCAGAAGCAGCAGCAAATCTGCAAATCTGGCCAACCAAGAAGCAATACATGAAAGCACAAAGGGAGATGAGTGTGCTGCCAGTAAGCTTATATAGATCTGAATAAGCTGGACTGATCTCTATGTGAATAGAACACTAACACGACAAAAACTGCAAGAAACAAATATTTAACATAACATGAAGCTAAGAAGGTCAAAAAACCAAACATACTTGTCCCTTAAAAGCACTACAGGGTCACTTGCAACCAAAGAATCACCCCAGCTGCAGTGATGCTAAACTTCTTAGCACAAGCTTTGCTCACTAGACAAAGTGCATTCCCCACACATTACAAACCACTGCACATGACACAGCAGGCATTACACAGCCAAGATGGGCAGGAGAACAGCAATCAAGTTCCAAAAACACAGCATGTAAGTGCTAGCAAGTCAAGGCTATCCCACCAGCATTCTTTTAAACCAGATGTCCTGTGTATGCCAAAACTGAGGGGAAAACAGGATAAACAAAAGTGCCTCTCAAAGTCTAGAAGTCCTCAGGATTCAGGTCATTAACAATCCAGATTTTCTTATGAGAAGATTAACATCTTAAAAGTTCATCACTAATGAAAAGCAAATCAAATAGTTCATATTAACTTGTCCAGCAAAAGGAGATGAGGCAGAAATAAGAAACATCCTATTAATTATCAATCATCTAAAACTAGAGAGATGAGTATATTGTAAGAAACCTACAAGAATCCTTTAGACATTCTTAATGCAGTTCCATTAAGAAAGACAAATCCTAGTACAGATCAAATCCTCTTAGGAAAACGCCCTCTCTCTATCCAAGAACTACCCTGATTTCCCCCACTGCCCCTTTCAGGCAGTGCAATGGGATGCAAGAGCTTATAGACACCCTAAAAATGTCAGACAATGTCACAGAATAGCTTACTTTTCTTTCTAGACAGAAGAAAACCTTTTGGGCACTGGTTGGAGTTGTCAATGAAGTTTGCCATGGAAGTTTAAGGTCATTTAGCAATGATTTCCCATTTATCAACAATCTCAGCTGTCTGCAATGGGAATGCAAGAAAGGCACAGCATGTTTCTACCATTTCAAAGCCTGACTGGATCCACATGCTCAGAAAGGAAAAAACCCTTCAGCTTACAGTTCTAAACTCCTCTTTTGTGACCACTGAGAACTGAGTGGACCAAGGGTTCATTGTCTTCTGAGAAGGCTCTAGAGAAATTTTTATTACATGGTACTTTTCCCACTTTCAGCAACTTTGCTGGAAAAGCAGGCAAACAAACTTTCACACCATGGAAGGAGAGCAACAATCATTCATGCCAACATTACAAGTAATTTTCTCCATTTGAAGTAGAACTTCGGCATATTCTGCACTCCATTTAGATCTCTCCTTGGAGGTCTGTCAGCAGTCAAATTGAAGACACTTTACCAGACTCACTTACCAGACACACTTAAGTCCCTCTCTAGGGGACAGATTTTAATAAGTAACAGGAAGAAGTTTTTCAAGATCAAAAAAAAAAATAGGACCTTTGCACACTGTCTGAAGAAAACTTTGTTGCATTTCAGGAGTAATTTGGTTTTGGCTAAACAGATGACAGAAGCTCCTTAAAAAGAGAAACCCCAAGACTGGCTTTTCAGAGAAACTCCTGCACAGACCCAGCGTCTACCCAACCACTTCCTCACAGAGGGACCCACAAAAGGAAAACTGGGTTACTTAGAAATAGTGGAACAACTTCCATAAAATGTTCTCAGCAGTGTAACAGTCCAGATAGCTTAACAGTCTCTCTAAAAATATTTGAGACTTGCTGCCACAATCAAATAGCCTACCAAGGTAAATAACTTGTCTTTTCAGAAAGTTCTTCATTTACAAATCACACTCAACATCACTATAATTACACAGATACTTTCTTCCAGTGGTTACCACCTGATTCATTGGTAGATGGAAACTAAATTGAGAAGGAAAATAAAGCTTGGTAAATCAAAACATAAATCTTATTTCTTCTCTTTGAACTTCAACCCAACAGATGGCCAGTTCAGCTGATTCAATGATCCTTTTAATTAGAACTCCAAAGGAATACTGTTTGGGAGGAGGATGCAGCCTCAAGGTCATTACCACTCCTCCCAGCACACACGTCCACAGCAGTCCAAGAACAAATAAACAAGAAAATCACAGCATTAGCAAGCTCAGCAGCTCACCTCAGGCTCATGCAAAGAAACAACACCCAGTCCAGTCAGAGCCTAGGGGCCAGCTCTGCTGCTGCTTCTTTTCAGAACCATTTTGGTCCTGCTTGGCCAATGCCAAGTCAGGCAGCTCATGGGACTTTTGGCAACAGTTGCACTGTCAGGACAGCAGAGCTGGCCAGCTGGTGGATGGGAAGATGGCATCCTGTACAGAAGATGCTCAGGGCCCCACCACCTCCAGATCTTCCTTGTGAATCTGGCACATGAGGACAGCCACCCTACTGCACCAACTCAGTCACTCGCAGCAGGTTATCAACACAGAAGCCACCTCTCCATGCCTTCTGTCCCCAGTTTAAGCTGAACCATGGGCTTGGCAAGCAGGGCTGCTCCTTGTTAAGGCTGCCTACCAGCTGTATTTACAAAGTTTTGTTTTCCAGGGATGATGATTTCAAAGAACTTTGATCATTTAAATCAAAATCAGGAGGCTTCTTACTGAGACTCTGGGGAGGAACCTCTCAGAGAAGGGCAGAATCAGTGGCACACTGGACTGTGGCAAGTTTTGGGCTAGTCATAGTGACACTACCATGAGCAAACTATGGAAAGTTATTGTATTAAAAGTCAGCTAGAAAGTCGAGAATGTGTGTGTCATGGGGAGAATTAGGAAGCTGGACTACACTATAGTTTGGAGCAGCAAAGATTTACAGCAAACATTTATTTTAGAAGAGCAAGGACACATCTCTTTTTGGGGATCAATGAACGGTCAAGTTGAAGACACCTTACCAACTGTTTTGAGTCTTGTTCTAGCCATAGTCTGGTCAGTATGATTTTCTCTGTTCAAAAAAAGTGCTTCTGGAACTGTAAACCCTATTTTTCTCTGTCAGCTCTGACTACCTACAACCCAGCATCCCACAGGGAACTCCTCAGCAGTTGTCCAACCTGATGCTGACAGGAATGGCTTTACAAACGTTCTGTGTGACTTAGAAATGAGATTCTGGCCAGCCTTCCACATGCTTTCTGAGGAAGCAGGAGCACAGCAGCTGGGATCACTAGAAGATGACAGAACACCTGTACACCACCAGAATCCACAGGTGGAGAGCTGTCCCACCTCTCCCTGGAAAGGCAGCCTGCCCAGCCTCCTCTGCTCCACAGCAGCAGAGCACTCTGCTCAGTGTGACATTTGGCTCTAGGGGTACCAGTGGCTGAACAACTGACTTCTGGTGGCAAAAGCTTCTTTACTATTTCAAATCAGCCTTAGATATACCAAGTTTGACCAACAAAACAAACACCTTTACTTCAAAATTTAAAAAAATAAATCTTACACTCTAGGAGAAAACCATTGGTGTAAGGGTTTGTGGGTTTTTTTTAGTATCACACTTCAAAGTGCTAAAGTAAAACATTTTACTTTTCCCAAATTTTCCATCTTTTAGCTCTCTTCTTCAGTGACTCTTATAAACAACTTAATTCAGATTCAAATTAATTGTTTCCCAACTAAGCTTAGGTTTTACTAATAGCCTTCGTTTCAGCCAAACCATGTGAAAGGAAACAATAATCCATTTATTCCACATAAAGCCATTCCACCTGCTGTTCTTTCCTGTCCATCTGCATGGCCATGACACATCAGGTTCACCTTTGTGTTCCCTTGGGACACTCACACAGTCCAGCACCCACCCTGGGGCTTGCCCAACTCTGAGCAGCTGTTCTGACAAGAATCACTTCTCAAATTAAAAAAACTCCTCTAACCCCACCATCATGGCAAAAATCTTCCCACCAGGCCAGCTTACACTCATTTGTATTTGGAGGGGGAGAGAAAGAAAGGCAGGGGACAGAAGAGACTTTGGTTACCTTAGTTTATTTACAAAAAGGACACCCATAACTCTTCTGGGTGCTCCTGCAAGCAGCACTGGATCCTTACCTAAGCCATTATACATTTTCTCTCGAAGACCAAGGAAGAAAATTAGCAGCATGGAAAAACTCACAGCTAGCTATCCTGACCAGAACTGGGAACCAGTCAAGGGATACAGATTAATGCAAAACTCCAAGTATACCTGTTATCCTGGCTCTTACATATTTAAAGTTGGGACAGTCCAGACAGGGTTAAATAAATGTATTATTACCAAGACTCAAAGGAAAACAGAACTGCCTGCTCTTCTCCTCATGACATTCATCCAGCACCTTGGAGGCTGGACTAATGAAACATTCAACAAACAAGCACTGACAACAGGCAGTGAACAACTGCTAGACTGCCTTGCTGTCTCAAACCAAAAGGCACGAGCTTATCATGACCGCCCACAGTGGAGACTGAGACAGAAAAAGTGTTTCACCTGTTCTAACACAAGTACTCATGTAAAAGTCTGATGAAACAGGAAAATGGTGCCACACCTTCAGATGCAGAGACTTCAGACTTTAGCACCAAGGTAATCAAGATACTTGCCTTTCTAAAAACTTCTGCAGCAATTCAAATGAAGCAGTACAAACTAGACATATCATGGTGCTATCAACTATCAGAATGCAAGCACAACCAAGGAACAACTAAGCTCTCCAGCTAATTCTTTAAATAGCGATTTACTTCGAAAGCTGATCAGTGAGAGCATTCCAGATTTTTGTGTTCCACTTCTACATGGCGAAATAAGAAAAGGAGTAGATGCAGATCAAAAGATGATCAAGGAAAGTAATGAGTATCACAGCTGTGATGTCATAAAATTCTTAAATGTAAACCAGTTTGAGATTAAACAAGCACTATTACAATACCCTGCCAAGGGTCACGTCCACAATCAAAATGTTTGAGGGTTCTTTTTTAAATCCACATCCAAAGAGGATTACTGGAATATAATTAAGAGAAAACCCTCTAGACTTTCACACAAGGTCACCACTTGTTGGGGGTAGTTATTTTTGTTGAGTATATTGCATGCTTGTAAAGTTGATGATATTTTAGTTATTGGATATTTGGCAATTCTTCATTGCAAAAGATCCTTCCTCTCATGAAACCACATCTCTTTTCCTTGCATATAACTACATTGGTTTAGCATTTTGGCTACAGTTTTTCCCAACAGAAAAGCCTAAAGATGGGAACTGATCACACACAAGCTTTGGAGAAGGTCCTTAACTTTTTCTAAGTCTCTCTTCATTTTGAGCAGAGTTAAATAATCATGTAAACACCCCATAAACCTCATGAACGCCCATCTTCAATCCAGTTGGTTCTAAGGCCTGAAGAAAGAATGACCTTGTCTACCACCAAGTAAGATACTTCACACCATCATTTAATAGCTCATGGATTCATAGAATAATGTAGCTTTAAAAGGACCCCAGAAGTCACAGCTACCTTTTCTAAAGCCAGTGAAAATAAGCAGCTCTGAAAGCAAAATATTTGCAACAAATGATGCCGGAGAAGTCTATGAAGACATCTTGGGCAATATACAAGAGAGTTTGCCACTCACAGTAGTACATAAATAAAATCTAAGAAGTTTCTTTCCTCTGGACACTCTTAATTCTTTCACTTGAAATAGCCCCATGATATGGTCATTTTGTTCTTTTCTTTAAGAAAAAGTAAAATTCTTTAAATGCTGTAATTCTTCAAAGTGCAAAAAGTATAAAGCAATAACATGATTTCATGATTTTGAGTGCTGATTTTGTTTCAAATTAAAAGAAGTTTTCAGGAGCACCTCCTCTGTCCTATATACAGAGGATGACAAGGAGTGTGGAGGGGGAAACAAAAACTCCCCAAATCAAAGCCAATTGAGTCCATCATTCCAGGGGAGAAAACAAATGTGTCCCGAGATGGACAAAAGCAGGTCACACCTGTCACAGGCACACACAGGCATTAAGCACAGACAAAACCACTTCTAATTCGACCTTTAATCTCCTTTTTGAAGGGAACACTGGTCTCCATTACTGTTCAGCATCTGCAAACATTTCTCAGCTGCAACCTGTATCACGCACTGCTAGGAACATCCCCTGTCTCTCAAAAAAGTTGCTGTGCCAAGCACACCACCAAAACCCCACTTCAGCAAAATAATCACTGGAATAAAATAATAGCAATAAAAAACTGACAAAAACCTACCCAAAATATCTTTTACCTGCTCGCAGGTTGAACGAGGTATATATTTACAAGAAAGTGGTGGAGAAATACACCAGTCTTGATCGCAAATAAATACATACTGCAAGCATTTAAAAAACCCCAAAAACAACATTGCCCATTTTAAAAGCACCATGGCATTACCGAAACAACCACTCTTTTACTCGGTTTCTCTGCTGCAATACTGTTTGCAAGTGACAGCAGCATTGCACCTAATGCAAGCTAAATCATAACATTCTGCATGGTTTCACAGTCTTTAAGTGGCTACTACAACAAGAAGTCGATTTATGTGTTCACTAAAACAGAGCAGCCCTTCTTTACCAGAAGTTTCAAAGTCCCCCGGCATTTGAATTTTATATGAACACTGAACTTCCTTTCTGTCTCACTTTGCTGTTCAATAGAACAGGGTCACATAAAATGTTTCTGTTAGTGTCAGGATAGGAAAGGGCACCATTTTTGATTGAAACCTGGCATTTTAACTGTTGTGATTCAGGTAACACAGCAGTGAGTGCATGGGAGGTGCACAGCCCTTGCCCTACACGCTTCAGGGGCATTTGAGCACGTAGAAGCGGCTGTGCTCTCCCTGAGAAAAAGTTACTGCGGAACTATCTCTGAATGTCTCCTATATATGACCAGAATCAATCAGATTGAAAGACACCGCTGAAATCAGGGTCCAAGCCAAGCCCCAACACCGCCTTGCCAGCTGGACCGTGGCACTGAGCGCTACATCCAGCCTTTCCTTAGAGACCTCCAGGGACAGCGACTCCAGCATCAGCAGGAGCTACAGCAACCACCCCTAAAGTCTTTCTTATTTGCACTTGTAAGGAAAAGTACTTTTTGCCCTTTACAGATGGAAAACCAGCCTCAGTAAATTTCAGGTCGTTTGTTGTCGCCCTAAGTTTATCTGCCTGTAAGGCAGGCTATAAAAGACATACCATATAATGGTTTGGGAGGGAGCCCGAAGATCCCGTAGTTCCTGACAGAGCAGAGACTTTTGAGCAGAGCAGGCTGCTCAGAGCCCCATCCCAGCAGACCTTCCACGGGATAAACCTCCAGCTATGGGGACAAGGCAGCCGAACCTTTCTCCCTACCCGGCTCCAGCCTTGCCCAAAGCACCTGCGGACGCTCAGGAGGCCGCCAGCGGTCACAGCTACCTTTCCTACAGGCAGTGAAAGCAGCAGCTCAATGGTTAGAGTCCCACAGCGGCATTTACGGGAGATCAAGCCCTCCATTCCCCATCGCGATGCACAGGGGCTCCTCCCAGCCCCTGCACTTTGCGAACGGGGATGCGACGCCGCGGCGACTCCCCCACCACCGCCCGGGCATCCCCGGCCCCGCGCAGCCCGTGCCGCCGCCCTACCCGGGATGGCGAGGTTGGAGAGCGGCAGGGAGCGCAGCGCGGGGGGCAGCGAGCCCATCCAGTCCGCGTTGCCGTCGGCCATGGCCCCCGCGGCGCGGCTGCGCCGCCGCTCCCTCATGGAGCCGCCCTTATGTAACCGGCGTGACGTCACGGGCACGGCGCCTCACCATTGGCCAGCTCCCCGCGCCCCGCCCCGCGCCCCCCGCGGCGGGGCTGAGGGCCGGGATCGCGGGAGCCGTGGGATTACGGGAGCAGTGGGGTTGAGGGATCCGTGGGGCTGAGGGATTCGTGGGGCTGAGGGATTCGTGGGATCCCAGCGGGACGGGTTGATGCGGTGGCACTGCGGGCACCGCGGCACATGGCGCAGAATTGCGTGCAGAAGGGGCTGGGGTGCCTGCCTGCCTGTGGGGGAGACTCCACAGCCCGTGTGCGCAATCTGTTCTGGTGCCCGGTCACTGCGCAGGAAAGTTGTTCCTCATGTTCAGGTGCAGCATCCTGGGCATTCATTTTTGCCCGTGGCCTCTTGTCCCATTGCTGGGCAGAACCTGGCTCCGTCCTGCTGAAACCTTCTCTAAGACACTGATAGACATTGAGGAGTCCCCTCGGGCTTGTCCAGACCAAACAGGCCCGGCTCCCTCCATCAGAGACACCGGCCCCCTAAAATTCCTCCATTCCCTCTGTCAGGAAAATTAAGCCACGAACACCAGAGGTTTATGTCCAAAAAGGGGACAGAGGAGTCCTTTTACTTTATTCAAATAAAGGGAGAGGCCATGGGACATTCCCCTGGAGTCTCTCAAATTTTTGGAGGACACAGCCTCTCTTTTTATTCTAATTTCCCAGCCGCATTTCCCTCTCTCTTTCCCCATTTGCTGAAGCACTTGAGAGATACAGACTTCCCGGAACCCCTGATACCTAAGATTCCCCTCTGATGTATAACCCTCCCTTTTAATTTTTAATTCTTATAGAATGCATGGGTTTTCCCCATTATTTCTTTCATCTTTCAATATCCA
>PYHW01009732.1:500639-517647 GCA_013186435.1 Turdus rufiventris | reverse complement strand
TTTTTTCCCTTGCAGCGATGGATACTATGACAAAAGTTAAACTGCTGTAACTGCTGTGCTTCTATAAAACAGATAAGAAATGCTCAAATTAACATTGACCCTTCCGTGCCCTGAAGGTCGGTATAGTTTTGTAGGAAACAAAGTGTTTTTTGGTCAGCACAGATGATGGATTTAGAACTGCTTGTGCTATCACGTAAATAATACAACAAAATACTCTAAAAAGGTCTGTTAGATCATTCTTTCCAGTAAGCCATTCATTTAATCTAAAGTCCTGGGAAATACAGTGCTCTGAACCCTGACACTCATCGACCAGTGTTTAGCAGTAAATAAAGCAAATCCCATTCCTAAATCAGAATATCAATTTTAAGCCTGACATGATTGAATTTTAGCTGATTTGCATTAATTACAGAAATGCCATTGTGGTAACAATACATTTCCAAACGAGCTCAGAGGGATGGTTTCTTGGCTGCCTGAAGGTACAGTCATAGGTGCCAAAAGCAGTGCTCCTCTGCAGCTCTGGTGCCTTGCATTGCTGATCACACAGCTGCTGAGCTGGCTGAGCTGGCCAAGCCCAGCCCACCCTCTGCACCATCATTTATCCATTAGTGTCAATATGAGGAAATTTGTAGCTTGGGCAGGACAGGGGGAAGACTGGATGATCTCTTTCACAGGCTTAAGCCACCCTTGGAAACTATGCCTGAGGTCTTGGAAAATGTGAAGATAGCAAATGATGGAAGCTCATTAAGACCAGAGAAAAATGAAAATTATTACATTTTTTTTTCTTCACATATACTGTAAATATGATTAATGAAAAGCAGACTTTAAAGTAAGTATTATTTCAAAGGTATAGCACTTCCAAAAGGACTAGAATTTTCCATTAACTGTAGGCTTGCTTCAGTCCTAAAGTCTCTGGCCCAAAATTGACTTTCTTGTGACTTTACCAATGACACTGGTTCTTCTTGCACTGCATGAGGCCATAGTTTTTCATCTTACCAACCACCCTCCATGATCCAGTGCTGCAATCCTGTGCCAAGAGATGCAGATTATTTTCTTTCTGTGTATGGTGCTGATTCTTTCGGTTTCACAGTGCTAGAAAATTGTATGTTGGGTTATGTTAGTCCACAGTGAGAATAAAAAATTGCAAGAAGAGCTCGTGTAGGTCTCAAAATCTTGTGTTCATCCACTGTTCCCTGTGTAACCGTGGTCCATACAGCAGAGCTGTCATCTCTGTACATTTAGTAGATGGACAGGCTTCAACACTCTTCAGTCAGGCTGGCAGAGTGATGTGTTAATCTGCTGCCATGGACAAGAGGCAAATTCCCAGCTGATCACCCAATTCAAATGAAGCACGTGTAATCTCACAGTGACACTCTGTTAAAGTAGTGCATACACAGAGATACACGGCATGAAAGGAGTGTCCCAAGGAGTGCTCAACTTCCAAAATTAATGTCATGTAGGAGCTCTGAATTTTAATAAGGGTCATTAACACCAAGCTCCTGTTCCAAAGGCAGAGCCTTTTAACTGTGTCAGTCTTCTCTGTGCTACACAAGGGGTGTTACACAGGTGATGTTAGAGGTTTTCCAGTTCGTGGCAGGATGGGGGAGTCCCATCAGACTCTACCATGGAGGTGTACTTTATTGGAGGTGGCGGTGGCTTGAAAGATGGAGGTCTGTTCATACTGAAATAGGAGAGAGAAAATGCTCTATCACACAAAAGTAGCATAAAAGACAGTTGTAAAATGTTCACAGGAGGAGGTGGATTAGCACTAAGTCATAAGAACACCTGACATTAGCTCTTACAAACTGTGATTTCCCTGAGTCTGTTTTATAACTCCAGCACACCTCCTGCCATTCATTTGGCTTTCTTAGCTCCCACCTCACAGTTTTACTTCATTCATATTTTAAAGATCAGAACATGGTCCTGATGAACCCTTCAAAACCCTTGCACAGGCCATTTGCTCATACTGCTCTCTGAAAGTGTATTTAAAGACTTGCAACTTTTTTGGGGGATCAATTTATAAATAAAGGTCCCATCTCAAATCAGTTAAAAAATCAATCCTGTTTTTACCTTTGATATACAGGATTTGCAGTTGTGTTTCAAGAAGGTTTTCTAAAATCATAGGTGATTAATTATAACTATGATTTTTTGAGTATTTTAGTAATGTTAGTAAGATTTAAGGTAATTGTCTCAGATATTGCTTTCACCAGTAGATCTTGGAGTGCTTTAGTAGGGAATCTAACTTTGGTAATAATTACAAACTCATTGCTTCTTTGACTGGGATTGAGTTTCGGGTAGCCTACTTTCACATATATTATTCAAAACTCAAATAGAGCTGCCCTAGAAGTACAATTTCATTAAAACATGTCCGCAAGTAACCATAGAAAATGAGAGAGCAATAGCAGCTGGCAGGGAGGCTAATAGAAATGGGGGGCTCTGGGGACAAAAACTGACTGTTATTCTTCCCTTAAACCCTGAAGCTGCAGCTCTTTTCTTAAAGTTTATTTTAAAGATAACCCACAGAACAGATGAAAGGACTGAGAACATTCCACTTTTCATACTGCTGCATGAAAAAAATGACATTAGTGATCCATACACTTAAAGGCCCTGTGTGCTATGCATTGTCTCAAATGAAAAGGTGCAAACCCAAACAGCTGGGTTAGAGTTGGTGCCGCCCTCTGTGCCACCCCTCCCACCCCTGTGGCTCCATTCTCTGGTACTTACATCTCTTTCTGGTACTGACACCATTTCCTGATGCCTAAAGCTAGCAGGGAGCTGCAGAGGAGGAGCAGGACAGCCACCACTGTTGGCCAGGGGAAGCGACTGGCTTTGGTGTTCCTCCCACCACCTGTAAGGGACACACAGAGCTCACCTGTGTCCTCAGAGAGGACGGAGATCCAGCCTTGCTGCCTGTGGCTGGCTGCTCCCTGCTCTGCCCAGCGCTGGTGTCAGTGCAGCCCCTGATCACCAGGCTGAGGATCCCAAACTCCGAACATTGCAGCTCTGATTTATGGCATAGCCCACTTCTGTTCTGACTGGGTGTGTGAGCTGATTTCAGCCACCCACTGGTTTGCTTGACAGGGTTATTTAGGCACAGCCCAGAAAGATTTAATCCAAAACCGGCTGCCTTTCTCTGCTCCCCTGTGAGCTGCTCTGTGAGAAGCTGAGTGCCACAGTGCAGATGGGCACATGAGCACCCTCCTTCCCAATGGTTGATTTTTCACACCACTGGTACCAGACCCTGCCAAAATGTCTGGCCAAGGGCTCAGCTGCCTTTTGAGGTGTCTGCAGCACGGCATCCCAGTCCCATTCCAGCTGCCTCTCCCCACTGCAGTGCTGGGACTCCCCTCCCCTTCCCCCTTCTGCACAGCCACCCTTGGGGTGTTGACAGAGGAGCCCTCAGGTCCTGGGTATAGAGAAGAAGGAGAGATGAGCACAGTCCTCCCCCAGCTGCCAGAGGGTGCAGCAGTGGCTGGGTGCCAGAGATTTCCATGGGTGATGTGCCTCAGTGTCACCTCCCGCTGTGCTGGCATCACTCCCCTGTGCAAGGCTGGCCACTCTGGTGTGCCACCAGGCTGGGTCTTACCCACCGTGGCACCACCACTGTGGCCAGACCACCACGCTGCATAAGCCGTGAGATTTCCCTGGGGAACACGAGTGTTACTGGCCAAACTTTGCTGCTGGAAGAAAGCACGCACTGGAGCTTTGCTTGCAGAGAGGGGGACAAGGTGGAATGCCAAAATCTGTGACAATCTGTGGTATGAGGACACAGTGGCTGTGACTCCTCTTTTCATCTCTTTTCCCTTTTTTTGAAATCCCCATGTCAAATGGACGTGATGCTCCAGGTTTTGGGCTTCTGCAGTGGCATGCTGAAAGAAGAGGATTTGTAGGATGATGTCTCACCAGTACTGTTCAGCAGGCTGCTGGTAGGAGAGAAATCTTTTCCTCTGGTAACTGAAATTGTCTGGTCTGTGGTGCTGTAGGACAGGTTACCTATAAAGATATGGACGCAGAACATTTTTAGTAACTTCCTTGGTTTTTTGAAAATGAAGGTTGTGTTTTGAACCCTCTATTTTCCACCCTGCTGAAAACAGGAAATCGAGTTCCAGGATCAGGGTGTAAAAATTCACTTGGCAAGATACCTACATTTTTGGCCTACAACCTGGTGTTTGATAAAAAAATGTGTTTTTATAAAATTAAATGTTATGAGAAGGGAAGGGAAAAAAGAGAAAGAGAAAAAGGAAGGAAGGAAGGAAGGAAGGAAGGAAGGAAGGAAGGAAGGAAGGAAGGAAAGAAAGAAAGAAAGAAAGAAAGAAAGAAAGAAAGAAAGAAAGAAAGTGCTGAGCCAGCTTTGAGCTGCACAGCTGTCTGGGACAATGATAAGCTTTTTACCTCTTTGATGGTAATGAGAAACATAAAGATATGAAGTGGCTTAGCAGCAACATAAAGAGTCTGCCTTTGTCATGACTGAGCAAAACCTCAGTCTCCTCTGTCAAGTACTGTCTGAACCACAAAATGATCTATCATCTATTTATAGAAAGTTTTTTCCCTTCCTAATACAGCTAACCTACTGATGTTTAAGATCAGTGTTCCATCAGGATAATTTCCTGGTTTTTTTCTAGCCATCTCTACATTCACAGCTTCCAAAATAATAGCTAAAATACTCAACTAGACAATGGCATAACATTTCCAGATCTCCCATGGCACTTCTGATGTGGGGATTCAGTGGTGGAATCATTCAAATTTGTACAAAAGGAAATAATGACCTTCAATTATCTTACAAGCCTGTACATGACCACTTCATTAGGCTCTACTGTGACTATTTTGTACTCTTTGACTTTCTCTGATGCAGACAACAAATGAAAACAGAGGAACCTGAGAGTCCCTGATATAACTGCTGATTTATAAATCCAAGCGAAAAACCCAGCTTTAAATGATGTTAATGACTAACTAGACAGAGCCAAGAAATTCTCTTTATTGTGAGACACTTGCTGGCTTTGACTGAAATTGAGAGTTCAAGACTGTGTGCATGTGTGTGTGTATGTGTGCATTAAAAAGATGTATGAAAATCAGTCCAATTTTAGGACACTCTAAAAATTCACTGAAATTTTTGGATATTAATTCAATTCTTTTCTACTTGCTTATTAGGAGTGTGATTTTTTATGAATAGCCATGACACATCTCACATTTTTAAATGCATGGCATTTTACAAAGTTATATACAAAAAAAAGGACATACACTTAGCACTGTGCTCTACACAGCACATTGATGAGCACTTTTTATTCTAATTTACATAATGGCTTGTGTTAGAGCATCCCAGGACCAAAATGATAATGGTAATCACTGTTGTAGGAGCCCAATGGCTCTGGGAAGCCACAGGGATATGAGTGTGTGCCTCAGCAGGCTCTCTGGTTCCTGTGTGCTCTGAAACTGCCCCCAGTTACAGCTGCTGGACTGAGGACCCTTTGAGGCCATTATCTCTTAGCTGGTGTTCAGGTGTAGGGATGTGAGATGGATGAGTGGAGCAATGCACAGTATCCCCTGCAAATAGTAGAGAAATTCAGCAGGCTTTTAGCAAAAATCCCAAGCAGCAAGCTGTGCAAGAGCAGAGTTGTGAAGCATTAGAAGCTGCCACAAGGCTCTGGGTTGTACGAGGGTAGATAAGCACCAGAGTGCTACCAAAAATACATTCACAACATGGAGAGCGGCTGCTACATTTGTGCCTCAGCCAAAAGACAACTCCCATGCAAATGCAAAAGCACATTGACAGATCCTGCCTGTTCCAAAAGCACGAAGGCAAACCAAGATGTTAAAAAAGAAAGTCACTTTGGGCTTTGTACTGCTGAGCAGAGATTTTCTAAAGGGAAAGACTAGTGAAAAAATGTTCACCCTAGGGGTTTTTTTTATTGATTTATTGATCTTTAATGAGGCTGTCTTTCAATGTTCTATTAGCCAGCCTTTATTACTCCACATTATCTCATTATTTCACTGCTGCTCTGCGATTTTATTTAGCTTCTCTGGCAATTTATTTCATCTATAAACTACCTTCAGCACTCACTACATTTGCCTAGCAACTATCTCAATTGTAATATTATTAGAATAAATATGTCTAATGAAACCCAGACACTCAAATGCTTTTTCATTCTTGTTTTGCCACTGCAAATCCTTGACAGCTTGGAGACCCAAGCCTTGATCTTCTAACTCAGTGGAACTCAACAGGGAAATTGCTTCTTAAAGTATTGAAATCTGGTACATTCTACTCCACATGACTTTGGCCTCTACTCAGACAACTTTTCCATGCTTAGTAATAATTTTTGCACGGTAATGTGCTGACTCTCAACTGGCAGCTGAAAATAAGCAGCACAGAGCTAATGCTCTGAGAAAAACCATCACAAACAGAGGACCTGACGAACTGCTGCTGTGGTTTTTGCAAGATGCTCCAGATTACTGTGGGTTTGCAGGCCAACATTCACTAAGCTGGTGCAGCATCTGCACTCTGCTCCATAACTGCTCTGTTTCATCCTGTGCAGCACAGGAGTTGTTGTCTCCTCACGTGCTGTTGCCAAAGTCTCACTGAATGCTGTGGCACTGGTGTAGCCTTTTGCCTCTGTCCTAGAAGTCAGTGCTCCTGCTGAAAACCAGCTTGTAAAAATTGCTTTAGGGAACTGTATCACTAGTTTTCAATTTTCCTTTTCTTTGCATTTTTCTCTTTCTTCCCTGTTTTCTGACTAATGAGGTCAAACGTGTAGCCCACTACTCGAGGTGCTGGCTTCCCTCAGACAGGCACTACACAATGCTGTGTCTGGTTTGAAAGCCTGTCACGAGCTAGAAACTCAAGAGGAGTTTTGCTGACATAGGTAAATAAACTTAGAGAAAACATTTGAAGCATTTTTATATTTCAGCTTAGTTTCAGGTGAAACTCGGGAGCTTCAGTTCACTGGCTTGTTTCGATCTGAGACCAGTAGAGCGATGAACAAACATACATAAATCAGAATGTAGACCAGCTCCAGTGAAACAAAACTGTTTTCCCAGCTAGCGAAAGGAAGTTTTGAAGAAGTTACGTAGATACAAGAGTCACACCTGAAATGTTTGATGCCAAATACCAACTAATTTAATATTTTCCTTTAAGCATTTTTTAAGTGCTAAGATTTCTAGAGGTCAGCTAGCTATTTATCTGGTATTCAAACACAGACAGATGGAGGCTAGCACACAGACCTTCATTTTCCCAAGAGAACCATTTCACATTTACTAAAAAGAATCCATGTTTCTTAACAACTGTCTCATTTTTGGAAAAATCTTTGGAGAGGTTGTGGAAGCTAAACCAGACCAGGCTACAGTTTTAGAAGCCTTGGTTTTGCTTCCCCTCCTCCTGCCTATATACATGCACTCTTCTCTCATATCCATTCTCAGCTGTCTCTTAGATTTTCATTAAAAACTTGCAAAATAACAGGAACTGAACCAAAACAGTAGACTAAAACAGAAGGCTTGGGCTTGGTGTCCAGTCTTGGCTGTAGCCCAGAGGATTTGCTCAAGGAGCTGATGGTGGCAGCAGTGTGAGGACCAGTGGGGAGCCAGGCAGAAGAAGCACTAACCCAGGGTTGTCATGCCATGACTGGCACACCTTGGGACCACTGGTTAAAAGGCAATTGCTTCCTGGGTTACTCGCAGAAGAAAAATGGCTCAGAACCATCTTACATTATGCGTTTGACCTCGTACCACCTCAGCCAGAGAAAATGTATAATTCAGTGAGGAGAATCCTCTCTCTTCACATTGAATATTGATAGCCTTTGTTGTGAATATTTGTGCTGAGATGGAAGGGCTTTCAGTCCCCTTGGACAAGCAACTTTGCTGTTCTGCTGTCAGCCAGGCAAGGGTCTCTGTTTTGGGGATGGGAAAGACAGCATGAGAAGCAGCAAACTTTCATTTCAGCACTGCTGCAATCTGTGTTCCTGCCTTGACATATCTCAGTCAAGCCTCTGCAAGCCCCTGGGTTTTAGTTGAGTGGTTCAGCTCCCAAGGAGCTCTCCTGGGGCAGGCCAAGCCTTGTGTTTTGTATCTTCCTCCAGTATTCTATTTACGTATGATATTTACCTAAAGACAATAGGTATTCGTTGTAAACACAATAATAACACTAATTAACTTCTTTGTAAACATTAATAACACTCAATGTCTGTTCAACTGCCAAAATTAATGACTGTATCCTAAACAGATCATTAAACATAAGATAAAATCAAGACAGTATTTTCTCATATATTTATTCCTGAACTGTGGTTACACTGACAGGGGTTAGTGTGCTTCAATGGACATTAAATTTCTTGCTTCAAAAAACCCAAGATGGTTATTGTGTTTGCGTGTCTTTCTTCTACATTGTTGAAGCAATAGAGGAAACAGTTTGATTCAATTGATTACCTTGTGTTGTGGAAGCAGGAGCCGAATTTGCTTGACTTGTGAAATCCAGAGAGGCCACAGATGTCGACTGGTGCTCTAAAGACAGTTTACATGGTATCACATTTAGTCGATAGGTTCTCTAGAAAATAATGTTAATAAATCACAAAACAGCCTAGATCAAAGAGCTTGTTGGGTAAATGCAGGCTGTGCAGCAGAAATCCTGCTGTGGGAGTTAAGGCTAAATGCTCAAAACACATTTCACAACTCCAGTGGGCACTTGCAGGCAGCTGATGCTATCAATGCTGACCCTTCCCTGCTGGCTGGCTGCAGGCTTTGCTTATTTGTGCTGTTATACACAAGGTTCAGTTTGGCTGCTCTGGGGTGGATCGTGCACTTGAACGTGTTGCTCCCCAGCTAAGCCTGGCCTTGCCAGAACTGGTCCTTGACAAGAGGCCACAGCCGTATCAGCCCAAGAGAACACCTGCTCCTTTGAGTTTTCCTCTCGCTGAAGATAGTTTTATGTAATTTCCCATATCCATGCTCTGGTAAAACAGAGCTAGTTATATAATTAATGAATGGGAATGATGCCCTACTGTTGGGTTGAGGAAAAGCAATGGCTTTAACTTTTCTCTCACGTGCACCTCTCTGCCACCACAGGACAAATTTATTTACAGTTTTATAGGCACATTATTCACTTTCATAAAAATACGTAAGAATGATATCTAATGTTCAGCATGCCATTTTACATGCTGTCCTAACACAGCAAGATTTTAGCAAGATTTCTGTCAGATCTCTG
This sequence comes from Turdus rufiventris, assembly GCA_013186435.1. Classification (NCBI taxonomy): domain Eukaryota; kingdom Metazoa; phylum Chordata; class Aves; order Passeriformes; family Turdidae; genus Turdus; species Turdus rufiventris. The sequence goes on along the minus strand of PYHW01009732.1, from coordinate 508,466 downwards.
CTTGGGTAACCTCACATCTCACAGATTCCCAAGCAGCAGCACATTGGTGCTGTCAGTATCAGAGCACAGTGACCTTTGCCTGTCACACCTCTGACTCTGTGTGCGTGACATTTGGGCAGTGGTCAAGTGGAGATCCCACATATATTGAAGTATATAAAGTATTTCCCCCCCTTACCTGAGGCTGTTGTGACAGCTGATGTAAGTGTTGAATTACTGAAGTCTATAAACAAATCAAAGCAAACAATCAGCATGAGAAGGATACTCTCCTTTAGGAAAGTGGGTGATTGAAAGATTCAGGAGCAAGAAAGTGTATCACACCTAATTTCCAAATAATCTTTCCATGCACAACTCAACCAAGTAGTCCAGAAGAAACATGAAGTACCTGAGCTAACTGTGCTGAGAAATCCCTAGGGGAAAAAAAGATTTTGGGGAAAAAACTTTGGAGCCCCTGGCACCTCAACTTAAAAACCAGAAAAGAATCACATGAGTTTATTCAATACAAAGAGATGCACCTTATTAGCACAGATACTGAGATAACATTTATGACCTGGTGGTGGCACCTGCACAGTTTCATCCATGAGACACTTCAGAGGCTGCAACTCTGAGAGGAAATTTCGGACCCATTGCACTGAAAAGTGCCCTGAGTCCTCAGAGAAGAGGAGGGGGGATTATTCCTGCTAATTAAAAACTTAACCACACAGGCAAGCTCAGCACTGAGACACCATCCTGTCCAAGCAGCATATATGTCCTGAGATGCCTGTTTCCTTTCTCTTTTTTTTTTCCCCAGCAGGAGAGGTAAAGTACTCCCTGAGCAGGCCAGGAGGTTGGGTTCTATCTCCCCAAAGAGGTCCATAAAGGAAGTGAGCTACTAAAGCTCACAAACTTCATTAGAAAAACATATCTGGAAAGACAAAGTACCTCTGTCTGGTCAGGCAGATGTGGAGGGCATTGGGTGGAAGTGGATCTTAGCACAGACAGATAACCATCCACCCTGCAGCTGCTTTTCTGGGCTAGCACTTGCACCTCCTTTGGCTGCTGCTCTTCCATTTGCATTCCAGCTTAGCCTTGCCTGCCCTAACAGGGGTTTCACAGTAGCTGGCTGACATACAGGACTCCTTACCAAAGATGCAGCAGGTCTAAACACCAGAGCAGTGAGGCTCTTTGAGATGTGCCCGGCTGCCAGAGGGCTCTGCAGAGTGTGCAAGGAGAGGCAGGGTGGTGCAAGCTGCTATTCCTTTGAGTGCACCTTGCAGAGGAAAAAAATCTCCCTCTCTCAATATCTGGGATGGTTTTCTGGTGCCCAATGGGGTATTGGCTGAGCCCCCAGGGCCTGCCACAACCTTCACTTTTAGAAGTTTTTCCCACAAAACCCATACTTTTCTCATGCCATCTACTTACAGCATTTCTCTGACACACTCATGTAACCCCCTGCTAAAGAACAGCTGCCTCCTGTGCAGAGCAGAGCAAAGCAAACTGCTCAGGAGAGATGTTCCCAAAGGGCTTCAGCTGAGGTGTGGAGAGAACATTTAGCTGTTTGCAGTAAGCTGATAATAAGACAAACTTGCTGGGGAAGAGCAGGGATTTACCAAGTTTACACAAATTAAGAAAGGTCCTTTCAGTTCTTTAACATGGTAAAAGTGTTGAGGATCTTGGCTCTGTACTTAGCAGAAGGTAAAACCATTAGCAGGGCTGTTATTTTTAATTATTAGTTCAGTACTGAAAGAGCTTTATTCAAATGCCAGCTGAAGCATCAGGAATAACATTAAGTGCCCCTCAAGGCTGGAGTTTAATTATGCTTGGTTTTAATTAGAATAGATTACATTACCAAAATATTGGTTTATAGTATTTTCTCTGAAGTCAAAGCTGCAGAAAGGGGTTCATTACTACCCATTTAGAGTAGTAAATGCTACAACAGCTTTAGGATGTTGTAAATGCACCTCGAACATAACCCAAGTTATTTTATTCTCTAATTTATCCTACCATCTGAAACCGTGGTGGTAAAAACTTCAGCTGAGGCTTCATCAGACTTATTGTCTGTAAAGGAAAAAAAGAGAAAGATTAAAGCAGTTCTTAAAAGTAGTTATAAAGGCTGAAAATTTAGTTTAGGCTTGTGTCATACTGTGCACCTTCACAGAAGGTATGGCTGAGAATTAATGTAATTCTTTCCTTTCTGTCACATCTAAATACTTTAACATTTTTAGACAGAGTGGATGTATCTTAGCATTAGCATAGTCTGCAGGCAAGAACACAGACTGCTTTAATTGACAGCTCTTCCATGTGAATACATTTCTAGAAAGCTGCAAATTGGGGGAAATGAGTAATTTTAGAGAAAAAATTATGATTTATCTCCCTCCCCTCTGAAGCTGTGCTTCCAGAGGAGTAAGCTATGGCTTTTGCTGCAGTCTTTCTTTGTGGAAAAACATATCAACAGGAATATACAGAGCCACAAGAGAGCCCAGCTAAGCTGCCAGGGTAGGTGACGTGCCCCTAGATGCTGCTAAGGGTCAGCAGCTCAGTTGTATTGTCTGTGCAGCAGGTAGTATACATAACTTTAAAAAAAAAAAAAAGGTATAAATATGCATTTGCACGTAAAGAGGAGACATGCACAAGAGGGTGCTAAAGGAAATCTGTGTGCTCTTCTTACCAGTCACCCTGCATCCTCAGAGGTGCTGAAAACTGTGCTGCCAAGTCTCCTGCTTTCTCCAAAAAAGCAGGACAGTATTGCTCCCTACTTCCCTAATCATGTGGCTAATTCTTACAGTACAGGTTATAGGGGAATTTCTGCACTATCCACAGAGGTGCAGCCTTTTGCATGTTTTACTGCAGGTGTGTAACATAGCCCTGAGTCTGAGGATTTGATTTTCCAGGGAGCTACAAATGCTCTGTGATAAACACATGATTATAATAGCTCACAGGTGCCATGTGGCTGTGCTACAGTATTTTTGGGGAATGGGAAGTACAGCAAGATTCTGCCGAAACAAGCGTCTTCTTTTTGTGCAGGAGTTTCTTAGCTCATTCAGAGGCTTGAGCAAAGATTTGAGCCAAAAAAACCTGCCAGAGAGTTCAAGCTGTGTCATGAACTTGTACAATAAAGCATCTACACTGTTGGCATTTCTTCAGTATTTTAAATAACAAGAGAATACATGTGTTTGGTGTTCTTAACATTTTTATATGTGTTCTATGAAAACCTACCGAAGGAAACAAATATTTCTTCTGATGAAATATTCCTTGTTTCGTTTCCCAGGAAGGGAAACAGACACATACATGAGAATGTCTTATGTGTCTCATGGGTGCCTTGCAGCATCAGCATTGATCTCAACTCATAGAAACCTTCACTGTCTTGCAAGTCTTCTTGTACCACAGAAATTTCTTGGGGAGAGAAAAGAAAAGACCCTCTTGTTACACTCCAAACTATAAGTCAGAGCTGTGCAGAATATTGGTACAGGAAAGCAGGCTCATATAGTTCCAGGCTTCTTTGCTGAGACACTGGCAAAGATTTAGCAAGAATGGTGCTGTGCCAAACCATAATTCCTGTTTCTGGCAGGGGGCTGGCTGTTCCCTTTGAGGAGCCCTGGTGCTCTCCCCACCAGCCAGAGAGGCACCTGCAGGATCCCTGGGGCAGGGGTGGATACCAGCCATGACTTTCCCCGGCACACTCCTGCAGCTGTGCTGGTTCCCTGTGTTCAGGCTGCTTTACCTCCAGGCTGCTCCGTCAGGATCGCTCTGTCCACGTACCACAGGAGCCTTGGCTTGGGGAACGCCTTCCTCATGACACAGCTCACATTGGGCTGTGGGGCAGCATGAGGCACTTGTTAGGTTACATATATATATATATATATATATATTTATAAATAAAATATTTATATATGCACACAACAAACACACATATATATGTACATATCTGAGGCGAGCTTCTTATGTTTCTCTCCTGGCTGCCACTTCCAAACTCCTGTATGGACAGTGTGTGTTTCCTCAGTCCTGCTCTGGCAGGAAGCACTTGCTTCCTTTTTATTGTGTTCCTTGTCCACCCTCCTCTTTTTCCTGACTGCAGACACTGTTGAATGAGAGCCCAGGGACACTCCTGTTGCCCTGGGTGTCAGGATTCCAACCCCCTCCAGTCCTGTGCTGTGGCTGGAGAGATGCAGTGATCCCCGCACTCTCCTGCTCCCAGCAGGAAACACTCACATGGAAAAACACTGAATTGGTAAGGGCACAGTGTGTGTGAGGAGAATGAGACGCTTTCTGATTGCCATGTAAATCCTTACTTCATGAGGCAGATAGAGGGACAATTCCCATAAAAAAGACTGCCTAGCCCAATCATATGTTGAATATACAAAACTGGATACCTTTGTAGCAGGCACGATATGTAAGAGATTTCCAGAAATCACAAGGAATTGGATACTTTAGACACAGTAGTCCTGGTTCTATGCCAATTGTTCCAAAGAACAATTTGTGTATTTGTGCCCAGTTTAATTTCTCAGCAAACAATAGATTCAAGGCTAGATGAAGGGTTGGGCACTAGCAGGGTGAGAGGTCTCATCCTCATGCTGCCCAGACCTTCCCAACTATGTTTATTTAGCAGGTTATGACACTGCTAAGTACTAAACACTGCTATAAGGGAAATGGCCTTGTTCTTTTCAACAGAAGAAAAAAAGTGTGTGCTACTCATGCAGCACAAACCTCTCTTGCTCCCTCATTCAAAGAAAGTGGTTCCCACATTTAACTGAAAGTAAGCTTGATGTGTTGAAGCCAGCAGAATTCAATCATTTCAGGAGACTGAAAGTATCCAGCTGAAACTCTTCCCCTGCCGTGGTAAACAGCACCTGAGCTTGTAGTGTAATTGCTTTCTCCTATTTTCCTCTTCATTATTCCCTTATTTTTCAGGCACTTTTAGGTCATAATACTTTATAAATTCTTCCTATAAAGAAATACAAATCTGATAGCCTCACTAGATTTAAGCCCTGCAAAGAAAAGGCAGAAAAGAGAAGTAAAGAAGTTGGTGTTTGTTTGGAGGTGAAGAACAGACAGAGGCTCTTGGGGGAGTTTTTGTTTCCCAGTCCTGTGATAGCAGCACCCTTTGCTTTGTTCAACAGGACAGTGCAGACAAAAGCTGCAACATCCAACACCACAACCAGAAATAGGTTCTGGTATAACCAGGAAAGTTACACCAGTTTGCAGAACCCACTGATTCATGGATTGTGTGAAGTGGTGGTTATGGATAGTACAAGGTTCTGCCTGCCCATGAGCTCAGTTTCCAAGAAAAAAACTTGATTTGAGATACTTGCAGATCCAAAGCTTTAGCTTGGAGAGGTGGAACAGGAAGCAAAGCACCTTAGCTAACAGCTAGAGAGGCTTACTAGCCAGTCAGATGAGCCATAGATACACCTTATGCCAAGCACGAGCAGTGCAATCCAGCAGACTTTTGGGATTTGCCATTTCCAAAACTAAAGCAGAAGCCTGCACAACAGAGAAGTCCTTAGCCAGCTCTGGTTTGTGCTCCCTGCTGTGGGGCTCAGAGCAAAGGGCATGAGCACCTCAATGCCTTGCCTGCTGCCCTAGGAGCTCAGTCCCTCTGGAGGTGCCTCCTGTGCCTGATTCAGCTCAGCCTGGCCCTAATGGGGTGGGACTGTGGCAGTCACTGGTATCACTCTTGGCTCCAAAATTGCTCACCTTGTGCGAGGTGCTGGCTGAGCCCTCCTGCAGGCTAATGAAGATCTCAGGAAAAGCTGGAAAGCAAACATAAATGTATTAGTGAAATGGACACTGCAAATCACAGTAACTGCTTCTAATAGCACTTAACAGCCTTGTTTCATTAGAAGAGTGGAAATTAAATCCTACCTCCAGCCACACATCAAGCAAGATAAGTGTGCACAGCTGCAATTTGAGGTCAAGGAAGTGGTTTACAAGACTATCAGCAGCTGTTGCCACACGATCCAGGATGCATTTCACCACCTACCCCAGCTAGGCTTGGGTGCCTTTGCTGGGGAAACAAACTGAAACCATCCTGCAGTCATAGCTCCAGCAGCAGAGCCACATTTCCCATGAAACCAAACACGCCCCAGCTGCTGGTTCCTCTGTGTACTTTCCAAAGGTATCTCCAAAGGCTTTACCCATCCCCCAAAATGCTGATTGATTTTGGGTGCCACCCCCCCATGTGCTGTTGCCTGGACAGACGTGTGACAGTGTCCACCCCAGAAGCTGCCTGCCTGGCCACCCTCACAGCAGAGCAGCAGGGCACTGGTGACCACATCCACATGAAACAAAAACCTGTTTTCTTCTGGTTTTGCAGCATTTTCTCTGGTTCTGGGCACAGCTGTATATTTATATTTTTAGCTGTATATTTATATTTATAGCTGTATAAATTAAAGCTATCAGGTACCATAAGCTTCTCTAAACTAATTTCTAAATTTGCCATTGGGATGCCTGGTTTGGAGCAATATTGACTGATTTAATATATTGACTGTGCTAATATAGAACTCAAAATCTCAAAAGCCTCAGATAAATTTGGCTTCTGGTCCTTTCTGAGCCCTGAAACTGGACTGGAAACAAGTGGAGACACAAAATTCTTTATCTTTCCAACATAAACTGCACTTTAATCTCTACCATTAATATAATTTTCTCTTTTTCTCACCCTGTTAATTGATACAGGACCACCTCAGTTAATTACATTCCCCCCTGAGGTGAAGTATTCAGGTTTCCCTGTTGCTTTATACAGCTAATCCACCAAGGACTACCCTGACTTTATTTTTAATTTCCATTTTTTCTTCCTGATGTTACTGATGGATTCTGTCTGGGTATGACTTGCATTTAATTATCATGGCCTTATGGTTTTCTGGACTTACAGTACTTTTTTGAGTAGAATTTCCTGTTTTAAAATCTCTTCTGTGTTTTGGGTTTTTTTGCTTTTTCAAAGAGTGGGCTGGGGCGGGGTTTATGGGTTCTTCCTATCAGGAAATGAGTGTCCTAAGATTTCATTCTTTCTTCTTTGTGAAAACTATACAGATGGCAAAGCTGGCAGAAGATGGAGCTGGAGAAGACAGACAGACTTTTCAGATACAGGGGAAAGTCTGGTAAACTGGATCCTCTAATCACTGCAGAAGTTGGCTGGGAGGCTGAATGATGTCTGGATGCTTTTCCACACCTGTATTGAGCTCTGTCCTCTGCTTTCTCAGAAGATGTGTTTGCTGGGCAGCTGTTCTGACAGCAGCTCTCATGCATAGCTCTAATAGATCTTTTCCAATTAACATCTCAGCCCCTGTTAACACTTTGACATTCATTCGTCTTGCTAGGATATTTACCAGTGTTTTGGATCTAGCAGAAATTCAATATTTAGTTCAGTAGTTTCTGCTGCTGAGCTTTTACTCTTACAGAAAGGATAAATCAATATTTGGCAGAGTTAGACATGAAAAGGCCATACCTTTTCACAGAAACTCATATCTAAAAGAACTCTACTCTGGAAGAGAAATATTTTAAAGTATTTCAATCCAAAAGTATTTCAATCCAAACCCTCTTAAAAAACGCTGTCTTGATTGAATGTCTGTTTTTACCCAACATACCAAGACTCTCAACTTCCTTGAGAGATATTTTCATGCTTTCTCCATCCTCTCTGGTCCAAATCTTAGCTCCACTTGGGCCACCTTAAGCAACTATGGGGGAACCCTACTTGGCACTCCTCACACTTGGCCTGTCTCTGCTGTGTTCAGCCCTGCCTGAAGTATTTTTCAGAGGGATCCTACATGAGTCCAGTTTTAGAAACGCTGGGAAATTGGGATGGTGCTAGACCAAGAGATCTCTTTGTTGTAATTGATGACTTGCCTTCGGTCAGTC
>PYHW01009732.1:471021-500222 GCA_013186435.1 Turdus rufiventris | reverse complement strand
TGCTTTTCCAGTGTACAAGGTGCCACAATATTTCTTTTTACCAAAATTATTTGTTTGACCAGTTACTCCTTTTCCCATTTCAGTTCAATAATAGATTTAACAATAAATCAAGACGGCTCAAAGCCTCCTGTCCTTCACAGCTCTGTGCTGCAGTAGCTGCCTGCCCTCCCTGCCCTACTTTTAAGGGTTCTGTTGCCTGAGTGTTTGGGTGACAGGAGAGATGCTGGCTTGCCAGGATGGGAAAACCTCCTCAGGTTTGAGCTGGCCTTTTCCCCTGGCTGTGTCCTTGCTAATGGCCAGGATGACAGCTATAACCAACATAAGGTGCTGTTGATTTTGTGTGTCTATATTGTCATCAGGTCCTGTCCCACCCATTTGAGTCTGGATCTAACTGCCAGGACACAAATACCCATTTCTTTATTCTCTGGTCAGCACAAGGAACAAGAGAGGTGCTGCCATCTGAAAAGACTCTTTGTCCCCAGGTGTCACCTAGAGAGGGCTGGATTATTCTGGGCAGTGTCTCTGCCAGTGCTGCACAGGGATGTGGGCAGGCTCTGAGCCCTCTGCTCTTGGTCTCTCCTGCTGCAGCACAAGAGAGCAAATGGAGAAAGGCTGGGATGGTGCAACCTCCATGACTTGCATGACTTCAGCAAATGGTGACAGGAAAGAGTGAGGATGCAAAATAGTTATTTCACCTGTGAAATTCAGACATGAAAGGGCTAGGAGCACAAAAGCACACTTCCTCTGAATGGTGGACTTTACTTAGCTGAGGTCTGAGACACTTTCCTTGGCACTCACTGCAAACCTCCAGGCTCTCAGGAGCCCCTGCACCCAGCTCTGCCCTTGGCACTCCTGTGAGAGGGGCACAGCACCCAAAGCCAGCTGCACTTACTGGGAAATGCAGACTGTTCACCACCAAGGGACACAGCTGCTCTCTCTGGTTTGCCTCTCTACCCTGCTGTCCTGATATTTTGATGTGGGTTCGTGCACAGCTAAGCACACATCTCACAGTAATTCAGAGAAAAAGTCAAATAAAGCACCTTCTTAATAAGAGACACGCAAATCTAGGCAAGAGCATCAGCAGTGGTGGAAGAGAGTTCAAGTACATTTGTATCCTTGAATGTTTACCCAAGTAACACTGTTGCTATACGAGAAATGTTGATTTTAAAAGGTGTCTGAATCATGCAAACCCAAGAGGAGGTTTCAGACCATTAGCTTGTATTTTTATTTCTTTTACATCAGTGACCAACAGCCCCCGGACACATTTTGCTTTTTTTCAGCTGCTCCCTGTTGAACCTTTCTTTGAATTCAGAGCATCAGCCTTGAATGCCCATGCCATCCTCAAGCTTTGGGCTGCCTTGGACATTCAGCTACAGTCAAAGGACTGTTGACAGACCCAGTGTTTAATACTCATTTACTTTCAGAGCTTTGGAAATATGTTTTCCAGTCCAACTGATCTCTAAAGAGAAAATGAAGCCTGATTTTCAAGTGGGCAGCAATTTTCTGATTCAGTTGTACCTTAGTGATAGTAGAGCAGTTCCTAAGCCACTTCAAAGGGAATAAAGCGAGTAACTAAAGATGGAGAAGGCTTACAAAATAAAATGCCAGCCCACATGTTTGCCACTCCTGACCAATTTGGGATCCCCACCAGGACCCTCATTCCTAGATCCAGAGCCTTTGGCAGCAGTTGAATGTCACATGCCTTTGAGGATGTGATTTTGCTACAGCTGCAGTCCCAAACTGCTTACTAAATTTTGGCCATGATTTCCTAGCTGCAGACAGCATGGCCATTGGGACACAGAGATCTTGACCAGTGTGCTTCCCTGTAACCCACAACATCCCAACATAAGCCTACACATCAGGGTAAGATCCCTGCCATGTGCATGACAGTGAGACTGATAAATGTGCAATAAATCTGCTATTTTTTCCTGCCATAAATTGAAGGAATGAACTCAAATTCTTCTAAGAACTCCAGGGTTATTTACTAACAATTTACATCATTGCAGAGGAAAAACTGACAAGGTAAATATGTTTATATTTAAAAAAAACCCCAGTATCTGTCAAAAGTTATTGGCTTCAGAGCCAGACAGGAGTGTCACCTTTCCAATGCAAGGCAGTTGGCATAAGCTCCTTACCAAATACTCTCACGGTGGTGCTGCTCCTCTGGACTCTCTCTGGGTGGTACAGCACGTGGCAGGAAAACACTCTGCCATCATCAGTGATTTTGGTGGGGAAAACCTTTAGGGTGTTGTTCAAGCCCAGGAGGACTCTTTGCCCATGCAGCAAGCTGCTGTTCCTGTACACAGCAGGACAGGAGGGCTCCTTGGTCACGAGTTCCTCTTTCCTCCCATTTTCACCCTGTGTGCAGAAAAACCCAAAAAATCGTGAAGTCCAGACACACACACAAATATTTTTGTAAGCCAGCTCTATTCCCACTATGAAAAGCTTCCCTTGCACATTGTGTAGTAAGTGGACATTTGCAACATCTGGGGTTTTTTTCCCAAATATATTCTCTGTCAGAACTTCAATACCAAGAGCAGTCATCATCTTGACAATAAAATACAGAATAAATAGCTGTGTCTTGTGAGTCCTGATCTCTGTAGCCTGCAGAGAGAGCAACAGAGGTGCTTTCTCACTGTACCAGTCTTTAAGTTATGCTGAACATCCCGTACATATTAAATACCACTGAAATTTCAAGGAAAACTTTGCTCTTTTAGAATGTTAAGTAGAAAAATCTGATAATAATAACTAAAATTTATCTCTCTTATTGTCTGTGTGGCAGCCAGCCTTGGCTATAAGTACAGCCAGCATGTCCTGGACATCTGTGCCTCAGTACATATTTGCAAGCTTTACTCTGTCTGATGCATGGAAATGCACATATATCATTGTGCTGACCTTTGGGGGCTTTTTTCCCTTTCCTCTGCTACTTTGTAAAGAGAACTGGCAAAGTAAAGGTAAGGGTGTTCCCTACAAAAAGATTTAAAATTTAAATATTAAGAATGACCTGCATAAAGGAGATCTAAATAGATAATGAAGCAGGACAGAAGGTGAAAAAACTGAAGCTGTTTGAAAGTCACCTTTAAGGAAATCCTCAACAGTTACAGGTTCTCATATATAATGAACAGGCAAAGCTCAAGGACACTGCTCACTGATACTTATCTGTACACACTGAAATGAATGCTAAAAGGTTACATTAAAACATGCATATAAATATTTATCCTGAAAGCAAGTTAGAATATAAAAATACAGCAAGCTTCATATCTGACAGAAAATTGCCTAAAAATAGTTTTTCATGTTAGCTTGATAACTGGGTCTGCATGACTTCTGTGGCATCTGTGATGCAGAGGTTCACAAAACCAAGAGCATTAGCCAGTACCTTTCTTTTCTATGTCAAAGCAGCCTGATATCTCAGTATCCTCACAGTAACCATGTGTTTTTCAGATACTAAAGCTTCACCACAGAAAACCTCCTTGAAAATCCAACACAAGAAATACTTTAGTTTTGTTATACTGGCCACTTTCCCTAGATCTGCTCTGTACGTGCTCCTGAAAAATTCTAAGCAGTTAAGATGGAATTTTTCCTCTTTGTTTCCTTAACAGCTATTATTTACAGTGTATATTTTGCAACCTTATTGTTATACTTTTCCCCTTTATTATCACAATCCAATACGACTGATAAGTTTTTTAGCAGGTTCTGCAGGTAGGACACAGTAGAGCATTTTCATTTCAATCTACAAAAATACCCAATAGTTCTTTCTGAACTTTATATCTCAGATGAAAAATACTTACCACTAGCCATTTCAAAGGATAAGTGGACAAATCTTCTGAGGTCATGTCCTCCTGGCATGGAATTTCTAAAGTCTGCTTTAGCCACACATTCTTCAGGTAGTGCTTCTCCTCTTTTACCATTGGAACAACAAAAACAAAACCCAAGAAGGAAAATCAGAAACATGATGTTCATTGTGCTTTGAAAACAAATGCTGACTAGTCTTCTATTCCAGGAACAGGCACTTTTTGGTTTAGAAAGGAACAGTAATTTTCAACCATTAGCCCCAGACACATTTTTAAAATGAAATCCCTGCATCTGATTCTAGTTGCAGTTTCATTACTCAATTCACAGAATTACCTGAATTTTTTGGCAATTCTTAAAAAAGCTTTTCTTAACTGAAGGATCATGATGTCTCCTTTCGGAGCTGAGAATAATTTCAAGCTTCAATTTTTATCTTTCAAATTTTTTTTCTCTGGCAATAAACCTTCACATCAATTTTGTGCACCTCTATTTCCTTTTCTCTGAAGATATCTGCAGACCTTCTTTTCACTAAGCAAGCTATTCAGCATGTCAGGTTAAGATTAACCCTGTTTTTCAGTGTAAGTGCTTCTTTTGTTATTCTCCCACCTTCCCACTGCCACAAAACTTGTCACTCTTTCTCATCCATTTTAAAAGCCATTTCACCACCTCCTACCCTACCCATTGTCAATCCAGGGCTCCATCCAGCTGTGGAGGCTGGGCAGAGTAAACAGCACACTGCTGTGGTCCAGATGTTGGCTAGTCCTCTGTGTCCATCTGTCTGTCTGTCTCATGAAGGTCTGCTGCTCTGTGAGCTTTTTAAAAGTTGAGTGCATCTGGATTCACTTCACTTGGATGTAAATGAAAACTGTACTTCATCATAGACCATCCTTTATCCATCCCACTCATGGGCTGGATTAAGGTTTTTTGCCCTCTGTTGAGTCTAAGTGGTTCATTGCAAAAGATTTGGTTACCTTAAAACACAAGCCTGCAAAAGGTAGCAAAGTAAATTTTTTAGTTTTATCTATCAAGCAGTCATCAGTAGCACAGCTTGCTGCACTTGTAGTTACTGAAAAAAGCCACAATGATGCTGACATGAAGGAGGGCTGCCCACACTGCAGACAGCAATAACAGCACTGAAACCTGTCTGTATCAACCAAGGGCAAGGGAAAAGAAGCAATGCCTGATTAGCACAGTTACTGTGCTAAGGAAGGGGCAGAGAAATGTGCATGAAGAACAGAAGCGTGGGAGGTTTCACAGGGTTTCATGGTTTGTACCTCACTGCACTCCCCTTGATCACTCTGCCCTGTGGAGCACAGGGAAATTCCAAGAGGGCAGCCTACCAAAACACACCCCCATACCGTGTGTAGAGTGGCAGCCTCAGCTTTGGCACAATTATTCAGTGTGTACTGTTTAAACACACCCATCCTCTGTGGGTTGGGCACAGATGCTGGCTCTCTGCCTCTGTGAGCTCATCAGGGCAGCAGGTGCTGCAGGGCTGCCCCAGATGTGGCCCCAGGATAACAGCAGCAAAATGCTTGGAGCCTCTGCCATTCAGGGACATCAGTGTTAGACACCCCTGAGTGTGAATCTTGCACAGCACCTCCTCCTGCTGCAGGAGCAACGTGGTCCAGCGTGGGGACCACCAGTCTGGCCTTGTGGTGTAGGTAAAAGGGCAGTGGGTGCACACCAAAATACCCCTAAAATAACCTGCACCACCCTGCTCCTAACTCTTGAACGTATGTTGTGTCTACAGCCCTGGCACAAGCAGAGTGAGCACGGTGGCCTCACAGCTCTGAACTGAAACAGTGCCAGGTTTGTTGTATTTACTTTAATCCTCCTTTGAGCTGCTAGCAGAAACCTGGGGTCATTAAATCCATTCCCCATGTGCACAATAAAAAGCTTGTTCAATACCCTTGCCAAGTTCCATCTTCACTGCAGTTTGGGCTTTTACCCTCACTGCTGACACTAAACAGCTATTCCCAAAGTTGCCACACTAACAGTTGCCACTGTATGACAATTTGTTGTCAAACCAACTCTCATCTGACTTAAATAAATTTGTTCCTTTACCAGGATAATTTGCATATCCTCCCTAGAGTTCACACTCTCCCCTGAGGCTTACTTACTGAGAGCAGTCATGCTGCTTTCCAGCTTCCTTTGGCCTGACAGAAGCAGCCAAATCTCCATTCCTGTGATTCTCCTCAGCAATTTCCCACTTTGGTCCAGTGCTCCAGGATGAGGACACACATTCTTCCATGGAGCCAGCACCCAGCATGCCCTGCAGATGCCAGCCCTCAGCCTCAATCAATGGTGTTTTTGCATTCTGGTGCCCAGTGCTGCAAGCCCACAGCAGCATCACAGCATGATTTGAAGATCCAACATCCTTAGTCCCACCATATCCTGAGCTGCTCATCCACTCTCCTCCACAACATTTCTCCAAAATGAAAATGCAGCAACTGCCCACCTCACCACCTTTTTTTTTACTTTACTAACTAACTTTTTATTCCACCTTAAACAAATAAGGTTTCCTAATAATGAGTTGGATAAAGCAGCTGGAGTCCCTGTTAATAGGAAACTGTATAAGCAACATTCACTGTAAATCCCAAGCAAGTCACTATCACCAACCAAGAAGTGTTGATCTATCCTGATATTTCCCCCCACCCCATCAGGAAAAGCAAATTCTCATTCACAATCACTTACCTTCTGCCTTGACAATAAGCTGAATTTTTGCAGCCTTTGTCCCATATGGATAAGTAGCAAAAGTGCATTCATACTCCCCACTAAGGGACAGGGTAACATTTTCCAGATTCAGAGCCCACCGGCTGCATTCAGACGTGGCATTTGGATTGTTGGAACACCAGGTCCCAGTGTCATCCCCACCACAGCACCTCCTTGTGCTGAAGGACACTAAAAAGCTGTAAGGAGCCTCAGAAAACGTGAAGTAATGGGTGCCATAGGCGGGGTGATGCACAGCTATTTTGGTAGACAGTTTGCCATCAGTCTTGGACCACTGTGTCTGGATGATGTGGGTGGTGGGTGGTTTTGGGAACATGCACACCAGGGTCACATCAGTACCGGGCAGAGCATGGACCACGTCTGTCTGGGTAATGACATCTGCAGTCTGACCTGAAAAACAAACAGGATCATTTTCAGTGCAAGTAATGTTTAAACAAAGCTTTTCCTAGTCCATCTTTGACATGATTTGGTGCCTTAGCCACAGGCAACTATGAAGACCCTACAACTGTAACCACACCTCCCAGCAAGGAGCTTTACAGCAAATCTCCACTAGTACAGACTGCAAAGAGAAAACTGGGAGAGCCAATGCATGTGTGTCTGGAAGAGGCCAGGGAGGTCCTGTCACACTTGTGGGAAAGAAATGAGAGCTCTGAGGGCCTCTGTGAAAATGAAAATCTTTCAAGTAATATAAATAAAGCAGAAGCTGGGCGAAGTTATTCCCCGGTTCTTTTTGCAAGAACAAATGAGCTATCCCCCCTGGCTAATTCCCTGCACCATCCCCCTGCCCATTGCCTTTGTGGCTTCAGCAGAGAAAGCCATTCTCCAAGTTATTAAACAGCTCCTGCATGTCCTAAAGGAGTGCCTGTCTCAGTGTCAGAGAGAGCTGCTCTGGTGTGTGTGGTTTCTTCCTCAATTAATTTCATGAAGCAGGTGGCAGTCCTTAGTGTGCCATATAAAGGAGTAATGGATCGATGAAACGAAGGGGCTTTCAGCAGGAGCCTGTACCACTTGGTTTAGCTGCTGTTGTACTAGAATTGATTTATATCCTTTTCTCCCTCCTATGAGTAAGAGTCTTGCAGTCCCCAAACCCCTGAGTGCAGGGCACTGACAAACTCAAGGAGATGAAGAATTTATGGAGGGGGTTGTTGCAGTGAGATGAGTAATCAATCACTCCCAGAGAGCTGTACACCAAAAGTCCCTTTTCCAAAAGGACATGTGGCTCCATAGGAAAAAATGAGTTGTGCAGTTGTCCTTAGGTACAGACTTGTTGCCCCCCTTTGCATTCCATTTCATCCTCCCTGTGTATCATAACATGTGGGTGGTGACATGGACACTTGGAGACTAGATGTGTGGAGAACAAAGATCCTGAATGGCCCTGGCCAGCATTAACCTCTGCTGCTCCATTGCTGCACGTGCTCTGCTCATCTTTTATTTTAAAAGATGTGATGATGCAAGAGGGTAAACAAAAATAAGCCTGAATGACAAGTCTCACAGCCTTGTGCT
This sequence comes from Turdus rufiventris, assembly GCA_013186435.1. NCBI lineage: Eukaryota > Metazoa > Chordata > Aves > Passeriformes > Turdidae > Turdus > Turdus rufiventris. The sequence continues at coordinate 492,197 of PYHW01009732.1, read as the reverse complement.
GTGAGAAAAATTGCTAAAACTATTTTTGTTAGTCTGAGTAGCTTATTATAGGAAATGCTCTCTGATTTCACCACAAGTTTTGCATCAGTAAAAGTTAAGGAAAAAGCAATTAGGAATCTTGCAATCAAGACTATCAAGCAAAAGACACACAGCATTTTTTCTCTTATATTCATGCTGATGCTGCCTTAGGTCTAAGGATCATAAAAGGATGCCTATGAAGAATCACTTGAGTAATTTATATTGAGTTAAAATGTTATATATGTAGAAACAACATTTTAGTTTGCATTATTTCTTAGTAGCCTAGCACATTATATTACTTTAACTGAAATAATTTTGTGCAAAGGAGTTCTTAGCTTTTTGCTAGCATCTCAATATAAAAAAAATTAATTTTATGTCAACTTTATTTTTCAAAATCAAATAGTGTCCATTAGTGCATACCTGTGCTTCAACTGAAATTTCTTAAAGTAACTCCCAGACATTTACATCATTCTCCCAGTCTGATCTCCACAAAGGACATAGAGGCCTCCACTTTCACCTTTGAGTGACTTCAGTGAGGATTTCATCCTCAGGGGAAAAAATAACCCAGTTCCTATTTTTCTGTAATTGCTATTTATTTTTTACATGGCATGTTTTGAGGCTTCTCTTCCTTTCTTTGCACTTAAGATTTTCTATTTTCTATGAATACACATATGCATCTTTTTTTATTTTAAGAACCAGTTTGCCTCAGTTATGTAGAAAAAAAGAACAGCCTATTGCAGATCGTGAGATGCATCCTTCCATGCTAGTCAAATACATGCAGTTCTACCTAGCTGGTAATAAATATTCCTGTGTTTATCATGCTCAGAATTTTGAAGGGGTGGGGGCTTGTGAACATCATACTTTTTCTTGGTTTTCCTCAGATTGCTTTTGGTTTAAATTCCCTCTGACAAAGAAGCAGCCCTCCTTAGTCAACTTTTCTGAGTGTTTTACTTGAATGACAAACTTGTTTCTCCAGATGTTAGCACATGGGGCCAGGTGGAGAGGAGGAAGGGAAGAATCTGTTTAAGGGGTTGCACCTGTACAATTTACTCTTGCCTTAAGTGTTTCAATTCTTCCTCTCTCTGCATACAGGTATGTAAGACAGAGAGATATTTTTTATCTTCCCATTGAAAGCAGTTTTCCTTTTGGCCCATTTGAGAGGAGCACACATTGCCCTAACTTCAAGTGAGCTCATCCCAGGGATTATTGGGGCAGGTTAGGCATTTTGAATTAAGTAATCTGCTACTCAGCACAAGCCATTTACTCCTTACTAGCTGCACATTGTAACTAGGGTTATCAGAAAGTTGTCAGGAAATAGAAAATCATCACCAGCAGCTACAGCTCACCCAAGTGAGACCCATTAATCCCATTGTGCCCCTCACCACCCTCCACCACAAACTGAGTCAAGGTGTCATTTTGACACTCTTACCTGTGACACTGGGCACTGAGAACAAACAAAAGAGAGGGAAGAGCCACCTTGCTTTCATCTTCAGCTGATGAAGTTCTGGTGAACACGTAGCTCTTAGAAAAGGAAGTTGAAGTGGCCTGCCCCGTGCAGACAGGCAGATGTGCAGCACAGTCACTCAGCATGACTTCAAAGAAATGCTTCATTAAACCAAAGCCTCAGTTTCCTGCCAGAGTGATAAAATAAGTACATCTTGTGAAACCTTTAAGACAAAAACATTACTTACATTTTAGCCCATGCTGAAAACCAATTATTTTTCATTTGTCTTTTCAGATTAACTCAGAGTAAGCAGTTTACTGGTTTATACACACTATCAAAAACATGCAACATGACAAATACCTAAGTTTGAATATGTATTTTTAGGGGATATGGTTCAAGGATGATTATGATGGTGCCTGATTAGCTGTTGGAATTGTTCTTGAAGGTCTCTTCCAACCCTGATGATTCTGTGTGTTCTGTACACTATATGGTAGATAGCACACAAAAAAGCTGATTTTCTTATTCCTTCATTTCCTTCCTGTGCTAGTCTCACATGTACTATTTCTATATTCTCTACTCTCAACTCAGTATCTTTAAAAAACACAGCAAAACATCAAAAACAAGCTCCAGAAATTTAAACAGATTGAAGTAAGAGTTTCTATATTCACTTCCCCCCTCCTTTTTCTTCCTAAGTATAAATGATTTTCCGCAGTTTGACAAATCCCAGTATCACATATGACTATGTCCCTTGGCGTGGTTAATCCCTGTAGTGTCCTTCAGCTGTCAGTTTTGGTAATGGCAGCACCCCCAGGTGGAAGAACGCGGTTCCTGGCAGCTCTGTCAGCTGTCCTTATTGCAGGTCACCTGCACATCCTTCAGAGCTGTCCTGCAAGCACACTGCACTTCATGAGCTGGGCACACACCTGCCAGCAAAGCATCTCATTGCAGGCAAGTCATGCAAATTTGCTGCTCTTGGCAGCTTTTCAGAGAGAAACAGGTTTGAGATCTTGGTTATCATGCTTCTTTCCCCCAGGCCAAAAAGAGCAGGGCAGGACACCTCCCATACACAGTGTGGATGGGTGCTGGCTCTTCCCAGTGTGGATGTTTGGCAGTACGGATGGGCACGATGCTTGTTGCCCCGATAGCTCCATCCTTGGGGGCCCAAGGATAACAACCCAGCATTTGGACTTTGGGACAGAGCCTGTTACAGCCCATTCCTCAGGGAAGAGAACAGACACCTCTCTCTACCAGCAGTGCCCTCCCTCAGGAGGGAGTCCTTGACTGATCTGTCTTGCCATATCCTTTCCTGACTGCCAACTTTTGCTAACCATGGAGCTCCCCATACCTCCAGCACGCAAGGCTCAAATTAAAGGTGAAAAAGAAAGACTCTGTGACCTGCCAGGAGTTAACAACATCTATACCACTTTCCCCAATTTGTGCATATGCAAACTTTTGGTGTCACATTTAAATAGGCTTCAGCTGGAGCTAGTAATGCTTGGAGTGCTCCACACATCTTGGAGAATAAATGCTGCTGCACAATCCTTTTTTTGTTTGCATTGCTCTTCTACCTGAGGAAATGCACTAAGAGCCCTTGTAGGAAATGCACTGGATGCCCAGGTTACTGCTAAAGGAATTTTCCCTGGGGATGAAATTTCTGCTTGTCATTCAGAAACCTGACAGAGAAAGATCTGTCCCAGAGGATCAAGAAGTCCTGAAGCTGAGGATGAACAGAATATTCAAGCCATTGTAATTGACAGCCACAGAAGGGAGTAAAATACTGAAGAGATATGTTCTGGTTTCCACTTCAGAGAAAAGACCACAAATAACACAGAGATTACCTGCAGATACTAGAGACCAAGAAAATCTGACTTCAGTCTAAAATTTGGATTTCCATTTTTGATTGCAGTTACCTTAGCTTCTGTTGCTGATCCGGTCATGTAAGATTTGTACCATGAGAGAATGTACCATTTTATCTTAAATGAGCTTTTTTATTGATCTGAAACACACATCACAAATTGACAAGACAGCCCAAGTGCTCTGTGGCATATTCAAGAGACAAAGAAATCCCTGAGCAGCTTGTTTGAGTTACTAGATCACTGTATCTTGTCCTTAGAACTTGTTTCTTCCCCCTAAAATAAAATCCTAAAAATATACTGCTGCCATGTTTCATTGTGTTGGCTGAATGCAGCCACCCAGCTCTGTTGCTGTGCTTGGTGATTAAACACAGACAAGAAAGAAACCTCCCAGCATGATGGAGTTTTGTTCCATTCAGAGCTGTGTTTTGCCCCAATTCCTACCTTAAGCCCAGGTCCTGAAATAGTCACCCTGCTGCTGACATTCATGAGCATGAACAGCATAGTCCTGCCTCTGCAAATGACAGCAAACCCCATTCTGAGACACACCACTTACCTCACCTGCTGGCAGGGACACATCTCTTCCCTAGAGCCAGACCTGAGGTCCTGCTCACAGCAAATTACTTTGAGAGCTTCTTCCCCCACTACCCCTTCCCTGGAAAGTTACTTACAGGCAGCTTTGCAAATGCCATGGTGGGATGTTATGGTTGGATGTGAGGAGGTCCTGAAACATTTCCAGGGACAGTGGACCTCGTTGGTAGCTGGAGGGAGGACTCACCTGTATTAGGCTTGTGCTTGGTGGGGAAGCTACAGGGATGATTGTCTCAGAGCTGGGATGTGCAGGTTTTTCCTGCCATTCCAGAGACACCCAGAAATCGCTGCAAGGCTGGGAGGTTTCAGAGGAAAAGAAGCATTGCCCAAGAAAGTGTCACACCTTGTCAGGATGGGATGAACCACAGTGCTTTTTTCTTGGATGTATGAACCACAGTGCTTTCTTTTAGGCTGGACAAGCATTTGACCTGGTTGATAGTCCCTGGTGTCCCAGGTGGTGTCAGGAACAGATGGGCTCTGAATATCATCGAGGATGGGTCTCTGACTGCGCTGCAACAAGGGGCTGTGCCCACTGCACAGGGACATCTCGTGCAGTGTTAATTTTTTTCCATTCCTGTGGGAGTAGAGGATGGCAGTGGGAGATCCTTAAATTATTTTCTGCGGATCTGTTCACCACTGGAGGAAGTATTTTAAATGCTACAAATGACTCTTTCCGTGGCAATCACCCTATTATGTGTCATGCTCACAAAACCCTCCACTGCAATACATTTCATCTGCCTCAATTACAGTCAGCTGTACTTAAGGAGGAAGCACAGCCACAGTCAGTCCCACAGAAAAAGAAATCTTGAACTCCAGAGACAAATTCAATTATTCACAAAGCGAGCCTTTTTAGAAATGCTAGTGCACGAGCCGTCCCTGCCAGAGGCGAGGATGATTACCTTGCAGACTGGTGTCCTCTAAACATTGCTTAAAGAAAGCACAGGTCCCTGGTGGAAAAGAGGGGGAGACTTTGAAGCAGGAATTTCATTAAAGACTAAACTAACCTTTCAGGTTTGCTTGGTGCTTGGCACAGAAACTCCCACTTCATCACTGTGTTTTGGTTTTGAACTTCTTTCAAACCTGCACTAATGACTCACAGCCAGTGGGGCCCCTTGGCCACAGCCACAGGGGGTTGGATGAGTGGGTGGCATGGGCTGGGGTGTCAGCTTTGCAGGGGACAGGGCACTGAATTGGCAGTGGGACACCCACTGGGCTTTTCCAGTGACCCTCTGCTTCCCCTGTCACCCCTTCCCACCCCTAGCTGTGGTGCCTTCTTCCTCTGCTTCCTCCTCGTCCTCCTCCTCCTCCCTCACAGCTGCATGTGCACACCTACACTCCATGTAGGACACAATCCAGCCCCAGCTCCAGCCAGGGAACACACACACTTCCCTCTCACCAGCAGTTTCTCCATCTGGAAGATGTTTAATGCTCTGAGTGAATTTTTTGTTCCCTATTACCTCTGACATGTCAGAGTATGGGAGAAGACCAAGAACAGCTCAGCCCTAGGTGCCTTTCCTGCTTCAACTTTCTAATTACATTGTCTAATTAGAAGGTCTAACTTAGAGGTCATGTTTCAGAGAAAGAGAGCATATGTTTGGGGACAAACAGAGGAGAATGAGCTCCCTCACCTTCTCTGCCATTGCAGCCACAGGTCCCTGTGGTCCTCTGCTCCCATTTAATGCCATTTCTGACCACAGGTGTTCTCTTGGGGTAAGCTGTTGAGCATTTTGTTGTGCAAAGCCCAAGTTGCTGAAAAAGCAGAGTGTAAAAAATACAACCAATGAGCAAAACAAATGACAGTCACATTGACCCAACAAATTAACACACTAATGAAATACCATGAAAACCAGTCAGGTATTTCCATCAAAATTAAAGACTCTACACAGCCATTACTTTTAAAATGAAAAGGGAAGGCACACTTGAGAACAGCCCCACTTTCTTTGGTACTTTCTCTTTTCTAGATACAGCACAAACTGTGCTTCCCCACTGTCTTCAACAAATCAGCTAAAGGCTTTTCTCTTGTACATCTCATCTTCCAGGTTTTGTAAGAAAATGTTTTAAAGTAGATTAGCAAAATCTAATGGCACCCCTAGCTTTGCAAAAGGCATTTGGAAAGGATAACCCACTCCCAGTGCTGGGAAACAGCTGTTCATGTGAGACTACAAGGTTAAGATTCCACTGAAGCCTCTCAGAAGGGCCATGTCATCCCCTGGCCACTTTGGCAGCAGCTTCAGAGACTTGGAGCAGCTTTTATGAATTGCCCCAGCAAGAGGAGTCTGCTTGTGAAAGAACTTTTCTCAGACACAGCTTATGGGGCTTTATTTTGGGTGGTGCATGATAGAGGGAGTTAATAAGAGAAGCAACAGACCTGGTCAGAACTGAGAAGTTTAAGTTCACTTCTGAAGTGATATAAACCTAGATGGCCTGTACAGCTCATTTTACCATACAGACTGTCTCCAATGGATTGTGTTCCCCAAGTAATTTAAATTCATCCATTGCATGCAAACACCTTCTTGAAGGCACACGGCCACCTGGCCAGGGCACAACGTGGCACACTGGTTAGAATTCACCACTGAGGAACTCATCAAATAGAAAAGGTTAAAGGTGTGAACAAATAGATTAAAGGTGTGAAAGTTAACTTCAGATACAGTAGCAGTGACAATTTGAGGGCAGCACAGCTGTCTTTATTAGAAAAGAAATAAAATAATTTACAACAATAAAAGGCCATGTGTACAGTGACACTGAGAACTATAACTTGGAATTTTTTTTTGACAGAATATTTTGAAAGCATCAGGTATTACTGAATTTGTTTGCATTCACTATCTTTGTAGCCTATAAATACCCTTTCATGTTATCAGCATGTCAAAAGCAACCACAGGAAAATGAGGTATTACTCCCATCACATCTATCATCTATTAAACTGTTCACTAAACCATAATTCCCTGTCTCTCTAGAAAAGGTGGTGAAGAATAATCAGAAAAACAAAGCAGATGTTGTGTCTCAGTGGAGCCTGTGTTTGGACTCTAGAGGTGCCTTAGCCTGGAGCTTTGCATAGCAGGACACCTCACCCAGGTCCTGGGAAGAGCCGGGTTATCTCTAGGAGAAAGTGCAGAGCTGAGTGCTCCTATGAGCACAGTGTGGGACCCAGCATTCCTGGATCTGGTACCAGATTCTGGGATCTGGTATTTATCTGGGATAAACACAGCACAGCTAGGAGGCAAAATGGAGAGTAGAAAACTTCTTGGGTATTTCTGCCTAATGTTATTTTCCACACCATAAGCAGAGTAACACGTAGCTACTGCAGATGTGAGTCCTTTTGGTTCACTCTGTGCTCAAAGGCATAACTTGAATGTGCCCTGAGGAGCCTGCAGGGAGTTTTTAGTGTGGCAACGTGCACTGAACACCAGAGTCCTTCCAAAGCGCTCCTGGCCAAGTAGATGAAGAAAAGGATGGAGAATTAAGATGGCTTTTAACAGAAACCCCTTCTTTCAACATTCAATATGACTTACTGAAAGTTTCAACCACCAGTAAAATTAAGAAAGACTTCACTTTTAGGCTGATTTGTAAGGGTCTGTCCATGTAAAAGACACATTCAGTTTCTAGCTGAATCTGTCACCTCCCAAAACAATACTAACCAGGGCCTGCACTGCTGCTGCTTCTTTCAATGATACTTCATATCTTAGCTGATAGGAATTTAAAAAGCCACTGTTCACACAATTTTTTGTATAAAACAGAGAAAGGATAACCAAGTAATGAAAATCATCCCTGAGTGCCACCTGAACTGGAGTTTTGATTGTGAACGAAGAGTAGGTTAACAGTCAGCTCCTCTAGCCCTGCTCCCAGCCTGACCCCTTGTCCTCAATGCTATTTCCATCCCAGTCACTGATGTGTTTCCTAACCATTCCCAGGAGCCTGCTTGTGACCCACTGACACACAGGCACCACTCGACTGAGCACCGCTCTTCCTCTGCCTGAAATGAGGTTATGCTTTAACTTCTCCACAGCTGATTAAGCTTAGCCATGCTGCTAATGGCAATGAAATCATTTGAGACCTCTAGCAGAGCAGTTAACTTCTATTTTGCATGATTGCCTCCATTTTCAAAATGAATATATAGTGGCTTGGTGGGTTTAACTGCCCAAGCTGATGGGTGGCCCCTGAGTGCTTCCAGACTATCCCAAAAGGAGCACGACTCTGTAGACAAGGAAAGCCACTCATGTTACCCAGGCCTTATTTCCCAAAAGGCTGAAGCCACCTTCTGCCCCCTGAAAAAAATCAGTGATTTCAGTAAATGAATTTCAGTCTGTTACTGTAATTAGATTTTTAAAAAATCAAAACACAACAGCATCTTGCAAGACTTATGAAAGTCAGTAAAATGGAGAATTGCACTGTGACTGAGCACAAATCAAAAAGCCTATTTGACATTTTAATTGCAAATAAGAAAAAAAAAATCACTCATTACAAAACTAAACAAAGTTGACTTATGTGAATCAGGCTCTCCAGAGAGCCCTTTCCTCCCCTGTCCTCTGCTTAGCTGCACGGCAGCTGCAGCACTAAACATCATGCAAACTATGGCAGCTGTGGCCATTACTGGTCATCCTTCCTCCCTCCAAAATTGCACTGACTTACATGGTGAAGTAAAGAGCATGTCAAGGAAGAATGAAAAAAAGCCATCCCAGAATTGCATGAAGAACACAAGTTTAGAAGCCATAGATCTATTTGCAGGAGGCTGGACCAAAATTGCTTGAGGCTCATTTTGGTGATTTACCTGAATACACCAGAGACACATTTGGCTTGCAGTGCTTCTGCCATGTCCTGGCTGTGCTCTTTCAAGATGCAAGAGCAACTACTGAGATCAGTACAGCTGACCAGCTGCTCTGAGTACAGGTACAATTTTAGAAGTCTGATTTAATATCTGCTTCAAACAGAAATGCTCGTGGCTAAATTGGAAATAAAACTAATCTATCCTTATTAGATTGGGGCTGTAATCTCATAACATCCTCAGATATTGGACTTCCCTGACAGGCTTCCTGCTTTGCACTGGCTCTCATTCCCAAGAAGCTGAAGAGAGTGAAGTGAATAATGAAAGAAATGTAAGTTCAAAGAAAATTCACATCTGGTTCAGTGGCTTGCACAATAGAAGCCTTTAACAATCCATACACGAAACAAAAAGTGAAAGAAGCAGTCTGTGAATGTGGCCCATTCACCCAGAAGGGAAGTTTTATTATATCAGTGTGGGTGCTGCCCAGACCTGAAAACACTGGGTGCAACGCTTGTATGCTTGGGATCCTAGGGAGGATTGCTCACTTTTCCTGAACAGAAAAAAACACATGCTCAGCTTTGGTTACACTGGTTGTCCACGGGAAAAAGTTAGGATTTCTTTTTTCAGGGAAGTAATCAGCTATTTCAAAAAGGACAAAATATTGAGCAGAGCAAATATATTAGCCATCTTATTATCAGAATTATTACCTCTAAAAAATGTTGACCAAAGATAGTTTAGGTGCAGTTAGTCTGACTTTGGCAAAACATGAAGAATTAGACCTTTTAACAGGCTCTTCAGCATGTTTTCCTGCAATCTCCCATTTTCAGCAGTATTTCCTATGGCTGACCTTTCCTTCCCTCACTAGAATTATGTTTTGCCAGTCCCTAACTCTCTCTGTAGAGCAGCTCCAGCAGCCAGGCCATTCCTATGGAGAGGAGGTTCCCAGGCTTGGGAGCTACATCTGCAAGACCTCACCCACCACCTCCCAAGAGGCAGGGATGACCTTCTGTTTTGTTTTAGTTAATCCCCCACACCAATTCTCAGAAAAATCTTCACCATCCAGCATCTGTACAAAACAACACAAGTTCCTTGCCAAAAGCAGCAACTTTTCCATAGGACCTGAAGTGCACCTAAAAGCTTGACATTTACTGCTTCGCATTTTCGAGGAAGCAGGATTCAGCAACCCACATTTAAACACCACAGAGAAGTCTGTATCTTTTTTTTTCATAGTTCCCCATGCTGTGTACTTTCTCTTTGGAAAAACTGCCAAAGTCTGTCTCAGCAGGTTGTTATTTTGCTCCAAGAGACCAAAATCAATCAATCAATCCGTGACTTGGCAGAGTCAGAAGAGAAGATTAGGACTCTCAAGGCAGATTATAAACACAATCCTCTCAATTAACTTGTCTGGGATGGGCTAGAGGCAGTCAGATCCTCATTAAGTTAATTATTAACACGAATGGTCAGTGTGCATATTTTTTATGACAACTTGTATTAATTTCAAGCCCAAAGCAGCAAACCCAGAGAGAGACTAAGAAGCAGGGCCACTGCCCTGCCTGCCAGGTCACTGGGAGCAAGCCTTGCAGAAGCACATTTGGCCCCTGCCATGTGCAAACAGCCACCTGCTCTGGCCAGCAACACCAGCACTTTTCCCAGTCTCCTTGGTTTCCTGGAATCTGGGACTCTGTGCCCTGCCTATCTGTCCTGAGTATGTTAAAGAGATGTCATTATTGGAGAGACCTCTTGTCTTGGTTTGAAAGACAGGTGTCTGCTAAGAAAGGCAGGAGCCTCTCTTTGAAATTGAGAATGTAAATCCCCTCCCACCAAATAATTATAACTTTGAAATTAAGGGGCTCTCAGGCAAAGATATGGGAAAATAGGAATAACAGTTCTTTACTAGGGAAATTAAAATAGAAATACAGTACTACGAAGAAACAAACCCCAAGCCCTGAAAAAGTCAGAGTACAGCCTGACACCCCACCAGGCAGGGTGTTGGCAGCAGTCCCATTAAATGGTGGCTGCATCCTCTTGCAGTGACAGATGGGGTTCAGTTGGAGCAGTGCTCCTGTACAAGGTGCAGTTTCCCTCTGGAGGTCCAGTGGTGATGTGGAAATGTCTGTTTTCCTCTGGAGTCCAGTGGAAAAGGGCTGCTGTGATGTTCCAAATCTCAGTTTCTATCTAGGTAGGAAATGCTTGGCTCCTCCCCCTGGGTGGAGCATCTCCCAGTGGGATGCAGTGGGACTCAATGGCCCATTAACAGATGATATCTTCCTGGAGGAAGGATGGGTGGTGGAAAAGATAAAGATGACTGCCCCACCTGGTTTTAACAGATTGTGATAGAATACATATTTGTGGTCACATCCTGTATTGCAACCTAAGATGCCTCTGATTTATGCAGCTGCTGTTGGGGGGCTTTTTAAAGCTACTGCTTTGCATGCCAAGGCTGTGTTCCTGCTCTGGTGGGGAACAAGGACTGGTTGCTTGACCCTCAAGTGAGAAAGCTCCTAGCCTTGCATGGAGCATCAGCTGAAGGAAACATTTTGTGCCTTCCCTGTAGTACCTGTGTAGTTTAATCCATAGCTACATATCTTGCAAGCAATTTTAAGCACCCAGTTTTCTGGGCCTGACTAAGCTTGCCAGAACACAGGAATATTTTTTTTTCCTGCTGGAAAGCAGGAACAAAACTTGTCCTGAAAGTGCTCTGACAGCTTATTCCTGATGCAGTTTTGCTGCCATTATGATCATCATTCTCAAAATGCCCCTCCATAATATCCTATTTCATTTTTAACAATAGAACTTCACCTGTCTTGTTCCAGAATTCTTCAGGATTTAGCCTTAAAATTATGTCAGCTACAGTTAATCTTACTACAGAAACTTATCAAGAGGATGGAAGCCACATATAGAAGTCACACTTTTTGGGTCTCAGACCCTGCACATAAAGGCCAGTTTCCCCTGCTGATTCATGCCATGCCTAAAAGGTAGCTTCCTCATTTGATCCTCATGGGATCAGGCTCTCTATATGAAAAATTAAGGCAATCATGGCTTTGTCAGAAGGGCTCAGAAAACTGAGCACTTAACACTGGGTGGAGATTGGATTCCCCTTCAAGAATTCAAACAAAAGAAACTGAACTGTGGCCCAGAAATACTGACATTGTTTAAAAAATGTCCTTTTCTATGTCACAGCACTATATCCATGCTCCTTGCTCAGCAATAATTTATTAAAACTCCTTACTTCCTGAACAACATTTAAGGGCAGTTAAATGAGCAGCAGCACTGGCAGGCAGTACCCTGCCCTGTCCTGTTGGGCAATTAAAACTGTGCCAGGCAAGTGTCTGGTTTAACCTTTTTGTCAGGCTCCTGTAGCCTGTTGAAATCATACAAGATCCTGGCAGTACTGCTGACCTCCAGAAAAAGAGCCCCAAACAGTTCCCCTGTGAAAGGCTGGCAGATGGACCTTCTCCAGTGGCTGATGTACTTGGCACAGCCTGAAGAGTGACTGGGAGCAGCCCAGTGAGGGGAAGGAAGGGCTGGCAAGCAGCTGAAGACACCCAGATGCTCTCAGCAAGGAAGATGACATGTCAGAAGAGCCACCAGTGACATATGTGACTGGCTATGAGCAGTGACAGCTTGAGGCCCAAACTGATTCTTGCATTCATCCATCTGGATAAATATTTGCTGCTGTTAAGTGTGCTCACCAATGGGAATACATGATTAAAATATTTCTAATTTGCAGTGCCTTCAAATGCATTCAAGTCAGGCTCCCTTCTCCAGGGGATAAATGGCATTTATAAATCCTCAGTATTTTTCTAACTTCTGGTATCATTGCTGGTGAAAAATCAGGATATTTGTACTTTAGCAGCCTGTTAGGTGTATGTTGCCATATGATGAAGATTCAGATGTACATCTGCAACCCCAGGCCAAGCTTATCTTCCAGTGAATATGTAATTGGTATGGGTTGATAATGTGAATAAGCAATTTTTATACAATCACAGGCTGGTTTGGGTTGAGAGAGATCTTTAAAGATCATCTAGTCAAACCTCCTGCCAGAGGTTGGGTGGTGGGGTGTGGGGTTTTTTGTTTTTTTTTTTTTAATGTGTGAAATGGTAATCTATGTTACTGATCATTTTGGTTGCTGGCCTTGTGTTAGCGCCTTTCTGTTCTGCTCAACACCCCACCTTGACAGGACTCAGCATAGGATGTGCATGACCAGGGTTTTACCTTACAGTGCTGACCGCTCCCCGTAGTGAGGCTTTCCTTCTTACACCTCCTTCTCCTGATCTTTATACAGGGTAAGGTAGCACCAGCCAGACCAGAAAAGCAGGAAGCCTAATTGCTGGAGCTGTGCAACTGAAATTATGGAGTTTCCTAAGACTACAACTGAGATAGGAAGCTGCCTAATAAACCAATAAGCAAACCCTACTACATGCCTGTAGTCCGTCAGAGAAATAACCAAAGCCTGGATAAGATTTTGATTTGGCATACTTTAAGACAAGGCTGTGTAGACTTGGAGAAGCCCAGTTACAGCATCTCAACTTCTATAGAGTAAATTGAAGACAGGGCTGGTGGTGAACAGAGCTGGAATGTAATCTGAGCACCTGGAAGAAGTCAGAGATTGACAAGGAAACCGAGTGTGTGTTCTTGTCACACAGGACACACTCTGTGTGTTCTTTGTAAAAAGAGATTCCCTGTAAATAACTTACTCCATTTATATAAAAGGAAAGCCCAGCTCAGTCTTTAGACAGGCATTTCTACAGTGTTGGACCCTGCCAGGTGCAGTGTCGTGTTTGCTGCTTTTCAGTGAGTGAATCAAGAAAGCTGGGGATGACAAATACAATACTGAATCAGACCTGGGCTAAAAGACAGCTGAGTAAATGAGGAATCCTGGCTGGGGAACTGGAGGGGGCAGAAGGGGCAAGGACAGCCTGCTGAGCACTCGTTATGACCAGCCTGTGGTTTCATGCAGGCAGCCTGGCAGAGCTCATCAAATCACCACCCTGCTGGTGGTGACTGGGGAGAGGTGGCTTCTGGGGAGAAAACAGCAGCTGAGGCTGCATAGCAGCACTTGCAAAGTCCAGCACAGCTTCCTGACAAGCCAGGTTTGAAGCATTCATAATTAGAGAGGCTGCACAGTCATAAAGCTTTTATCCACTTTTATTTCTGTTGGTGATTAAAAAAAAATGTAGACAGATTACCCAATCTTTTGTTCTTAGTATAGAAAATAATCTGGTAAAATGGAATTTAAAATAAAAAGTAATTTCCAGGAATATACCTTTTATCACAAGAGCTCTGGTGGTACAGGAAAAGGGTACAGAAAGATCTTGAGCTGCTCTGGCTGAAGCCAAAGTGCCTCCTCCCCACTCCCCATGGGCTCTGATGTACTTACCTGAGGCACCAGCTGCATCCAACTCCTGCGTGCCCAAGGGGAAGATGGGGCAAACAACGTGACACAAGCACTGTGCCTGAAAAAGGACGTGACCAGACACCATCCCAGACCTCAACATCCCCACAGGATGTGACTTTTCCCCCTTTCTGAAGGTGCCTGTAACATTACTCTGCCATGCTCAGACCTTTAGCCACTCAAAGAAATCGACTCTTTGGGGGTCCCGTGAGGCCAGGCTCAGCTGAACTCCATGGCTCTGCCTGCCTCCAGCCAAGGCAGCCATCCTCCAGGTCTCTCTCCCAGCCCTCATATTTGCAATCAGTGCCTCAACGAGATGCTAATGAGCAAGACAAGCAATTCTGAAGGTTAAACGTTTTTGCAGCTGGCGATGCCATTCCTCTACAATTAAAGGCAAATGTCTCAAAGGTACTTAAATTCTTGTTTGCTGCCAAGACAACTACACTTCTTGGAATGACAGGCTTAAATCTTTCAAGATAACTCACACTGTGCTTCTGTCATTTATTGGCTTTTCAGAGATAGAGTAATTGTTATGCTTCAGGCAAAACTGTGTAAAACAAAAACAAAAACCTAACTCATTCATAACACAGAAATATTTTACCTTCAAGAAGGGTAGAATCATTAGTAGCAGCAACCCTGTAATATGTGTTAATGACATGTTTAGTGAATGTTTTCCAGGAAAGAGACACAAGGCAGTGCCACAACCCAAACCACTAGCATTCAAGGCTTTACCTTTAAAACAGAGGCTGGATTTACAGCTGTTTTGCCTGCTAGTATTTTCTCCCACCACCTCAGCAGGGCCATCAGCTGGACACTCTTGGATTTTTGTTCACACTTAGTGGCATTCTCTGAGCTCAGCTCTCCATGAGTCTAGGCTGAGACAAGCTGCTTCTTCTTACTTTCATTTTCCCAGTTAAGTTCTTTGGGCTCTCCTTGGGCCCATACTGCTTTGAAACCAAAAGTTTCACTGGTTACCTCATAGAAACCTTCTACCACTTTCAAAACTCTCCATCTTCCATTCTTAGTGTTTGCTATTGAAATCTGGAGAGTAACCCTCAGAAATCAGATTTTTAATTATTCCTTTTCAAAGATGGATTTGTTCTGTTCATCTAATCTAGGACTTGTTGTCTGCAGGCTCAGTCTTTGCAGAGGACTTAGACAGCAAACAGTTTAGCTGAACTTTGTGTCCATTTAGGGAGAGCAGGTGCTCCTGAAAAATATGTACTGACCTGGGATATTTTATTCCTATTTGTTCTGTTTCCAAGCACTATTCTCAACC
The DNA here is from genome assembly GCA_013186435.1 of Turdus rufiventris. NCBI lineage: Eukaryota > Metazoa > Chordata > Aves > Passeriformes > Turdidae > Turdus > Turdus rufiventris. The sequence goes on along the minus strand of PYHW01009732.1, from coordinate 476,858 downwards.
CAAAATCTACAGAAGATAAACCTAGCAAATGCTGCATCCCCTCAGTGCTTTGTAGAGAATTATCTTTAGACTCTTAAGTCATCAAGGATTAGTAGGAACTCTGCCAGGTAACCCCATCCATACCCACTGCCTTATCCAGAGTGCATCCAAACACAGCGTGATTGGTCCCTACACATTAATATTAATAATAAAAATAAAAATCCCAGACTTCCTTTAATGCTGGGGCATTTCCCTGGTCCAGCCAGCAGTCATATGGGTTATATGGGAGCAGCAGTGTGGACAGAGCAGAAGCAGGGAAAGCTGGAACTCCCCGGTCATCAGGGGAGACATAGCTCCTGAAACAATCTGTTGGCACCACGAGGTGGGGACGTGGAGTAAAAGAAACCCAAACTCACACACAAATAACCTCTGGAAACGTGCCAGCAATTTCTTTGCACATAAAAATCAAAATAAGCCTTACGGGAAAGCCTTCCCTATCCCTCCCTCAAGGCTGGCCTAACTGCTGAGTGCAGTCTGTCTCAAAGCTGAAGTTTGCTGGTGCCTGTGGTTTTCCAGCCACAGGGTTAGCTCATTCAGCCTTTGTCTGGGGCTTTGTCCAGAGAAAGTGTCTGTGACCTGCAGCAGAAGTTGGTTTCCCCTTTCCAGTTTATCTGGGAGGCTCCATCTCCGAGCCCACCACAAATTGTTTTCTCCCTGCCTCTCATTTAACAGTCACGTCTGCTGGTTCAATAGTGACAGTGCATTTTCAAACAGGCTTAAAATTCAAACTCTCAGATTATCTCAAGGCAATTTACCCATAAACTGCCAAGGTAAGAGCATCATACTGTCCAGCTATCACTGAAGCTAAAGGAATAAAGCTATTTTGTGTGCACAGGAAAAAGCTGCTCGTGCCTCGAATCGCTTTTAGTCCAACAATTCACCTTAAAGCAGGCACAGAGCAGAATATCACCCTCACTGCCTCCTAAAGCACTTTGCAATGAATTAAGTTTTAATATCAGAATATTACAGTTTCCAGCACCAGGAGATAATGGGTGAAACACAGGGTTTCCATGAGACATTGGTGTATTTTGTCTTTCACGCTTGCTCTGAGCTTTGCTTTGGTGACACAATACGCTGATATGCTATTACCATAAATTCAATTGTTCGCACATTCTCTCTCAATTTTCCATCCTCTGGCAATAAAGCTACATTTAGAAAGGGCTGTCTTTAGCAATTGCTTGCCATCCTTTTATTGATGGATTCTCAGAGCTTCTCATTGCACTGTTTTTCTATTATCCATTTAATGGTTTTTCATTTACTCCAACATAGATGGACCAAGGAATGTTTTACCACAATAGCTGCCACTTCCACTTTCCACTTGAGCATAAGCTGGGGGGTGAAGGGACAACAGTGGGGATTTTGTCCATGAATTTTTAATTTATTTTTCAAATTACCTCTACTTTTATATACTACATCCTTACTGCCCTGGAGAGTTTCTTATTTCTTGTCCCTCAAATATAGGAATCATGCATTGTAAACTGAAATTTAGAATTCTGCTAAAATAAGTGTTGGCTGTTTAAATACCTGCTTTATATCACAAAGAACTCAAACTGAAAGAAATTATTTTGACAATCATTTTGATCACATTTAACTTACTAAATTTACCCTAAGACATTGCTGTTACTGGTAAAATTAGGTGAATCGCCATTGTTTACTGTGCGTTCCAATGCCTCTCGTTGCATCTGGTTGCCCAAATAGGATGTATCTGAGTTAGGAAGGCTCTATTGTTAGAAATACTGTGGTTCATAGATGTAAGTGAGGCCTGCAAGGAAAAGGAATGTCTTTCACAAAACCACATGATAAAACAATAAAAAACCCCACAAGAACCAGGCACACAGCTCAGCACCTGAACATTCTGGTATGGAGTATAAAAAGCTATGAACAGTTGTAATTATAATGATACACAAAACATGTAAGAATGAAATTACAGTGGACAAGCCACTGTATCATTATTCTTAGTTTGTTTTATTCAGCCAAATTGATCTGTTTAATAAACACAGTCTAGTCTAACAAAGCAGTATCTATTCTCTCTATGGCTTCAGCAAAATCCCACAATCTGAAGGAATAATTTTTCTTTTGTTAAGCTATTTGTCATCCATCTCCCTGCATATCAAAAGGCTTGGCCCTTTCATGGCTCAGAAGCCTTCTTGCCACTGCTTTGATGGTCTCGCACAGAGATGAAGTATCTTAAGAAAATGCCTCTCTTTTTCATCCTGTTAATGGTGGGGTGTGTATTTCTTCAGGAGGCTCCGCTCACCCCAAGTACTCCTACATGAACTCCTGCACCATGAACGGTAGCACAGGAGTTATTCCATGCACTTTCAGGCTAAACCTGTCTTATTAAGTGCAGTTTCACGAGTTTATTTTCCATTCTCATGAGGTGGTGTGAGCAGGAATTGGCTCCCAGGCCCCCTCAGCTGAGATATCCATGCAGGTCTGTGGGGAGCCAGGCACCTGGGATCTGTGCCATCAGCCTCTGAGAGACTTAATGCAGACTGATGTTGGGATGTTTCCACCACATAGGATACAGAGAAAACTCAGTTCTGGCCACAGAAAGGCAAATTGGCCAGAGCAGACAAATTATTGTCTACTCTGTGATTGAGTAAAAACAGGTATAAATTAAATCTGACCTACTGAAGAGATGAGGTGAAAATATCTAGCACCAAAACCCAGAAATTTCATTAAAAAACATTAAAAACCCCCCAATTTAATCTCATCTTAGTGTTAAACAATCACCAGTTCAATAATGTGAGAATATAGGATTGAATAATATCTACGTGGTTGAAACAAGAAGCAGTCATCAATACAAACCTACAGCAGATATTTGCCTGTTGTGTTTGAAGGTGCTTTTGTCATTGAAATGTGAATCTAAGACATGTGCTAGATATCTTATTCAAAAGTTTATTTTAAAAAAAATAGCTGAAGGCTGAATAATTCTCCACAGCATTAAAAAAATCCCCTGACCAACCTCAAGAAACATTTAGATGGCAAGGAGAAGTAAAACAGTAGAAATAGGAAAAAAAACCCCCACAACCCCCCCCCCCAAAAATACCACTCTTCTCCTACTCTTTTTTCTAACTTGTAACTTCAATTTCAGGACTGTGTGGGGCTGTGTGCAAGGGCAGCCTCAGGCCCCCAGGGGCTGCTGAATGTGTTGAGCTGGATGTGTTCAGCAGAGGGACAAACCTGACACCCCTGGGACAATGGCCCTGATGCCACTTGCTCAGACTGGTTACAGGGAAGCTGCTTAGAAGATGAACTCATTTACAGGAAGATCCTGCAGGACACAGTTCACAGGTCACCTCATCCCACCTTGGCTTAAAAATACACAAGCTGACTGGCTGAAACCCTGAATTCCTGAATAATTCCTGAACTAACTGAATAATTGTTCAAAGACTGAGACTGGACTGCAGCAGGTTCAGAAGTTTCTGTTCGACCTCAGAGAAATAATTTTATTTTCTTGTCACTGTTCTGCAACTGAGAAAATCATCATCTTGTCATGAATTTAGTGATCATTCCATTCATGCAACAAAAGAAAAAAAAAGACCCAGGAAGTGTGATCTCTTTGTTTGAACTCAATTTATTCTGCTCAATCTCATTCCAGGCTGAAATTAAATATTTTCCTCTTCTCCACCTAAATAAAATGTGATCCAACATATTATGCAGTTCTAATCTATTTTGGCCAGCTACATTTTTGTGCTGATAATGGAAAATTAATTTAACCATATATGCCCAGGAATATCATCACATTGTGCATGGACGATAAAATCTCATGAGGCATTTGACTTGTGAGTGTAGCTTCCAGGAAGATGTTAATTTCCAATTGCATTTTCCCCCCAATAGATTCTTAATTTGCCTTGTTCTATATGGTTTCCAGTTATCATTTTGTATGGCAATAAAAATCAGTGAAGCAGCAAAAGCTTATAGGCCCCTGCCTAGGTTTGATTTATATAATGAATGGCACAATATCGTTGGTCTGCGTAATTGAAATTCATTCATCTCCCACTGTTTAAAATGCAGTCATAAAGTGCTTTATGTATTTATTGATAAACAATCATTTTATTTGCAGTAGTGTTCAGGAAAAGAAACATGCTACCTTCATTTTCTTGTTCCACGTGTGCTTTATATGTGTGAAATTTGTAGATTTGTGTAAAACCTGTTTATTCCCACCACCTGCTTTAAAGCCCAAAACGTCCTTATAAAACACATTAATCTTTAAAAAACCAAAAAGGCTGCGGCAAAAACTCAGGATTTTAAGACTTGAATTAATTCTCATGAAAAATCTGAGCAGTAAGTAAATTCAGCAGCAGACCTGAATGTGTTTCAGACAGCCTGCTTTCTCCCACAGCAGTAAAGCAACAGCTCCAACCATTTTCCTGATGGTAAATTTTCTCCCTATCAGGGGAAAAAACATTGAAATATCATTTTTCTGAAACATTTCCTGTAAGAATTTTTTAAAATAACATTTATTTAAAGAAAAAATTGAAGCCTCACTTGAGAAGCCACAACTGCGTCTTGCACAAATGTAATCAGGTGTTTTAATCCTAATGTCAGCAAAAAATTGCATGTGCTTCCCCCACCACCTCTTTTTTAAAAATAAATTATATGAGCTATATTTATATCTCTGAAGGCATCATTTTACCATTGTGCTTTCCTCTATTGTCCCATTTTCCTCATGGTGCAATTAAACAAAATCATATTTTCCATAAAAGATGTATTAATTCTGGCGGGGGTCATTAGACTGACAGCTTTGAAGTGAAGAAATATTCATTTACCCTACAAGAAACCAGGAGAAAAGCAATAACATGCCTTTATCCTGACCCTGAGTGAACTGCTTCTGAAGACTCTTCAGAGCACACAGTCTCGAGGGCCTGCTCCAGTTCATGACACCTCTCTAGGATCCTTGAAAGGATCAATAGAATTTCCTGCACAACGAGAATTCAATAACATGTCTTTTTCTATAAGGGATGTGCCTGTCTCCAAAAAAACTTATTTCATAACAGCCAAACCTAAGTCACTGAAAGGTCATCATGTTAATTTAGGTCTGGATTGTGCTGGCTACTTGTGAAGTCCTGCTTTTGAAAATGTGGCATTTTACTGCACCAGATCCTCAATTTACCACATGAAGGCTTCAGTAGGTTTTACTCTGTGGTAGAAAAGACAATTTATTGCATTTTACTCCTTGGCTTCAACTGGAACTCTTCTGGAGATGTCACAGGCCAGCATTTAGACTTGGCAACCCCCTGCACTGTGTCCTAATATTGGAATCTGCATCCACACCTTTCAATGTATTTTGCCTCTTGATAAATGACACAGATGGGAACTGATGCCTTTGGTGCCTAAAACCAGTGCTGAAACGTGCTGCAAGGGCATGGTAAAGAAAGTCTTGATGATTACAGTAATTTCACGATTACAAGCCGCACTTCCCGGTGTTGGCAGCTTTTGTCCGTACCTAAGCGGCACCTGATTATAAGCTGCATGTTACAATATAGAGTGCGATCAAAGGTATCTATTCTATCACCATCTGTTGAGGGTGGGGGCAGTGATCTTTATCTCTGCGGGAGATATTCTCCTAATGGGCCATCCATTGAAACCAGGTGGGGCATTGTTCTTTATCTTTTCACTACCCATCCTTCCTCCAGCTAGTCATTTTCTGCTAATGGCCATTGAGTCCTTCTGTGTGACTGATAAAATTACTTCATCCCACTGGAAGTTGCTCCAGCCAGGGGGAAGTGCCCAACATTTTTTACCAATATAAAAACAGAGGTTTTAGGACACTAAGGTAGCCCCTTTCTCCA